>CM060962.1:256703146-257013146 GCA_030765045.1 Tenodera sinensis
ACAAAGACCTTGGCAGACCATGTCTGCTACATTTTTCATGAAGGCTTGCGTATGAGAAACTTTTCCACCCGATGAATACCGCATTTGGTAGCAATGGACCAACATCGCACTGAAATAAACATTCTCAAGAATGTTGAGACTTGTTTGAACACAATTAGAATGAGTTTCTTCGAGTTTCATAACAAAAGATGGAACTTAGATTCATCACTACATGCCAGAGATGAGGAAGGAGTCCAAACAGTGGATAGTAACAAGTGAAAATACATCAAAGGAGGCAAATGTGCCTCCATTAACAGGAAAAGTCATGCCTACGGATTTCTGGGATTATCATTGCGTGGTGCTCATACACTACCTCTAGAAGGCCGTAACCATCACAGGATAATAGGTATTATACTTAACTGCTGGAGCAACATAAGGATGTCATTCAACCTAAAACATCCATACCTTGTGAAAAATATAGTTTTCTTTCATCAAGAAAATTCACTTTTACAAAAGTCTGGGATGCTTGATGCAAAACTGCATGACCTTCACTACCAAGTGCTTCCAAATCTGCTGTACTTGGTTTCCATCGATCACCTTTTGTTCCCAAACCTAAAGAAATGGAGCAGTATACACCAGCATCAGGTGAGCAGGTTGATTCTGGGACACACACTTAGTTTGCAAAGTTGGACAATTGATATTTTAATTAGGGTATTAAAATTTTGAAACGCTGTTGGGCTAAATTATCGTTTTATAAGGTGAAGCAAAAGTAAATATTTGGAAAAATAGTAAAAGCTTATTAACGTTTGTGTTTTTTCGGTCGGAAAGAGAACTTTTATGATGGCGCTCATATAATCAGAACCGGGAATATTAAGGATAAAATGCCCTCTTAAGCATTAAACAGCCACAAAATTATCTACTTGTGTCGTTTTCTTCATGCTTGTACTTACAATTAAGATGTGTTATCCACTGTTAGTTTCTTCCATTTTGTAGGGTCAGAGAACCAGGAGCAGGATATGCGTAAGATTGTGCAATAAGCCACAAGTTTAGTGCACATGGGTTCTATTGTTGCTACTCTCGCAGGCACACAGCTGCAGGGGTCTGCTGATGAGCGTGTTTGTATGACGGCTGGCCGGTACTGGTTACGTTATTCTTGGTCCGTGTCCAACTAACCCGTATCGCATGTGACTACGCGCGGTTCCGCGCTCTATGTATCATATTTACATGATAGTGGATATTATGAAAATATTTGCGTTGCCTTCATGTGTCTTTCATTACTGGCGAGTTATTCCTACAGAAGCTTGTTCTTCTGCATACTTATCAACAAGATTACCTTTCATTTTACATTTGGACATTTCTTATAGACATAATAAGACTGCAACAGTCAGAGTTTTAAAGCGTAAACTGACTTGAGAAAATTGAAATGAACGAACAATATTTCAATAACTATTCCATCTTCGTGACGCATCTGTTAAAGATCTCGAACTTAAATACCAAATTTGCTATTTAGCTGATTTTTTATGATGTTTATAATCACTTATACACACATAGGCCTTTCTCAAAAGAAAAAAAGGTAAGAAAGGAATATAGGAGTCATTTAAACGCATATCTTAGTGACATTTCATTATCGGATTTTGAGACGAATACAATATTTTCGCTGCTTATAATGTTTGAATTGTAGAGAAAATTAAAAGCAGAACAGTAGGTTCTGGTGAGGAAGGTATAGATAACTGATTTTAGAAGCAGTTTTATGTTGCAGAACAGGAAACATTAACTATACCAATATTTATATATCTAACAAAAATATTGTAGTTTTGTAATCTGCCTTACGCCGTTTATGAGAACATTTACAAAAACGTTATTCTGGATGTTGTAGTGCGTAAACAATGATATTTTCTCACAACCTTCTACCACAGTGAGATCAGCGACGTTTTCTCGAAAGTTTCTCAGCTGATGTTACTCTTAACATAACAAATAAATATACCTTTATTTCAGTGACTATTTGTGACAATGCTCAAATTATTTGACGTTTTATTGTTTTCCAGAAGAAATTTCAGAGACATACTTTTGTTCAATGGCGCACTTCTTAAGCTTACTTGACGTATATGTATATCAAAATACTTTCATTGCAAATGTATAGAGTAAATTATAGAAAATAACCACTGGACTCCCTTATGTGTGAATGTGTGTAAAACAGAGAGAAAGAGAGAGAGAGAGAGAGAGAGAGAGAGAGAGAGAGAGAGAGAAAGAGAGAGAGAGAGACTGTGTGGTTATCCAACAAAACTCTAGCTAAATTTTGTCATATTAATATTTCGGTTAGAATAAAATTTCTCTTTTTTCATCTCTAACATCCTTAAAAGTCCTAGTAACTAGGCAACTCGGTTTATCTAAGCATACAGATATAAAACTTCAGATTCTATATGGACATGACTTTCTCCTCACTCTTTATACAAATCATTTTTCTTCTTCTTCTTCTTCTTCTTCTTCTTCTTCTTCTTCTTCTTCTTCCCTCGTGTATTAGATGTTTCTATTTGTAGCAGTCTACACCTTTACCTGACCTTCCAACATTTCTTTTCTCTGTGGTTTATAAATTATTAAAATGGAATGGTAATCGCTCTCTGTTCATCCTTTTAATATGACTTGTACACATAGTTTTATATTCTTTAACTTTTTCATTCAGATTGTGTATAATCTAATTTTTTTTTATATCCTCATTTCTTTTGTGGTCTCTTCTCTTATATCCTGGCACTGCTCTTAAACACTTCATATCATTTACGTTGAGTCTTAAATACCTTCCTATCGCATTCTTGGAAGATGCTGAATTGAAATACCAAGTTTTGTATTTAACAGACCTTTCGCTTTTGAGTTATGCTATTCACAAATAGACAAATGCACACACGTACACAAACATACACATACACGGACCGTTTTCTAAAATTGGCTCTTTTGAATTTAATAAATCTCAAAACCTGTATTTTCGATGAAACATCGGTATCGGATTATTAATTTCACACAATCTAAAATAAGGAACATTTGCATTTTAGTTTAGTCTAGTAAAGAAATTGCGTACCACTTCACAATTTTAGGCTTTCAGGAGAGTTGTGTTCCAAAAACTAAAGTTTCTAAAATGAAATTATACATATAAAAGCTAATTTTACTACTTCCTGTAAGTATGCTAGGTATATTGACGATTTCAAGTTGCTAAAACAAAATTAACGCTTCAGCAATGTAGTAATAGTAATGTTTATTCTAACAATTCTAATTACACACTTAGGAATACACACTTAGTCTACTACAGTTATAAAATACAACAAATATAATTAATTATAACCATATTTCCCACAATATACAATTTATTCCTCCCTTTTGGAGTTACTTATTTCCATTACTTCTCCTTATATTTATCCTTTTCTTTCATATATAACGGGGAAGTTCATTTTGGCCACTAATTAGTTTTACCCCTCATTACCATTTTCCATTTTCTCAATTTACTCATACTTTGTAAATAATTTAAAACTCATTTGTCCAAACATTTTCCTTCCTTCTCCACGTATTCATCTTATCTTGAATTAAAAATGTTCCTAACTTTTAACTCCAATGGAAAATCTTTTCTTTTTTGGTTATTAGATTCTCTCTCCCTCTTTCCGTACCAGTATATTCGAAAATATAGTGTAAATTTTCATACATTCTACCGTATTTCGTGCATTTCTCTCCTCTTTTCATCCCTATTATGCCACTTTGGTTCCCGTCCTAGCCCATGCATACCCCATTCTGGCCTCTCTATTGCGTACTTCAATGTATTTCTCCCTCCCCCCCCCCCAAATAAAAATATTATAAATAGTAAACATTTTAAGAGCCTTGCAGGGACTTTATAATGTCATTGCAATTGTCCTTATATGGATAATTTTGGAAGGAAAAAACTGAAGATAATTAAAGTTATCTCAGTATAGAGCTGACGTGAATAGGGGTATGAGGTATCTGTAAAGTAATCTTAGAAGTTTATCTTATTTTAGTATAATTTGAATAATGCAATCGTAATGCCCATGTTTTGTCCCTTCGTTGTCCATGCAGACGTTTTGCGACCCAGTATTTACTTTTGTTCTTGTTTGTGTAAAACGTGAAGTAAGCGTCATGAGGATTCCAGGTACATACGCTGCATAAAGAATTGCAGTTGGTACAATGCGAATGTCTGACGAAAGACATGAATATTGTAGCACACAAACGTTGACTAGAGATGTGTTATTTGTGGGGCTAGCTGTAATGGAACGGCTTTCTCGTTGAATACGTGTAACAACAGATCGCCAAAACTTGAAGCACAGAACCATATTGTGTTCTCTGCATCTAGTAATAAATTCACTATGTGCACATTACGTCGCTATTAAAATTTAAAATGCGCTGTGCACTCTCATTCCTCGTCTCCTACTCATTATTGAAATGGTGTCTAAACTAGGAAGTACCTATAGGGTATAGGACAGCGATCTCCAACTTTGTCTCTTTGGAGGCGCTTGTGTAATTACCGGTTATTCCCCAGCTTCCTTCAGTCGGAGGGTGAATAAGCTCTTGCCTGTGGTGTTTAGATTCACAGGCAGTCAGTCAGAATCCAGTGACGCTCACAAACAGGCGATTCCATGGCAATTTCTAAGTCATACCTTGAATTTTCTGAGAATGCCCTAGAAGAACCCTTCATTCTGGATGATTTTTGCTAAAATGGCAAACAGTAAGAGACAGACAAAAGCTTACTAAATACAAAACGTGGGTCTCGTTAAAACACACAAGTCAAATATCTCTTTTTTCTTTTGAGTTAACCATTTTCGAGATATTCTTTATTATTTGCTTGAATTTGCCAGTACTTATACATTTCACAAATAGGAATACGTTATTAATTTTTTTAACTCTTGGCCGTACAAGGAGAACGGAATTTAAAGGGCATCGCATAGTAACCAGCTCTTAAAACATTTCACTATCGCTTAAAGCCTACTGTATTCCCATATTCCCCTTGCACCTACAAGAAAATTAGCAACAAGATAATTTCTGAAAATGTTTATGTCCATTAAAATGAATTAGATAGAGAAATAAGTATTTGCAAGAGCAGTTTGTATAATGAGTATAGCTTTACATATATTTGCGAATGGAGTATCTCCAAATAGAACTGTATTAAAGGTATGTTTCGCAATCGGTTACGCGACGATTACTTGGTGAATGTTCTAAGACTATGCACTTCGACTCTGTCGTCAAATAGTGATAGAATTCTTAAACGTAAGCAGCACCAAAGAAGTCACTAAGGAACACATGTTTATCACATGTGATTTGAAAGTGCTTTCGGAAATCAAACACAGCGTACATATAACCAAACCGCCACTGCAACACAATTAACTGTGAAAGGAGTGGCACAGTCCACATGAGGCAGAAGGAAGATGAACAGTCTGTCAGAAAAACTCTTACAATTTGAAATAGTTGGCTTACAAAACCACAGAGGAAAATTTCCGACTTCAGGGATGTGTGTACTCAAACTGTCAGTACCTAGACCAGATGAAGTTCGCCAGAGACCACAAGAAAGGAAGGAAAAAGGATTAACGTGTCACATAGGTGATTAATATGAATTGAATTGTTAAACATCAACAAAGGCAACTACAGAAGTTATTTGTAATTCTTCTGCTAAGCTGACTGATTTCATTGCAAAATACCAGCACTCTAGGACCAAATAAATACATAAAAATGAGTAACTACATAAATGATTGAATAAATAAATAAATAAATAAATAAATAAATACCGCCAAATGTGTTAGGTTATATAATATGATCAGCAGATATTGAAAAGTGGATTTTATATTTTGAGGTCATGAATATAGGAATACCTAGCTTCTATTTCCCTCTGAGATTAAAATTAAGAGAAGTAAATGCTGATAAAAAGGACGAATATACAGGGTCCTATAGATTTGTATAAGTTTGCAGATGGAGGGAAGAAGATTATGAACTATTTTATAAAAAATTGTGCTCAGAAGGAATAATCATATTGCAAGAGAAAATAGAGAGCACACTAAATACAGAGAAAACTGAGCTAGCTTTAGAACTAGTAGAATTTAGCTTAAAGTATGGCGGTGGCAGAATGAAAGTTGGCATTTATAATGACAGCAAAAAGAACTGGTTTGATAAAGATTGCCAAATGGCAAACAAAACAGTGACAAGAGCTGATAAATTGGAGACAATCAGGGGAACGTGAAGAGAGGGAAAAGTTTCTAAATCTTAGACGGGCATATAGGTGCCTTATTGAGGAGAAAAGGCAAAAATGGGTTACAAAAATAAGAAAACTGATAATGAGGCAGCAAAAGTTCATGATGTACAGAAAGTTTTGTCTATAGTAAAATATCTATATAAAATAGGTCAAGAATGGATGAGAATATAAATCCAGAAAAATGGCGTACACAGTTTAAGTCATTGTTGGGTCAAGATAACCTCAGGGTAGAATTGTAGAACACAGGAAGGCCATCAAGTTGTTGATGAATCAGATGGGGAAATCACTGACATAGAACTATATGAACACATTAAGAGGTTAAAAGTTAACAAAGCAAGTGGTATAGATGGTAACCCAGGGGAATTTTGGAAAGCTTGGACAAAAATAGAACTAGGAGGAAACTAATGATAAAACTATTGAATCAAATATGGGAGACAAAACGCATACCCAAGAATTGGAGAGTAAGCATGATAGTACCAATATATAAAGGAAAAGGTGAGAAAAATAATCTGGCTAATTACAGGGGGATAAGTTTACTTTCATTTTCAGGAAAGATGACCTGTTTTTTGTTGCCTTTCAGATAGTTTTGTTCCACCATATGCCATTTAGTTTTCCAATGGCTGCCCTTCCTTTATTGATTCTCTAATCAATTTCGTCTTCACTATTTCTCTCTTTATTAAAGTACCCCTAAGTACTTACATTTTTGTCCACAGTTTCAATTTTTTTTTTCCTTTGGTAATTATAAATATTTTAAGGTTTCGTTTCTGACCGCCAAGTACTCTGATTTTCTTTGAAATTGATTTGTAGTCCATGAAATAAATATTCTTTATTCACCTTTCGTATCCTATAATTTATATCTTCATCATCTTCAGCTAATACTACGTGATGACCCGCATGACATAATGCGTGTAATATGTCCTCATTGAGTTTTAAATCCATGGATTTACAGTTCCTGGTCCATTTTTCTAAAGGTATAATTAAATATATCCTAAAGAGGATAGGGGGAAGGCCACATCCTTATCTTAGACCTTTTGACATTTTAAACTTTCTGCTTAACAAATTCCCTCTCTTTATTCTTGCAGTGTTTTCACAATATAGATCCACAATGGCTTGTATGATGATTAAATATGATGCTTAAATTCCTCATTTCATTCCATAATTTCTTAATCGCTACACTATCATGAGATTTTTCTAACCAATCAGTGCTAGATGTAATTCTCTATTTCACGAAACCCTTGTTTACATGCGAATTTCAAAGTAAATACGTTATCTATTGTCGATCTTCCTGTACGGAATCCTGCTTGCTTTTGTTTATTATGAATTTCATTTTAAAGTATTTGTTTTATTATTTTTGTAGTAATCTGGCTATTGTGGGATTTACTGCTATTGCTCTGTATTTTCCTGGTACATTCTTTGGTCGTTTTTATGAATTGGGGTTTGTGTAAATGTTTTTCCGTTCTATAGCTATTTCTTCTCGTTTATAAATGTCTCGAATACATTTTTTAACATTGTTTATTTTTCACAACTTCAGTCAAACTTTATAGATACCCTAACTTAAAAGGTAAACTTCAAATGATGCATTACACAACTCAGTATAGTGAACCTGAATTTAATTGGCTAATTAGATGGAAAAGGTGTAACACAACTGGACTAGAGAATCCTTTAATGGTAAGTTAGATGCATTCTACACCGTGTACGTACTGTTTAACATTAGTAAGAGAAGGAAGGGTGTTCTCCTTAGAAGGGAAAGATAATCCTTAGTAAGATGTAACTGTTCTCGCAGCTGCGTCTCTCTTAACAAAGCAGCGCAAGTCGCATCGAGAGCATCTGTCATCGTCTTTTTGTGTTTCCTCTTTCCTCGCTAGCTGATGGAAGCGAAATAATTACACAGTGTAATTATTGTACTATTTGTCGTGCAGACACGCCCCTGGTGTGTGTGTTAACGAGTCTGTTATCCAGGGGTGCACACTAAGGGATGACCACTCCACTGCTGCAGTTCGTTTTGTCTGTCTTGGCATATCACTTTATAGCTAACAAAGCTAATTGCATTCCGTGACAATTGCTCAAATTTGTTTTACGCGTGCGTGGTAAACAAGAAGAAAAGTAACACTTATCTCCCTATGCTTACTGCAGCTTGTGCTTTTCATGTTATCGATCAGTAGCGGCTGGTGCATGTTTTAGTTGGTGACACAACTGATAAAAACTGTGATGTGTTGCACTCACATGGATTTCTTTATTAACTCCTCTACAGACCATTCTGCTGTTTACATTTGTGAAAAGTCGATTAAACTGTTGTACTGTACAGCATTTCCAAGAGTTCTGTAGACCAGAGACTAACCGGACCTTGTCGACAACCATATTGTTGGGGACATCTCATGATTTGACAACACCCAGAGAAGCCCAAAGAACATACAGTGTTACTTGTAAAACGAAATTAATAACTCTGTAGACCATTTCAATAACTGACCGAGTGTGAGTATTCTTCACCTTCCGACATGGACTTATTTTCACCGTTATTGCCATTATTTTGTAGGGAAAAGATATCAACCAATCAGATTTACCGGACGTTTATGCAAAATTTGATCACCTGTTAATACTTTGTGTAGAATGTTCACCAAACAGATATAACTGTTGCAAAAGTGCCGATCACGCTTTAGCACCAAAGGGAAACATGTGCTTATTGTTTTGTGCCTTGAATAAGGACTACGGAGCACAAATAGGATAGTTCCTGTTAGTGAAACACACATGTTAATTACACCAATACATTTTATTGATATACAGGGTAATACGTTTAAAATTGTTATATGATAGAGAATTATTGCTTATGAAAGTATGTTAACCTCATGGATTTCCGTACAAATCTGAGCTTCCGAATCCTTAGAGAGGCTGATGGATTTTTGCTTTCTCTACAGTAAGTACCACCCAAAAAGTCGATGTCGAGATTTCACCGAAAATATATATTTTGAGGTCCCCTGAATCCAAAACAAAAAGCAGTTTTAGAAAAAGGTCCGTGCGTCTCACTCTCTCTCTCTCTCTCTCTCTCTCTCTCTCTCTCTCTGTACGTGCGCGCGCATGTGTGTGTGTGTTTGTGTGTGTTTGTCAGTCTGTGGGCAGCATAACTCAAAAATCTGATGTGTTGCACTCACATGACTTTCTCTACTCTTGTACTAACCATACTAACAAACTCTTATTCCTATATCTCCATGTTAGTTAAGATAAACATTTGTACAAATTATCTTATTACTTATTTCCTTGTAGGTGCAAGGGGAATATTGGAATACAGTAGGCTTTGTGCGATAGTCAAATCTTTTTAAGCTTTGAGATTCCGTTCTCTTTGCACGATTAACATATAAAGAAATGAGCAACGTTGTTGCATTTCGCTAAAGTTCTAAGTTTTCCGAAACTCACACACACAACAATTAATATTTCCAAAATGGTTCACCCTACAACAAAATTTATTGAGACATAAATTGTGTATTTTAGCAAGATCTACATTTTTTGTTTGGTATGATTTGGTCTATCTCTAACGGTTTACCAGTTATGCAAAAGTCGTCCAGAGTAAATACGACTACAGGGGCTATAGCCAGAAAATTCAAGATATACATTTCATTTGTCATCAAAATATCTCAAACATATGACATTTTAATCAAAATCATTGGAGCCATTTTCAAGAAAATCAAAATTTTCGAAAAATGTATCGGATATATAGTGAGCGTTTAACGAGATTTACATTTTTGTGAAATAACATTTCGTCTATCTCTTACTGTTTACCAGCTATGCAAAAGTCATTCAAAATTAAGAGGGGTTTTAATGACATTCCAGAAAATTGAAAATCTGGCCAAGGTGGGGCAAACCAACAGACTAAGAACATTTTTTCACTGCAGAATTATTTTCGGACATACAGGGAACGTGTTCGCGTTGAAGGTCATCAACTCCAACATCTGTTGTGATGCAGGTATGTCTAATGCAAGTTAGTACAGTAGTTTGTGTTCCGTACCCGTAACTTGCCGGTCCTTTACGCGCAACTTTGGCGGTGAGTCAGCAGGTTCTCGCCCAGCTCGGTGCCGCCGCGAAGCGGTCCGGTCTGTCTGAGAACGCACTGAGAACGCAATATTTCGACAATATTACTGTCCCGATTTCATTTCCTTTTGGTGGTGGTCTTAAGTTGTAATACAAACAATAGTAACTGAAGAATTATTTGTATATAAAGTTCACTCCACCATCCTCCTCTCATTAACCTTTCAAGTTTACTCCTAAGATAACGCCAACTCCTTTTAAAACGTATCTACTGTTATTTAGATAAGTTACCTGGGTTACCTTTATAATGGAAGAGATTCTTATGGTTAAGATTGCTCACAAGCCATTGGTACGAAAGAGCAAACAGCCGATGGGGAGTAACAACGTTGAGCTTGCGATGAATCGCTTAGGGTAGCCCCTAGAGCTGATTACCCCGATATGGAGGATAAGTTCAGAGCAAATGTGCAAACCCACAGGTTCTATAGTTCTTTTCTATTTTCAGTTTAAAATGCACGCAGAAATCTTTTGAAGGATTTTATCGTTCAAAATTAGAGGGACAGCGTGTGCACTGGTCTCTTTTAGTGCGACTCCCCATTGTTGTCGATAACAAATTTTACTGCTAGTGGTAGAAATATGTCTACTTATTGTGACGCAAGGCCCCACATACCAGGTGGGCGAGTAAACAAAGACGCTCAAGGTCAGGTTGCCTCGCGTGACTGTTTGTGTATCCGTGACTAATAACGAGTGCTGCTGGAACCTTCGAGAAGCATCCGGCGGCTGGCGTGTTCGCGGATGTTTGCAAAAGCTCCATGTTACGCCATCCTCGCTATATAAGAAAACGAGGAAATAGCACAGGAGAGAGTTACAGAGGTGAGTTGGTCACTGTGTCAGTGTGTGTCAGACAGCTGTGTGTGTGGTACAGTGGTCGTGTAAGATACGTCACGTCGAAGTGAAGAAGTCTTAACGAGTGTTGAGCGATTGTATGATCAGAGTTAGTGCTTGAGAGACGGAGAAAGTGAATAAACACAGTAAAAGGACTGAGTCAAGGTTAAGAGAAGAAAACAGTTGTGAGTTTTAATATCACAAAAGACTGTAGACTGCGTTAACAGAGAGCTGTGTTGGCTTTCAATTAGGAGAAAAGAAAGTGAAGAAAAAATAACTGGGCTTCTCTGATTTTGCCACATGTTCAGTGTAAAATGAAGGAGGTAGGTTCGAAATAGCACCTACTGACGAATTCTACACTAATTTGTGTAAATATGCGCCCCAGTGTGTATATTAGACTTTTTGCAGCGATGCCTTATTGTCAAAATAGTGATATACAAAATTTGCATCCAACACTGCAACAGCATAAAAATTCTTAGTTCTGCTTTAAAGTAACTCTATTTTGAAACAATTAACAACCTCCCCATTTAACTATTTATTTAGTACTTTAGAAATATCTCACCCTTTTCTTAAAATAAGCAAGAATGGGGTGTTAGATGAGAATGCTGTATGATCGCAGAGTTACACAGCGTTGAGCTTCGAGAACATTTCTGACCTAATTACGTAGTGTCAAACTTTTTAAACCTGAGGCGAAATTTTCATTGAAATGAATTGTTGGTTGAAAGCAAACGAGAATTGTGTTTCCAATAAGCGAAACGGGTAATGCTAATCAATAATTTGATTTATTTGTTAGCTCGGGCTGCGCCTGGCACAAATATAATTACAGAATCGGCGTTTAATTTCTGACTAGGCCAATCTGCGGCGCATGGTTAATGCTAGAGAGCGCGAGAACCGAGTGCACGAAAAGCTGATGCTCTGATGTTAAATTAAGTGCTATATTACTGTTTAGCACGTTAACATAGTTATTGGGCATTATGACCAGCTTTTTGACACAAAACCGACTTAATCTGATTTTATGCCTCACGAATGTATGTATTCACTCATTAGTTTTATCGTTTAAGCGTGAGGAAATGGCTTAACCAAGGGTTATTTAAGGAAATTTCGTAAAATGTTATAAAAATATTATTACAAAATACTTGCAACAAACCTGAGGAGAAAACGACCTCGACTAATGAAGCTCGGATATTACAGAGGTCCTGGGCTGCAATGTGGTGAGAACTGATGCAACTGGAAGCAAATTACATTGTTTATCTTGGAGTAAGAAGAATAAATCTCCTGACCTGATGTTATGTAGCATAAGTTTCGCGAATCTTTGAAGGATACAAGACTACAAAGATAGGAGCGGTAAGAAATTTAAATAGCATTCACAAATAAGGCAATGTATATAGAGACTAATAACTTCACTTCAATAAAATTGAGTTAACTGAATACACCACCAACGTACGTTTCAACACCTCCTCTGTGTCAGTTTCAAGGTAAACTGACCTTGGCCACCCAAGCTACGAACCGTTATAACCTGGCGCTGACGTCACGCTGACGTCACGTTTCATCATGGACGGTAAAATTACGACGTAGCCAATGCTTCCTTCAGCGCCAGGTTGTAACGGTTGGCAGCTTTGTGGCCAAGGTCAGTTTACTATTAGAAATGTTTAGTTCTTTCGGGCTTGTAAGCCGTGGTCTAGAAGGAACTGTAGATACCAGCGTTTCGCCAAGTACTGCGCTTGGTATCATTAGGGTAACACGATCCGCTGTCTGCACTGGTAAGATTTCGAATGTGGAAGCAGAGAGAGAGAGAGAGAGAGAGAGAGATGTGGAAGCAGAGACCGTTAATGTCCGTTGGGCTTTTTATATGGATGGGGTACAGGATGGGCTTAGCAGTAAATAATTCACATTTTACTTCAGAATTATCGTGTGATTATAAAAATAACTTTAAAATAAATTACATAGGTACTCTTATTAGTGCAGATTATGTGATTATTTTCATCAAATTAATTTACGAGAATAGAAACAATAGGTTCAGCTTACACAGCACTTATTCACCAGTCTATCGTGACATTTTCACTGCTTTATCTAGTTTAGCATGAATCAGTCAAGCGCAAGTGTGGTTATAAAGATATATTGGTAAGTATTGCTAATAACTAAAACCACAATGTTTAGTACTGCATCATGTGTAGGAGTGTCAGTTATGCCGTGAGTGTGTTCGCCCAGACCGAGAGGTCAGCCATCAGCACTGAACGAAGCAGCCCCATGCACACGGTAAGAATTGTGACTTTACTAATAACGTGAATTAGTCTGATATTAAAAAATACCCAACGCGTAAATCATCAAAGCGTGGCAAAAATAAATTCTCATATGCAAAGGAATCCAATACTGCTAATGAATGATATAGTTTACAGGAGCTTTTCGGTGTTTTATGATACATATTTCCAAGGAATGAAAAGTCTTGGTGGACAGTGATCAGCTCATTTCTGCTCCAATATGATACTATGTTGTCTAACTTAATATAGTTTGCAGGAAGTTGGCTTTGTGTGGCTACGTCGATAATAACGGGTCACCGTGTCTTTTTTACAGACAACCCGGACTACGCCCATAGGCAAAATTACCTTTGCAACTGAATCATTTTTCAAATAAGAAAATTTAAAACAATTGCTCACAATTAACAGATATATGAATAACATATTTGGTTGAACATGCATTTCTGATAGCATAGGAGGGTTGTACGTAACGTGTATTCAGTTTTCCTGTGAACAGTTTGTGGTATTCCTTGGTCAAACATGTAAAAGATTGGTTCAGAGAAGTTTTAGAGGTCAACATTTCAAAAATTGCTGTTGGAAATGGGTTTTATGGACAGAAAAGAAAGTAAACTGATAATAGACAAAGAAGACATCACAATGTGCAGGTGCAAACTTGAGAGCTATACATCAATATAGTAAAGAAAACGGAAGAATATACTATTTAATGAAACTTGGGTCAACAAGCGAAATACTACTATTAGACCCTGGGTTGATACGGATGCTAGGTCGAAAAAAATTAAAAAATGAAGATTTCTTTCCAGCAAATCCCCACTGGTGAAGTATAGCATGGGGCAAGCAAAAGTGGCCCGGACGAGTAACTACGATTGTTCCCCTTTATTACACATAGGTAAATATGATATAATGACACCCTTGTTCTATAATCAAATAAAATTACTGTGAAATTATCATGAAGAAATGAAGGATGACGAAAGTTTGCCGAAATTCAATCCTACAAGCGTCACTGTAATAGGCATTAAGTCCTAAAATAGTGTTGGGTTAACCAGCCTTCCAACTTTCCTTGACACTGAGTTCGATTAAATGTAAGGAAATCAAATTAAGTCTGGCATATGCATGCTTTAGCTTTAGGTATCACAATGTGCAAAATTCTTTAATTTTATGATAGGACATTAAGATAATCAGCCCATAAAAAGAGAAATGAGGCATGGTATTTTAACGACAAATCACAATACACTTACGAGAACCGATTTAATGTTATATGTACATCCAGTAGATTTTCAAATCCGGAGCATAGGGGAGGCCAGGGTAATCACGAACATTCAATGTGTTATACTCAATCATGGAAAATATTAGTTTAGGAAGAAGAAAACTAACAGAATGTTACGAAAATATGGCATCTCTCTCTGTAGGCACCAGAATAAAATTGCAAGTATACCTCGGTAACCTAAAAAAGAGTTTTAAAGAGTACGAATAAGTAAGAAAACTTGCGTTTGAGAATACATCCAACGGGCGGCGCCGTGCCGAGTAGTTGAACCGTTCACCTGTCACACTGAGTTCAATCCCAGGGACCGCATGTGGTATTTTGTGATGGACGAAGCGGCGTCTGTGTGGGTTTTCTCCGGGTTCACCAGTTATCCACCGACTGCTCGGTCATCACTTTTCCTTTCATCCATTTGGCCTGCATTTAATCTTCCTCACTCTCATGCCTGATGCTTGGCTGACCACCTACTTCCAGGTCTTCAATCTGTCCGGTCCATAGGTTCGTCTGTTCCCCGACAGGCGTCTGACACTTGGCACTGGCTTGTAAGTCCTAGGGGTGTAAGTCCATACGGGTAGGTTAATCAGAATAATGTTGATGATAATAATGTATCCAACAATACACACATATGAGTATATTGTTGCAAACTATGTATGAACATTTGTGCCACAAGTCTTTGTCACGTTCAAATTCATGACAAGTACATAGAACAAATCCTCAAATTCGGTCTCAAGTCTATAATCCCATCTTCTGAACATTCGAAAGTGATTCCCTTCTTGTAAGATGGCTTACAATAATTACTTTCAGCCTTACCTAGTCTACTATTTTTAGTTCTTTTGGGAACCAAAATTTCTGCTGTCAGCTGTTTTATTCCTTTGCTTATCATTGCCCTTGATACGAGTTTGTCAGATGCTGTTTTGTCTTTCTTGCATTTCTTTGTTCATATGCAATCAGAGGTTGGAATGGTATTAATATGGGCTGCAATGCCATAATGTTGATTTAAATCAAAGAGATTTTGTTTGTTTATTTATTGTGTTATAAGTCGAAGGACTGAAGTTTATTGTTCTAAAGATACAAATATAGCGTATCAGGCAATGCGGAACAAATTGTTGACCAAATTGCTTAAGCTTTCACGGCCAGTGCCATAAACTGCAAAATGATTTTTCGGGGCTGTGGGCCGTGGTCTTGTGCAAAAATCTCCTTCCAGACGGTCCCACCACTAAGGATGTTCGACGCAGCTTCGAACGAAACGTCTGGAAGAAGATTTTCCAGTACAACACGGCCCACAAGCCCGGATAATCTTTCTGTGTTAAATTGTTGACGGTTTCCCGGGATGATGTCATCGTGTTTTCAAAACGTTCGCTCACACAACATTTAATGAAAAGACGTACCAGTGTTATTCGACATTGTTCAACGATCACTAATTTTAGGGACAGTAGTATAGGAAACAAAGCAACTAAGGTTTATCCTTAGCTCTAACCTTGCAGCAGCAACAGCTGATAACACGTTCCACGTTCTCACAGTGAGTCAGTGTCACTACACCAGTAGGATAAAATACCTTGTTGGGTATTGCCCCAGTTTCGGGAATACTCCGGCATCCCCTGCAGTTAGAAGCCTCTCTCACACATGTAAACCAAATTCTTCTTGAGGCACTGGAATCAAGATTTATGTAATTCTTGTGAACTAGTAACAAATTAAACTCCCTTTTCATCTGACCTGTCTTCTTGATTTGAGGATTTTTGTGCACCAGACTTCTGCACATTAGATTCTCTGCTTCATTATGTAAATTTACTTTCCTTACTCCTCAACACAGAGAGTTAACACCTTTACCTCTGCTTTTATTTGAATTATTATTGTCTTTATGATACCAATCGTTTTGTTTCAAAGAGCTTCACTTTATTTTATATGGTCGAATATATCTGCTGCCAATAAAACGAAATAACAAGCGCTCATCCCTTTAAGAGATAAACCTTATTTCAGTGACACCTTTTGATATTATAATGGGACTGTATTTGTCACTTTGTGTTCGCATTCCTCTAATTAAATAAACAAAAATGTTCCATAGCTGATTATTTTCCGTCAAATAAGAAACAAAAAGTTTGAGAAGGGCACTAATTACTATTTTTAAAAAGATATATTGCCAAGTAATAGGATACAGGGATGGGGAAAAGTAGGTTTATATAAAAGTACGGAAAATGCAAAGAGAGACTAATATGATATATCATTTTATGAAGTAACAAATAAAATTAGAATATTGTGAGCAGCGCCTATGGTTCAGGCTTATCGGGAGCTAGGCACCAGGTGGAATGTAAACACTGGGAGTGCTGGGCTTTTCTGGAATTTTCCCTACCCCTGCATCCAGAATATTCGAGAATGCCCTGTGGAAATTTCTATCTCTTATATGAGCGAGCGCTCTCACAAGTCAGCCAGTGAGTAAGTAGATGAGTTGGTGAGAGGGTTTAGAGTGCTGTTCTCCGAGCGAGTTTGTGATCACTGTTGTCACGTCCAGTGAGTGCTTTTACAACAGATTAGAGACATCTTGTGCTTGATTCCCCAGCGAGTGAAGTGGACCAGTGAAGAGGCTGTTTCACGCGTATTTCATTACGGGCTACGCCACGAAGAAGACTGAAGTGGCAGACACAATGTAATTTGATCACATTAGTGAAGTGACAGTGAAAACTTAGTATGGTGACAGTGGAAAAGTGGACAAAGTCGTAATATCCTCTTGTAAATATTTAATCTGTTTGTTTTCAGCATTTACACACTGCTGTTGTCTGGTTTTGGCACTCAAGCACTTAAGCAGATATTCCTTATTTGTATCGATGTCTAATGAACTGCATAATTTTATCAACAGTAAGAGAATTTCTTTAAAAAATCTCATCTTTAAGACCTAGGGCGGGGAGCGAAACGGATTAGTTGAACACGGAGAATGAATGACGTAACCGATATCGCGCAGCCGTGATATATATACAGGCATCAACAGACGCCTGCAGCTGTGTACGTGCGAGAGTAGCAACAGTAGAACCCATGTACACTAAACTTATTGCCCAATCTTCCGCCCGCTATTAAGAACACATCTGTGAACGAAATCTACAGGGGAGTAAAATGCTCAGAACTTGGTGGTCATTGAGTTGATTTCTTTCCTTATATTCACTTATCTGGTCATTCTTGGGCTAATAAAGTCTCGCAAGATTCACGCTTAGTGAGCAGAAGCGCCATCTTGCTTAAAATACAAAAGTTGATAAATCACCCATGATATATGTATAATTGCATACTTTTGTCCATCCCTCTGACAATGACAAATAGAGGAGCGTGACAGGAATTTGTTTTGATTTATGTAAAGAAGCACTGAAACCTAAGCTCTTTCCGCTCCTCTTGGAATAGGAAGGTTCGTTTGCGTTTTCGTGGTTTTGAAAGAGCCATGTCTATCGATGCGGTGTCCACCACTGCTTGGTTTTGTTTGAACGCGTGTTGATTGAAGGAGAGAGGGTTGAAACAGGGTGACGTATTGCTTGCCCCTGACGGTTATATTACTTCATATCATCAGCCAGAAGAGATTTGCCGGCTCCTGATCTACAATGTCCCGTTAAAAGCTCTGTTATCAACTTTATTTGGGTTCTATTAAGTTTAAGTACATTTTAAGTAGGTGAGAGGGATACATAGGTCATAATTCGCTTACTGTGTTTGCATTCTACTGTTTGTTCCCATTGCAATTTGTGGCGAGAACTTACACTCTCCACTGAGCTCAGTTTATAGGAATGCCAAAGAGTGGTTCTGGTCCAGTAAATCCCTTCTTAGCCCGGGATTATCACAAACCCGTTTTAATACATTGTATTAATGGCGTTTTCCTAAAATGGACTTTAAATTAGGAATAAGATTAGATAGTGATTATGCTTTTAACGCTTGCAGATGATGCAAAATAGTGAAGATGGTTTACAACGCGAAGTGTATGTTCTAAAGCAGTTTTGTAAATAATGGCAATGATATATCCAAAACAAGGTGCAGCTCATGGTGCTGCGGTCTTTTATTATTAGGGTCCGTGATTGATTTCTGGCTCTATCCAAGCCGTCATCTCTGATTGGCTCATGTAAAGTATCCCTAAGCCCCAACATAGTTTGGAGTCCACAGTAAAAGCTGTAGGTCCTTTGATTCCACCACCATCCTTATCATTACACTACAATTCAGAAGTAAAGGACTCCGCTCTCTGGGTACCTCCACCTCAGAATTGTGGCATCACTTGGAGGAATGCAGTTACCCTCGATGATGATGCAAATATGGGAGCCATTACAGATGACGATGTGTTCAAAAAAAGAAATATCCGAAGATACTGGCATACAATATCATAACAAAATGGTATTAGAGAATTATACCTTAAAATAGATCTCTTAATTAGGTGCCTAAACCGAGTGAGATGGCTCAGGGGGTAATGTCTGCGGCCTGCATTCTGGAGGTCCCGGGTTCGATCGCCTTGGGAAAGCTTCCTGACCCATGAATTTTTTCGGAGGTTTCCCGGGTCGCCAGGCGAATGCTGGGAAGGATTTCTACATCCTCCAAATTTCCTTTCTCTCTATTTTGTTACATTAGTCGCTTCATTTCACACTTCATCCCGTTAGATTTCTTTCAGGGTTGGAAGCGTCGGCGAGCCTCGCGGCAGCAGCACGGCACGGGGAAATAATGCGTTGTGGAAATCTCGTCCACCGGATTAGACGGCAAGCATACTCGTTTCCGGGACCCCTTGGGATGGCACAAGCCCTAGGAGGAGGGGAGCTGGTGTCGGAGTCCCCCCTGTCCCCCATGGGAGTACGAATACGAAGGGGTAGGAGAAGAAACGGCCCGATCCAGCTCCGCTGGGGTGATTGTAAGTAGGAAAACGTAGGTACCCTGTCACTTGCTCTGTCGTGGCAACGTTCTGGCCGCCCTTACGGTCCACTTGCCTCATCCACCCTCCCGGAGGATGCCCCATCAGGGGCATAGGCACAAAAGATTGCCTTTCGGTCGAAGTGCTAAGTACCGCTTCGCAAGTTCTCAAAGATTCATAGAGTCATAAGTGCTTAAGAGGTGAAATGTAACAAAACGGTAAAGTACTTAAGTAGGAAATTGGCAAAGTATCAATAACCTTTTTGTAAGATATATGAAACTGCAAAAAGAAAGGACGTGTGAATTAATATGTCTTCACAAAAAATAAAAACAGCATACAAAGGCCAGAAATTTACCTAAGCCTTAAGATGTACATCAATATGTGAAATGTTCGGTTACAAAATAATAATTCAATTGGAACAGAACTTAGTGTGAGTCTAATAAACAAAGATATTAAAACTCGTAAAATAAACAGGAGGAGGAAGAACTACAAAAATTGCATTAAAATAGAAACACAGCAGTAGTTAGTCCACAAAAGAGATGGATGGATTCCATTTCATGTCAGAACTGATAGATGGCTCAATCTTGGAGTTACGAAGTCTGACAATGTCCATAAAAATGTTTAAACATGTAATGGTTACATTCACATAATCTTATCTCTCAATCCTTCTACAAACTACCCTTAAGAAAGACTTATTCTTCTATCTACTTCCGGCCCAAATGAGCTCGTCGACGACCGTATCACCCCACTCACTCACTCAGTCACTCACTCAGTCACTCACTCAGTCACTCACTCACTCAGTCACTCACTCAGTCACTCACTCACTCAGTCACTCACTCACTCAGTCACTCACTCACTCAGTCACTCACTCACTCAATCACTCACTCACTCAGTCACTCACTCAGTCACTCAGTCACTCAGTCACTCAGTCACTCAGTCACTCACTCACTCAGTCACTCACCTCACTCTGTCACTCTGTCACTCTGTCACTAACTCACTTAGTCACTCACTCACTCTATCACTCACTCACTCACTCAGTCACTCACACTCACTCACACTCACTCACTCAGTCAGTCAGCCACTCAGTCAGTCACTCAGTCAGTCAGCCAGCCAGTCAGTCAGTCAGTCACTCACTCACTCATTCACTCACTCACTCACTCACTCACTCACTCACTCACTCACTCACTCACTCACTCACTCACTCACTCACTCACTCACTCACTGTATCTACTTGAAGTTAACCGAGATACCATTTGTAAAAATGGCTTTTTTGCGTGTTTCCTTGTATGTACAACGTACAACTAAGAATACGTTGGGCTTTAGCGACATTCAAATTTTTAAGAATTGTGATGACTTTTAAATTCCCTTTTCCTTGCGTAACCAGGAGGGGAAAGAAAAAGAAAACAAACAAAAAATTAATAACGACTTCGTATTTGAGAAGAGTAAAAGTATTGAAAGGTTCAAATAATAAGAAGGAAGAATTGGAAATTGATAACTCTGTAAAAAATATACTTGACAACTCTGTGCTTTAATGAGATCTATCGTTTGTGTAGTCAGATTTTGTGTATCTCTCTTATCGTGAGAGCCATCTTTAAGGAAATAAGAATTTTGGAAAAATGTTCCGTGTAAAAGGTGGCCCTGGGCAAGGGAAATTCTATCTTGCTGTCGTAACCTTGGAAGATGAAAAACTTAATAAAGTTTCGTAATTAAATGACGTTTCGTTTTCAGGTTACACTGTTCACGGTTACACGGGCACACAAACGCGCCCATGCGTTTCTTTATCTAAAAATGCTTTCTTCTGATTCAGGGGAGCTCAAAACGGATATGAAATTTTGGATGGAATGCAATACTTTCTCTATCTACAATGTATATGATAGGCAATCTAAGAATATTCATTAGTGATGAGATTGTGTAACACTGTTGGAGTGATTTATTCATGGAGCTCTGTGAAATAAAAAGTAATCTAACACAATAATACTCTCACTTAACAAATGAGAATTTATAACTTTACAGTTAATAAAATTAAGTGCTCTAGTAATATTATTTAGTTTAATAAATAATTATTGTTAAAGACACTCGGAGGTTAGTTTTACCACAACGAAGTTAACCTACACCGAAACTTAAAATTTAAATATGGCACCAAGTAATCATTAGATTAAATTGAAATTCGGTGTGATTATAGTCCAGATATTCGTGCATTTAACTACTATATAATAATTACATTAAATTTACAGAATTACCTGCCAAATGGGCATAAAGCACACTGTGTTCTGAAAAAATGTTACACCTCATACTTAAGGTGCACTTTTCTTGTAGGAATTTGCAGCTACAGGTACCAAATTTTTATCTGAATAACAAAGGCATAGATTGACATGGTCGGCTAAACGTAATGACCATACAGTTTGTATTTTGCATGTAAAGATTATTTAAGTCTATATAAAAAGCATGGTTTAATCTGTAAGCATAAAAAGAGTTTCCATCCACATTATATCTCAAATTTATAAAAAATTTATGGTGAGGGATTCAAGAATAATTAATAAATAAGCACTACAACTTTGATGTCAAATCTGTTACAGTTTTTGAGAAAGATACCCCTTAAGTATGAAAAATCAATTTTTCGGGAAATTACAGTCAAAGATGAAGTACCATTCTTTTGAAATTGCATATACTGTAAGAAATGTCTGTTCCATATTCGCCCACACCTACACTCACCACGTGTTTATCGTTATTTGAAGTTGTTAACTTTAGAAAATGCTGTAACTCTGATATATTTGAGCTTCGCAGTCCTGTGGATTACAGAAAGCACTTGGAACAAAAAGGTTTAAGTACTTAGCAAACGCATTTGTCTGGCAAATGAACTAACAGAATTAACAACACAAAATGCTTCAATCGGTTTTGTCTGTACTCCAACACCGGAGCTGTGACGGTGAGGCTGAAATAATGAAGGGTATACTCAAAATGTGAACATAGAGTTATCTAAAGGTTTATAAGCGGATACCATCAAAGTCTTTTCTCCCTTTTATCCTACTTTTATTCCTTTTTTGCAGGTCTGCTTGGGCAAATTGCGGCTTAACGAGCAACAAAATTATATAAGCCGATAGAAGGAAGAATGTTAAACTTGGTAATGGCGCTAAATAAAACTACAAAATCCGATAAGCATTTTACATACACCGGCTGTTGAAGGCACTTTAGGGACCAAAGCCCTAAAAATTGTCCAAGCATTAACTCTGAAATAAAACATAGGTAGCTACATGTAATTATGTCATATGCTTGCAGTGTTGTTTCCTGGAACACTCCATTACATGAGAAGTAATGTTTAAAAAGACTAATTAGCAATTCACTTACAGTAAATTAGTCATCAAGTTTAAAATTATGTATAGCTTTGGTCCGATATATTTCAAATTTATATAATTTAAAAGCCCTTAAGCAAATGTGTATGTTTTTTTTTTAAGTTCGTGAATATTTATAAATAAATGTCAGCACATATTTCATTCTCACTCTATCCATTCCAATCCTTTCCTACTCACGGCTATTGTATGGAAGAACATTAATTACAATGATTGATCTTATAGTTGGATAAACTGGAAGCCTGGGACTTAAGTACTTGCAATATTGTAAGTCGCCATTAAGGTATGCCATCTCGTATAAATTGACATCTCCTTGTGGGGAAATATGCGGGTGAGTTGTAGAATTTGGTGGCTATGATAGCTTAGACAGGCAGCCTCAACTCGATGCACTGTGACGTCATATCTTATAGCCCGATGCCCGAGCGTGTGGAAGCGGGCAGAAATGAAGGTCAACGGAGATAGAAAAACAGTCAGTGGCGGAATAACTAAGATTTGCAACATCGGAAGTTTTGAACGTTTATTGAGTGTTGACTGAGTATACAAAGAGAAATAAACATATATTTACCTAGATGCTTAATAGAGCAAATTTAACATACCATTTCATAGCTTATATCTGTCACTTATATTATATTTAATACTTCCAAGTGAGTTCAATTTTGATTCAGACGTCGAGTTTTTTGTATCCTTTTCCCCCTTATTATCTGTGAAATATTTGGTGTAATTGTCTTTGTAGTACAAAGACGAAGACTGCATTTCAAGTTGTTGTCAGATAAATGGCTTCTGTGACTCGGTTTACAGTGTTTCATTAGTGAAAAGAATTGTTCACAGAGGTAAGTAGAGCCAAATATGCTTAATATGTGAGCTGCTTGTCTGTGTAGTCGTGGAAATCTGGACTGAGGAAAGTTTATATAACAATCGATCAAGTTTCTTTTATGAACAAAGGAATCCTTCATTTCCCGATCATATTGCAGGTCAATAAGTTCTAATTGAAACTCTGTAGGAACGTTCTCGACGTCTACGGCGAAAGGAGTGACAAATAATGGAAAACATGTAGATTCCATAGTTTGTATAATTATTCTATTATAGCTAAGACGTACAGCCGATTCACTTATTTTATGGTCCGTATCATTGTCAGTAGCCATAGTGTCTTTGAGTTTCTGTATCATGTCACGTTCCACTCCATTATAGCCGTCGTATTCACTGCTATGAGCAGCGTAATGTCGTTGTAGGTTATACTTTTTAATTGTTTGAACAATCTTACCACACACTAAACATTTCGCGGCACCCCCTAGGTCTATGAACAGATACTGTTGTTCCCAAACAGAGGAAAAAGTATATGGGGAAGATGGGCGAGGATTAGATGAGGTAGCCACACTTAGAGATGTTGCCATTTCTGTACTTCATGAACCGCCACTGCACACTAGTTACGCACGTCCGTTGCTGGTGCACTCAGATAAACAACTGTAACACAATGCCCGCTTGCACGCACAGATATGCTGACTTTGCCCGCTGCCCGTATTTACGTGAGTTGAGGCTGCCTGGCTTAGAGCATAGATGGGGAGAAATGGCTCAATGAGTCACTTCCTCTGTATCACAGTTTTAACTCCTTCCATTACTTCACAGCGATTAGCCTCTCACTATTGCCTGTCTACATCAGAGAACCGGCTAGCCCTTCAAATAGTGTTAGTAAGTGGAGAGGGAAAAAAACTCGACTGTATCCCTGTCACTCCTCTTCCCATGGCTGGTTTAGAGGTTAGAGCAGCCGGACGGTAACCGATAGATCCGTGGTTCAAATCCCGGTCATGGCATTGAATTTTTCAGTCTCACTCTACCCTTTGCAATCCTGCCCTATACACGGTTATTATGTGGAAGAACATTTATTACATTAAATGTCAACACAGGTTCGCAGGGAATTATGAAAGATTCAACTGAAAATTATCGGTAAAAACATATTTTGCTCCTTTGTTAAACTCGCAACGTTAGGCCATAAAAGTCACGTGCTCCTATTACACGTTCTTGTAGGCGAGTGACGCTGTTCCCGACGTTTATTTTGGCTCCATTTAAGGTTTAAAGTTTGACTCAGAAGCCAAATAATATTAAAGTCTTTGAGAGAGACCCAGTCAGAAGATCGCAAAGTTTGTGTGAATGGAGGAAGATACGGAGCCCCAAGAATATTTGGGCACAGTTCACCTCTATCACTCATAAGGGGAACCAGAATGGACGCTTAACAAAGTAACGGGAGTTGTAACTGGCGCGCAGAAAGACAAAGCCCATATATAATCGTAGTGCCTGTTAATTCGTTCAAATGTCACCTATATGCATTAAAATAAGCGTATAATTTAAAGTGGAATATTTTCGCACGCATGATAGTTAACCGCCGATTGTACACAGCATGCATCGGCAAAATTAGCTCAACTGGGCCACTCTTCTGAAACACGTTTTTGCTCACTTCACCGGCCAACCCTTCCCTGTACTGTCGTTCAGCTTCCGACACGCCACATTTAGTGGCGAGTATAGCTGCTTCATGAAGAGTGGTAGATAAACGGATTCCAATTTGCAAATATAAAGCGTTACAATATCAAACGCAACTTGGATTAGAACCATAACTGGTGATCGTACAAGTATTTATTTACAATTTCAAAAGGCAATTTTGGAATACGCGTATTCCTAAACATATAAAAGGGGCCATATGATTCCACTGTTTTTTGGTTTAGTTTCTTATTGGTTTATTTAATATAAACATGTATTTCGTGTTTCAAAGTTTGTACATAATACTAAGCTTACAACCAAAGAATTTATGTTGATCAAATAATTTTAAAATATTTTTAAAGCTAAATAGCAATGGAACTTTACTGGTTTATTTATTATGACAGATAATTTAGTATGTAAATCATAAGGCAGCATAAGGATATTACGTGCATAATATAAGGGTGGTTATTAACTTCAAGATTATTGCCTAACCACAGTAGTTGGCTGTAATAATTATTGTATAGAAAATATGTTTAATATAAACACAATGGTTAATAACAGCGTAAGTGGAACGAATCCACCACTGCACGTGATGTATCCAAACAACCTTTGTCTCTCAGCAAGAGAATGTGGGGTGGGTAAGGCAAGTGCAATCGCTACCTCTCCTCTGGTGTCCATGCCTGGTATAAAATAATGACGAGTGAGAATGAGTTAATTGCACGTCTGTAGCGCAGCGCCCGAAATCGAGGAATGTGCAAATTCTAGCCGAGGAAAATACTACACAAGATTCGGAATATTGTTCACAAACCATAGTGGAGTTGCAGAATTCATTAGTGACAGTGGAAGTGCTGTATTCCATGTATCTCATGTGGTCATTTTTGACAATGAACGTTCAAGAACCCAACTTCTTTTAACCATCCTATTCCCTGTAAAATCCAATACATTTCCTCAGAACACCTGGAACTGACGTCAAGGCAGACACTGAAGAACAGAAGTGCCTTCTTCGATAACAACAAAAACATCGCGTGATTCATGGTGTGGTGTTATCCAGAGGAAACGCTACATCCTTTACCAGTGCATTACAATTCTGGAAATATGTCAATGTAAATGTCAATGTAAAAATGGAGAAGAGGTCGACATTCCACTCAAAGATAGCATCTTGGCTAGTCCGTTCCAAAAGTACGTCCACTTCCGATGTGTTAAGGTAGTTTCTACGGCTCGATCACCCACATGTTGGCCTAAAAGGCCTACTGGGTAACCCCATTGCAAAGGATGCCTTCATTGTTTCTCATAATCTTTCCCCTGAACAGCTTACTGTATATTGGTTCCAATGCCAGCATTGAATTTTAATCCGAACCTAATTAGGTTAACCTTAAAAGCTATTGGTCAGCAATGATACTGAAGTTATGAATAGTCAGATTTTACTGATGGGTTCCTTAAGGGGAGTTAGTGGTCAGTTTAGGAAATTCTACAATTTGTATACTACGAGTAGCAGTACCAAATTTTAACCACACTAATGTACTGTTTAGATATACAGCTGTACACAATTTGAAGTATATAAGTCAAATAAGTTTTTAATTAAAAACTTTTAATTGATTTTAAAGATACTCCGATCGTAAATACTTCCTGAGTAACAATTTTTACATTTTTGGCATGAAACCTGGCGATCTGATGCTTCATGCACTTGAAACTTATAATTGCTCTGGATTTTGATTTTACACCAGTACTTCAGCATCTGGAAATTTTTTAATACGTATATCTACAGATTTTACGCCATCTGAATGTGAACATGTTCAATATTTCTTGGCTGATATCAAAACCCAGAACAATTTTGGAGCCTTATATAAATAAGAACACATCCTGAAATTTTCAAAATAATCCCTTAAGAACTCTGTTGCAAAGAGTTGTTCAGTTGCGTGAAAATGCCGAGAAAAAAGGAAGTGAGAAAAACAGCATTAAACTTTTAAGACATTCGAACCTCATCGGAACTGTGTTGCAGCATAGGTTTCACTTTCTGACCTCTTTTTCTCCACTGTGCTGACAACTTCTGCAATTTGTGGGCTGTCCTTGTGTGTATTTGTTTCCTGGCACTGTATTTTCTACTCTGAACACATCGTCTAGCATTGCGCTTCTCACAAATGCATATTACTTCAACTGAAATTTTTTCATTCCTAAGATTATTCAACACTTGCAGTAACTTCACACACCCATATTAAACTCCATTACAGGTTTCAGTATTGCAAGTTCAAGTTTATTCCTAGACACTTATTTTGGACAATAGCTCATCAGAACACCGGACAGATTCATTCGAGTTCTGTGTCGTACTCTTGGCAGAGCGTCGTAGCAGCTAGTCAGAAACAAGTCTCTGATGTGGTGGTATAATTTTAGTTACCACTTTTGGAGACAACTTGCAGGACTTTTTCTTGTGAATTTGTGGACGCAGATTGAGGACAATTTCCATGATTGAGTTTCTAGTCCGTTGATATGCAGTGTCTCAGTGGACGCGTACTCCTAACCACTAGTCATTTAATCACTATGCATCACTATTTAAAAATGGACACCAGACCTTTAAAATAAAAGTTTTTGCACTTTTTAATACACAAAACATTGAACAATTTTTCAACACAAAAGTCTAAAAATCCACGTTTTTTACCAAATGGGCCAAATCAAGCCCTAGCTCCCCATAATTGGAGATGATCAAATATGTTATTGTAACCGCTCACGCCTTTTTCTTACATCAGAGGTGGTCGACCGCAGGCAAGTTAGCGGAGGTTGAAATCAACTGCTTCCACCCGCTGGGACAGAATAATGCATTTATCGTTGGTTACTGATTTCCAGTGGCGCCACATTCTTACGTACAGGAAATTAAAGAGGCACATATTCATATTCTACTCCTGATTAACCCACGGTGTTTCTGAGGATACTTTTTAGCAGGATTTACGTTTCAGAAGGTCTTCAATATTTGGTGCAAAGGATGGAGTGCACAGTCTCAAAAGATAAGCAAGTCGATTTTCACATATCTTGCTGCGATACTCACTTTTAATGTAGTTCATTTTTTAATGTTTGTTCCCAGATATAATTGGAGCCACAGACTGTCACTAAACTAGATGCAAACAAATATAATCTTGGATACTTACAGCAGCGCAAAGACCTAAATAATTCCCACCCTTCTTTCTCAGAACAGTTTACGGTCGTGGAATTCTGCAATGCAAGTAGTTTCATATAGTGTAGCTGGTGTGAAGCCTCACTGCATGGAAACTTCAAAAGTATAAAATAACTGGATTTGGGTTTCAGATGTTTTTAGGTCTTCAAATTGTGAAGAGAATATGTTGTGCAATTGCTTCAAAAGTTTGTTGTGTTTTTCCAGAAGAATAACATTTATCGTGAACATAGAACGTAAGCAAGGTAAATTATATAAATCTGCAACTACCAGCCTTACAAATCAAGCACTTAACTGTATTGTCTTCATGTCAAAAGAAAAATATTTGTCCCCCATTGAATTGTATGTACTAGAATATATACTCCATACCATCCACCTCTGACTAGCAGGTCTGGTTTTGCTTCCATTGATCAGGGGGGGGGGGGGAATAATATGTGTAGGGGAAGTGAGCATTTGCTCGCTTGTCGAGCTCCTCTGTCCTAGATCTTCTGTAGTTAAGAGTCTCTTTCTGGCCAGAACTTGATAGACCAAAACGGTATGCCAGCAATTTCCACATTCTACATACTGATTTCCTTGCAGAATCCTATTTTAGCTAGAATGTTTCCGGAAGTGACCATGTTCAGGAATGAACGCATCTACTTTTCTTATTCCTCTTCTATCCTGTATTAGGAGAGATGAGGAAAGAGTGTCGTACGGAGCTATGGACAGTTTCCTGGCTTGTCTTTGTCCAGCTTAGATTTACCATCTCAACTGGAGTTTTCTCTAATCCATGCTTTTAGTGAGGTTTTGCCACTACGTCGACTAATTCCAATCACGGTGTCGGGGCCAATATAGGGAAACACAGTGCCTTTTTACTTTCTCTACTACGTATAGTAAAGTGTAGGAATATTGCATTCCACCCAAAAATTCGATGTCGAGATTTCACTGGAAATATATTTTGTGAGGCTCCCTGAATAAAAAAAAGCATTTTTATAAAACGTTCCCCGTGTCTGCCTGTGTGTGTGTGTGTGTGTGTGTGTGTGTGTGTGTGTGTGTGTGTGTGTGTGTGTGTGTGTCTGTGTGTCTGTGTGTCTGTGTGTCAGTCTGTGGACATTATAACTCAAAAACGAAACGTCGGTTAAAAATCAAAGTTGGTATTTAAGTTTTCTTGAAAATGAATCTAACGATTTTGATTAAAATGCCATATGTTTGAGATATTTTTATAAGAAATGAAATGTGTATCCTGAAGGTTCTGGCTATAGCCCATGTAGTCCTATTTACTCTGGATGACTTTTAGATAACTCGTAAACCGCAAGGGATAGACAAAATCTTACTGCACAAAAATGTAGATCTTGCTAAATTACACAATCTATTTCTACAGTGAACCACTTGGGAGATATTTTTTGTTATTTGTGTTGTTTTGGAAAACTTTTACTCTTGTCAAATGGAACACCGTTATTTATTTGTATATGTTAGCCATGCAAAGAGAACTGAATTTGAGTGGAATTGAGCCCACGACCTCCCGAATGCCAGGCTCACACGTTACAGTGGAGCCAACTCGCTCGATAACGGTCATGTAAAGGTAACCCAATTTGAAGGCCATCATATAATTCGTTTTTTAAAACTAACCTTTGCTTTATGTTTACTATATCATACTTATCTTGCAACAAACGCACACGCGTATAAAGAAATTATATATCGATTATCAGGAATTTTTTGTAAAAGAGCTAGTAGACTAAGTCATGTTAATACAATACATCAGGCTTTTCCTGAATGATTATTTCACTTGCTGATTGTAGAATCAATTAATCTTTTAGATCCCAGAATAAAAGCAATAGTAGTATTGGTCTTAGATTCCTTACTGAGTTTCTAATCTTATTCTGCTTCTTATTTTCTTAGCTTTTGTGTATCCGATCGATGACGGAATAAAAACTTAATTAATGGCAGAGTACAAGGGGAGCAAAAAAGACAGAAGATACGCTATTGTTCTTTTTAGTGGAACGCATCACGTTCTTTTACATGAATAGACCACCACTTGTAAGCGAAGGGGAGTAATTTGCCACTCTAGCCAGCCTTGGGTGTGGATAGCTTCTCTATAGTAGTACTCCTTGCTATTGAAACTTCGAGAGCTCTGCTTTCCAACTCTCATGGTTTCCTCCTCTTTGAGAGAATTTGGGCTTGCTTTCCAACGGAGCAACAGAATGTTGCATGAACACACAATTCCATACAAGGTGTGTTTTGGACTGGTACAGAAGTCGTAATGGAATGGCTCTCAACTTGCAGCCATCTTAGATTTCAATATTTGCAATGTAGATCAAATACACTCGTACATTACTGTAAGGCAATGAAATAGGAAAATCCAAAAATCTACAATTTTCTTCCGAATGCTTTCATTCTTTTAATACATAAAATAAGTGAAGAGCATAAAGGCTGGTCAATCCTGGCGCAGAGCACCGTGGGCCAAGCGTGGTGGGCGTGTAGGGCGGTATGAATAGGAATAGAAGAGATACGGATGGGGTTCAGCACTGAAGCCAGGCTTATTGTACTGTACGTACTCGTATGCCCAAGACAAGAAGGCTAGAGGGGAATGAAGGACAGAGGGGGCTTGAACTGTGCATCTACTCCGGTAGCGGTCCTGTTTACTAGGAAATGAGTGTATGAAAGTGCATATTTCTAGCTATGGGTGAGTTATGTGACAACATTGTGTATTTTAAACGAGCCTAGCATCCTTGTCATTCTCGGAAACCAGGCATAACACCGTGCGGGAAGCACAAAATGATTACGCTACACATTCCTAAGACTTGCCTTCTTGTCCTGGGCATACAGTACCTATGCCCCCCAGGGGCCACCCCCGGGAGGAAGGATGGATTGAGAGGACAGCCAGATCGAAAACAACGGAATAGACATTGACAGAGATCCTTAAGTCTTCCCAAGTTTGACGACACCTCGAAGACTAGGTCTTCCGGGAACTTCTTAGGGGGTCCGCGGCGAGATCAAGCACTCTCATATGTTGCCCCACTACCCGGATTCTATGGAAGAAGGACGGCAAGGTTTCCTGTGCGTATTATCCCTGCCAAGCTGCACGTAACGCGTTCGATGACACTTGCAACCCTAAAAGAACCAACAGGATGGACGATGGAGGAAATGATTAATGAAGTGAAATGGAAGGAAAGGAATTTCGGTGGATGTAATTATTCTTACCAGCGTTCGTCTAGCCACTCGTGGAAACCCTCGAAAAAAACCATGGGTCAAGAAGGTCGGTCACTGGAATCGAACCCAAGACCTCCAGAATGCAAGTCTGAAGCGTTACCGCGCAGTCATCTCGTTCTATTAGCGGCGGTAACTCTGTACATCACGATACACATTATAACCTTAAAACATTATATGATGACCTTGATTATGTTCATTTTTACCTTGTCTGTTGGTTGGGTCCACTTCCTGTTACCCAAGCGTTAATGGCTGCCTACACCGGCATACTACGCTCCGCAGTAGATGCCTAACTTCCATCAGTGATCCTTGATCTCCTTGTCAGGTCCATCAAGGATCTGATGGGATCTATGTATATTGTCTTCATTTCGGTTACCGGTGGTTCCAATATGGAGTCCCTTAATAGTGTTAACCCGTAACACATTGCATTGAAGGGCTTACATACACTAAACACAATGCTTCTGCCTTGAACATGAATCGCATCACATTTGTTAACCGAAAATCAGTTGTGCCAGGTTCGGTAGGCATGTTCACACACTCGTGTCACAAACATGGGGGAAACGGAAAATACGTTTCATTTATATGTTAACAACATTTCAGCTAGAGTTTGAAACATGCCTTAAGGTATAACTGGCCATTTTTAGAACAAAATAACACACCAGTACTTTGGAAACGAACTGAAAATTAACTTGCTCGTTTCCAAAATCGTGCTTTGTATTTTAATAATATAATATTTATATGTGAGATCACCATTGTAAGGAAGGAATGGTTGTATTTTTCAGATTTATAAATGTGAGTGACGATAACCATGTGAAGACGAAAGGTCTATTTTTAGAAGGTCTATAAAAAATAAGTACCGGTAGATAGAAAAAAAGTCGTGTATCATGAATTTTTGTACAGTTTTGAAAACCGCCTTGAACAGCTATCTTGGTGGCTTTAGATCTCGTTGGAAATGTTATGCATATTTAGCTGGAGTTAACTTCAGCATATTGTGACGTTGTTCAATATTTAAATGTCACTTTACTAAATTCTCACGGCACTTCGTTAATGTTATCTATTTCAACTTTCATTTGCTGCTCACTGTTACTTTGCTTTTTTCATGACGTAGGCTCACCTTTTGGACGGTTCATCTGCTGGGGAGCCGGAGCCAAGACAGACATCACAAACTCGCTCGGAGAAAATCACTTTTATTCCTACCATAAATGCACTCACTAGCTCAGCTAATTCACTGGCTCGCTTGCGAGAAGCTCGTTTATATAGCAGCTGGTTATGGTTCCAGAATGTTCTAGAGGCGGAGAGATGGGGAAACTGCAGAAGACTCTAGTTTTCTCAATAGCAGCTCTGGTATTAGGCTGGGGAGAGTACTATTTATTTCCTATTTCTCTCTCCAATCGCCCAGCGTCGACCTCCCAAAGTTTGGCCTCTAGCCGCTACATCATAACAAACATATTAAGACAGCAAGGCTACAAGCTTCCAAATATAAAATTTACCAGAGATTTGCATGAGACTGAATGCTATTCCAATTGTTTCACTAAAGGTACCAGTAACTGTACAAATAAGTGTTATTTGTATAAGCAGAGTAAGTAATGTTTGTCCGTATTGACATATACAGAGTGGATGTGTGTATATGTCCGTTGGACACCATTTATATCTTAATTTTTGAGGTGAAAGATTAACTTCCGATTGCCAACTAACACCAATGATCCTATGAAAAGCTTTTATCAGCACTGCGATCGTCGGGCCAGTCGAATCAGGGTTAGCCACTCTAGGATTTTGTCAACAGATGTATGCATTTTCAGCAGTTTTTACACCCGGATTTATTTCGTGTGCAAAACTCTTTCCATTCCATTTCACTCCATTTTAATAGCTTTTTGCTTATTGGTACAATGATATAATTTGTTTTATTGACCAGCGGCTTTGATTGGATTACAATGGTTATTGTCACATCAAACACGAAAACATAGGTTTTTTGTTACTCAAATATTCAACCTGCCTGGTACTCTAACCAGTTCATTATGCTGAAACAAGGAAGATCTTTTCTTATACATATATGAATTCCGGTGAAGGAAATCAAACACGATACCAAACTGACGTCACTGCTAACCATCATGGTTCTTTAAATGAGATATTTTATGACAAATTTGAGCTATTGTAAATGGTAATAAAGAACATGATACCGAAATATTTCCATATTTCATCTCTGTACCAAATAGTTATTTGCAATTTTCACTTTCAACTTTAGCTTAGAATTTCTATTTGTTATTCGTGTTCGTCATATATAGTAACGAAGAACACTTTATTAAAAATCTAATGTGCTACACTCACATGACCTTCTCTACTCTTGTACTAACCATTCTTACAAACACTTATACCTATATCTTCTTCGTGTTAGTGGAGATAAACATTTCTCAAACTAGCTTACTGTTTATTTCCTTTTGGTGCAAGGGGAATGTTTGAATACATTAGGCTTTGTACGATAGTCAAATCTTTTAAAGCTTTGAGATTCCGTTCTCTTTGCACACTTAACATATAAAAAAATTAACAACGATGATCCATTTCACGAAAGTTTTAAGTTTTCCGAAACTCACACACATAACAAGGAATATCTCCGAAATAGTACACCCAACAAGAAAATTTATCCAGACATAAAATGTGTATTTTAGCAAGATCTACATTTTTTGTATAGTATGTATCTATAACGGTTTACCAGTTATGCAAAAGTCGCCCATAGTAAATACGACTACAGGGGCTATAACCAGAATATTCAAGATATTCATTTGTCATCAAAATATCTCAAACATATGACATTTTAATGAAAATCGTTAGAGCCATTTTCAAGAAAATTATAATGTTCAAAAAATTGTCCATGTAAAGGGTAGATTAGGGTGAGGCTATTTTCTTCAAAATCTTTGTGTCGCATCCTTGAAAGACATTAAACTTAAATACCAACTTTGGTTTTTAAACTCCTTTTCGTTTTTAAGTTATTCTGTCCACAGACTGACACACACACACACACACACACACACACACACACACACACACACACACACACACACACACACACACACACACACACACGGACCTTTTTTCTAAAAATGCTTTTTTTGGATTCAGGGGGTCTTAAAACATAATTCCGGTGAAATGTCGACATCGAATTTTTGGGTGGAATACAATACTTCCCCTACTTACCAGTAGAGAAAGTAAAAATCTGATGCATTTGTATTCCAATTAGTTTCTTTCATCACCTTTCCACAAGCTCATTTTCATAATAGAGCATTACTTCATGTACTTATGTTAATTTAGATTAAATCTCCATTGTACGTTTTATTGTAGGTATAAGAAGTACACAGTAGACCTAGTTTTAATGGCTTTGAAATGTCATATTCATTGCATGACCATGAGAAAAAACGAAAATCACTGAAAAAGGTATAGGTAAGCATTTGAAAGTTGAAGTCAATAATGAAGAATATCTCGGCAATGGTGAACGCTACAAAGGATCTTTTTGACATAATCTACATGCTTTAACGTCTTTTCTGTAACAGTTTTATAACTTAAACCTCCAGTGGTCGCTAAGGTTCTGGGAGAGTATCTTTAAATGTTGTAGTTTTCGAACGAACGTGCCTATGAATCGCCTGACTAGTCCATCTAATATTACACTTTATTTGACTGTTTGGCAGAGTGACAACCCGATCTGTTTATTTCTTTAGCTTCAAGAATAGCTAATCGGCATTTATGTGTCTCAGAGGTCAACTAAACTCTGGGCGTCTGTCATTACATACTACTGACATCTTTTTTTCTCTTTAGTTGTGCAATATACCTTTGTGATTGCAAGCAGATGTTACTACTTCTCAAAAACAGGAATGATTTTACAATGTTCTATGAGAATATACAAAATTACACACTTTATAAATAGCTACAATTCTAAAACTTCAATCCCGATGTCGATTTATTTAGGATGCGAATTTTAAAGGCTGGCCCCGTAGCGCAGTTAGTAGAGCACCTGCCTACTGTGCAAGGGGCCTCGGGTTCGATTCCCGGCAGGGGGGTAGGAATTTTTCTCGAGGCAGGATTATTCCTCATCCTTCCCTGAGTAGAATATAATGGCGGCGCCGTGGCTGAGTGGTTGGACCGCTCACCTACCACCTAGGCGGGACCCGCATGTGGTATTCGTGGTGGACGAAGCGGCGCCTGGGCGGGTTTTCTCCGGGTTCTTCCGCTTCCCCCGTCATTCATTCTACCAATTGCTCCATTATCACCCTTCCAATCATCCATTTCGCCTGTATTTCATATCATCTTCTTCCTCACTATCATACCTGGTGCTTGGCTGGCCACTTGCTTCCAGGTCTTCACTTTGTCCAGAGGTCCCTCTGCTCCCCGACAGGCGTCTGACCCTAGGTACTGGCTTGTAAGTCCTAGGGGTGCAAGTCCTACATAAGGGGAGGGTGACCAGGGAAAGAAGAGGCAAATTTGAAATAAATTATTACTAAACGTATGGTATAGCGTATGCGTGTAACATTGCGCTAAAACCCGGAATAAAGGTAACTAAAATTTGCTTCCACTAAAGACACCTTCGTGCTGAAAAACAGAATAATAAAGTTAAAAATACCTACCGTGTAAAACCGTTTGCCTCAACATAAAACACATTTTGTAGAATGAAAGAGAATGTGAAATAACACAACATTTAGCCAATTTAGCAAGTTTACTTATTTTGGAGGAATACTGTATCGGTTCGAGTGTAAGGGAAACAAGATAAGGTGCATCATATTCGATGTATTTGCTTTACATACTGATATTTGTGTGCCCAGATGAAAACGACACTGCTACGCTATCCCGAGGAACTTTCCAACTGTGTTCATTTACCGTTTAGTTCCAGTAGTTATTTTCGTCGAAGGAAATTATTACTGACTCGTTTGCGTAGAAGACAGGCGGTCCTTTTCCTTTTAGATTAATGGTAGCACACACTTCTTTAGCATCGAAATTAAATTGAGTTTTATTTATGAACGCTCTTTAACTGCTGTAGTCCTCTATGCTCTACTCCTATTCTATATCGGGCGTGAATTTTGCTCTGAGGCCTCTTTATTAATCTTGAGATCCTTTTATGTACCGTAAATCTACTACACGAAAACTACTGGATTTACTACGTTTCCGAAGGAAACTCTGATAAGGGCTTTTACATCCACTATATTTAATCACCAATTTGAAGAAATTTGCAGATAAAGCCTTCACCTAAAATAAGGATTAAGGTGTACCCCTCTATACCAAAATGGGTAGGAGTTATGTCCTATGATCAATTTCTAGGTGCAGAATTTTCAATATCAAATGGCAGATCCAGTGCAACTTTAAAAATATCTTTAAACCATAGGTATTATACCTATACGGATAAAACGTCAAGCACAGTTAAAGAAGAAATTCCAAACTTTAAGACCAAAAAATTGTAATTTTGGGGGAATTTTTGCGGAATGTTTGCCATTTAGACTCGCTCCTCTTACAACAAACCCATAAAGTTAAATAAAACGAAAGTGTTTTATATAAAACTTTTTTTTAAATGGGCTAAAAATAATAAAATAGGTTCCCCTAGCTCAAAAATGATTTATAACCCCATACAGCTGGTCCTGAAAATTTGTGATTCCCAACTTCTAACAGCTATTAAAATATTTGGTTTACTTAAAACGAAGGCGCTGGGTGTATGTAATAGAAAACTGATGCATGAATAGTTGACCTAACCTGCTAATAACTTTATTGCACTGTAAATGATGTGAACTGTTGTGTGAGCAAAATCCACTGCCTATACTGCTTAATATTACCTATTGACTTTCGTTATACTAAAGTAACAGGTATTTTCATAGCTATTAAACTTCACAATCACGAATTTTCAGTACAGTCTGTATGGGGTTAGGAATCTGCATGGAGTTATAAAACTGTATGGGGCTACGAGAAGTTGTTTCGTACTTTTAGTCCGTTTTAGAACCGTGCTATATTAAATTTTCTTTTGAAAAAATCTCATGTGTTGCACTCACATGACTTTCTCTATTCTTCTACTAACCAGTCTTGCAAACTTTTATTCCTATATCTTCTTCGAGTTAGTTGACATAAACATTTGCAGAAATTATCTTATTGCTTACTTCCTTTACTTATCTCCTTATAGGTGCAAGGGAAATATGAGAATAGAGTAGGCTTTGAGAGATAGTCAAATCTTTTAAAGCTTGGAGATTCCATTCTCTGTGCACGATTAACGTATAAAAATGAATAACAATGTTATATTTGACAGAAATATGTTCTCCAAAACTCACACCAATAACAAGTCATATTTCCGAAGTGGTTCACTCAAAAAAAAAAAAAAAATTATTTAGACATAAATTATGTGTTTTAGCAAGATCTACATTTTTCTATAGTAAGATTTGGTGTATCTCTTACAGTTTACTTGTGCAAAAGTTAGCCAGAGGAAATACGACTACAGGAGGCTATAACCGGAAAACTGAAGATATAATTTCATTTGTCATAAAAATATCTCAAACATAAGGCATTTTAATCAAAATCGTTACAGCCGTTTTCAAGAATATAAAAATTTTCGAAACATTTTCCATGTCAAGGGTAGCAATTTTCTTTCAAAATCTTTATGCCGCATCCTTGAAAGACATTAAACTTAATTCTAACTTTGGTTTTAACCGACCTTTCGTTTTTGACTGATGCTGTCCACAGAATGACAGACAGATACACACACACACACACACACACACACACACACACACACACACACAAACACACACACACAAACACACACACGCACGCATGCACGCACGCACACACACACACACACACACACACACACACACACGGACACTTTTTCTGAGTGTTCTCTTTTTGGGGGGGGGGGGATTCAGGGGGCCTCAGAAATATATTTTTGGTGAAATCTCGACATGAAATTTTTGGATGGAATGCAATATTTCCTCTACTTACTATACCTAGTACAGAAAGTAAAATGTGTCCATATAAAGTGTATTTGGATTGAGGGTATTTTCCTGAAATTGAGTTAATACTGGGCCGAGAGATTAGACGTTCGCCTATCACCAAGGTGGCCTAGGTTCGATCCCAGCAACCCGCATGTGATATTGGTGGTGGACAAAGTGGCGTCTGGACGGGTTTTCTACAGGTTATCCGGTTTCCCACACCTTTCATTCCACCAAGTGCTCTATCACCACTATTCCATTCATCTGTTTCTCCTGCATTTCATATCATCCTACCCGGTCATATGTGGTGCTGCGCTAACCCGGTCTTCCGGTCCATAGATTCGTCTGCTCCGCAACAGGCATCTGAACCTAGGTACAGGCTTCTAACTCCTAGGGGGTATCAGTCCTCCGTACGGGAAGGGTAATCAGATAAAGAACAAAAAGAGGAGTTAATATTGCATTGTCATCCAGTTCTGAGCTATGTTTAGTTTCATGCCTCTAGGTCATTGGCAAGTTAATATAAATGGATTGCAACATTTGTACTGAAGAGACAAACAGGCAGAGACGAATGCGAGTTGATAAAAACTTTTAAGACTCAACTACATTTAAATACATCTTAAGGTGTGTATTTACCGGAATTGGGAGAATTGTGACCATATAAATGTGTTTACAGAGCAGCATACCACACATGCCGCTTTCCAATCAAACTTTTAAATATATTAAATAGAATATATCTCCTGTCAAAGTGTGAATACATTTACAATTTGAAAGTCTACTTTTGATGCTGTTTCTCCGTCCAACTGTTGCTGATGGATAGTTTGAAGATAATGCTGTAACATTTGATATCTCTTTCTGAGTTTCCCGTTACGAAAGCACTTTTTTTTACCGTAATGCGTAGTAATCACAAGTTGCATTTACGTGCTGTTCCATCAGTAGGCTGAACGTCTTGTGCAGGATATAGGACATGGCGTACAGGCGATAAGCTTTCCTAATGGAAGTGCAATATCGAAGATAAGTGCTTGAGTGATCGATTTTTATGATTCAGCGCTCCTCACCGTACCTGCACCCGCCCTACTTGCCTCTTGAGCCGTTAGAATGAAATATGGCGGTGAAATACAGCTTCTGGCTACAAATCTTCCACTCTGATTACCTCCTTGGGTTCAACATTGTAGTTGTTAACAATTGGGAAAAGAACTGTAAAGTTCTCTAAGAGACATGTGTTTTGTCCCACCACTGTTGGCGAAATGCGTATTTTACTCACATTCACTTTCAAACTGTGCTGCAGAAGGTATTGCATTCAACTAAAACATTTCACACCGGGATTTCACCGGAAGTACACGTTTTGAGGTCTCCTGAATAAAAACCACCTTTAGAAAAATGATTATACGTTAGCACTCCATGCTTAGGCTTCTTGAGCATTGAAGATCACAAAGGTGAGATTGAAAGTTCGATCTCTGCCTTATTAACCCTCCGTTGGTAGCTGGAGGCCTGAGAGACCCCCAGGTTTATTTAAACGTTATGGCTTACGAACAAACGCACCTACGAAATAGCCCGACCCGGACATCTAACATTACACTTTACTTGATTATTTGCTTCAACAACAATCTTATCTGTTTATTTCTTTAGGTGCAATAATAACTAATTGAGAGGTGTCGCAAAGGTCAACCAGATCCTGGGCACTTACTCTCGCTACATGTTGCTTAAACTTGTTTTTCCTCGCTATTTGTGCAATATTGCTTTGCCATTGAAAGTGGTATGTTACTGTTTCTGGCAACAAGAGTATATTCTACAAAATCCAAAGGTTTTGGAATATTTGCATTATCTACTTTGCGATGATAACGTCTTACTCATGTATGACAACTTTTATGAATGAGAGGATTCCAATTCTGAACACAAACTGAAAACGAGATCTTTAGATTTACAAATTGATTATGAAGAACAGGATTGAAAGCGACTTATGTGATTATATGTATTTTATAAGTAACATTTTATGCTTATCAAAGTTGTTATTATTCTCATCATCATCATCATCATCATCATCATTCTTATTATTGTTCACATATCATTTCAAATTACAAGTTGTATGTCTGGACACCACAATTTATTCTTTCCATGTAATGCAGTGCAAATAATAGAGCATACTGTATTCATACTACTTTTTATCTATGCTTAATCTACCTAGTAAGGTAATGTTGATAAAAAAACCATGTGTGTGTGCGTGCGTGCGCGCGCGCGTGTGTGTGTGTGCGCGCCCACCACCAACGGTGTTCTAGCAGGGCACACGCCTAACAGAGGGTTAACAACACCTGTGAACATTTCAGTTTTGTTTCTGAAGCAGTTTTTGAGAAAATACGACGTGAATGTAACAGATTTAAACTGCTTTACCACCTTTAGGAAGCATTCCTTTTAAAGCTTTTCAGATTCGTGCTTTTGATACATCAGTACTATTACCTTCAGGAATGACTATGTATTTGTCTCTCTATGTCCGTGAAAATATAACTCAAAAAGGAAAAGTCGGTTTAATAACAAACTTGTTACTTACGTTCTCCATATGCTAAGGATACAATACTAACTTTTCAAGTAAGTCCCGTGTTGGGAATTTTTAGTTGGAAAATTTTTCGCGCATTTTGATTTTCTCAAAACCCGATGGTTAATGATTTCGATTAAAATAAAGTATGTTTAAGATGTCACGATAAATTCAATGTGCAGGTTGCATTTTATAGGAATATCCTCTGAAGACTTTTTCATTGTGAATGACTATTCCGTAAGTGGTAAACCGTAAAAGATCGAGAAAATCTTATCATACAAAACATATCGTTAAAGCACGCAAACTATATGAAGTAACTTTTTTGTAGAGTTAACCTTTTCCGAGATATTCCTTATTAATAGTTTGAATTTTCCAATACTTACCCATAATTTTCTCAAGTGGGAAGTCGTTATTGCTTTTCTTTCCTCCCGACTTTCGAAGAGAACTATGCAAGTGTATTTGAATGTAAATATTTCATCATGGAATGGATACAAGAATCAATTTACAAAACATTGAACAATTAATAATAACGGATAGGTACCCCCAAAATGGTCTTATGTCACCAACTAACCTAATGCCGGGGTGCAACAGCCCTTTCCGGACCAAGCCCCAACCCCCGGCCGCTGCATCCTTCACCCCTACCTATTTCAGATGTCATGAGTGGGGTTCAATACTGGAAGGGGGACGTGGTCAGCGCCCTGGTCCCTCCTGGATAGATATTCTAATATCACCAAAAGGTACAGTAGAGCCTCGGTTATCGGAGTTAAGGAGGACCGACAGTACCTCAGATAATTGTAAACTCGAGTAACACAAACTTTGTCAAAAATCAAGAGGGAAACAGAGTAAACTGCTGAAATGAATGGAAGCGTGGTCAAAGTGAAAAAAAGGCACCTACTGTATTGTCAACTGAAAAATGACGCACATACAAATAAAAATACCAAATGATAAAAAAGCACTTACAGTATGTACACGTTCCAGTTAAAAAACAGGTTACTTGTTCAAGAGGTCCATAAATGCTGTCTATTTTACGGAACTCGCTCGCCCCTTTATTGCCGTTTCACGCAGTCGTCCTAGCAGTAGAAGGTCTGTTGAAGTTACTTCTCACTGTCGTTCTAATGGGTGCTTGATGATCTTTTCTACTGCTTTACATCCTTCACTGTGACTCATTTTCTCATTCTCCATTTCAATGTCTTCAGTGTCACACCCCCCCCCCCCTCCCTTCGCCCCTGCATTTCTTTGTGCGCCGTTTCTATATATAATACTACATGCAAAGTACCGTTCGCAGTACACTTCGTTAGATGGGACCTCGGTTAACCCGGAACTCGGTTAGCCGGGGCTCGGATAAGCCTCGGTTCTACTGTACTTAAATAGTTTAGTTAAATGAGTTCTCCATTTTTTTCACTTTTTGTCTATTTATTTATTCATTTTCGCAGCACCTTTCACCCCCCCCCCTTTCTCTCTCTTTCTCAATCTCTCACCCCCGCTCTCTCTCTAACCTTTACCAGTTGAACGAAATAATATAAAATTGCTTCAAAAGGAAAAGAACGTTCCAGGCTATTGTCCATATAGTTCAAGATATACACTATTTATTTTTAAATATCCTAAATACTTATATTATCATTATTACAAGGTTTAGGCAATTACTGTTCCGGCTTCAAAAAAAAAAAAAAAAAAAAAAAAAAATATCACCGAACGCCTAGCAACACATTTTCTCTTTGCTTGGCAGTTCCTTGTTACTTTGTTTAATCTCCCACTTTATCTGCCCAATATATGTTTGTCTATAAGTTATTGGTTTATCATATAGTGGTTTCACTTTCAGTTTCTTCCATATTCCTTCACTTTTAATTCTGTCGACATTTACTTGCCTAGAGACCCTCATCTCTGTGGTCAGTCAACTGCTTGTGGGATTAGTGGTGGACAAAGCAGCGCTGGGGCGAGCTTCCTCCTGGTTCTCCGGTTTCCCCCGCCATCTCATTCCACCGGTACTCCATCTTCATTCCATGCATCACCAGTATCACCGCCTGCGATGCCGTATGTAGTAAAAGCGGGGTTAAGCACTACAAAAAAAAAAAAAAAAAAAAAAAAAAAAAAAAAAAAAAAAAAAAAAAAAAAGCTCCGTGAACGGAATTTTAGCTTTGGTACTTTTTGAAACTCAAATTTCACAACCGTAAAATACTGTAGGAATTACCATAACTCTGTAGTCTCATTTTTTCCCTTATTTAGTTTTAAAAGTTCTCGTTATAGTCTCCCAAAATTCTTGTTATTTATTTATTTTATTGATCCTGTTCTTTTAAATCCCGTGGCTATAAATATACTTGTGTCATCATAGTAAACATTTTCTCACTTTTAAACCAGGCTGTTGGAATACTTTTATTTATAACAGAGCGACTTTTTACTTTCTCTAAAGTAGAAGGAAATATTGTATTCCACCAAAAAATTCAATGTAGAGAGTGCACCGGAAATATGTGTTTTGAACCCTGAATCCAGAAAAAGCATTTTTAGAAAAAGATCCGTGTGTGTGTGTGTGTGTGTGTGTGTGTGTGTGTGTGTGTGTGTGTGTGTGTGTGTGTGTGTGTGTGTGTGTCTGTCTGTCTGTGTGTAATGTCCTTCAAGGATGCGACACGAAGATTTTGAAGAAAATAGCCCCACCCTAAACTACCCTTTACATGGAAAATTATTCGAAAACTTTTATTTTCTTGAAAATAGCTCTAACGATTTTGTTTAAAATGTCACATCTTTGAGATATTTTTATGGTATGTCTTTAATAATTTTCTGGCTATAGCCCCTGTAGTTGTATTTACTCAGGACGACTTTTGCCTAACTGGTAAACCGTTAGAGATAGACCAAATTATACTTACAAAAAATGTAGATCTTGCTAAAATACAAAATTTATGTCTGAATAAATTTTCTTGTACGGTGAACCATTTCGGAGATATTCCTTGCTATATGTGTGACTTTCAGAAAACAACTTTCGTGAAATGGAACATCGTTGTTCATTTTTACTTTCTCTACTAGCAAGTAGAGGAAGTATTGTATTCCACTCAAAAATTTTATGTCGAGATTTCACCGGAAATATATGTTTTGAGAGCCCCTGAATCCAAAAAAGCATTTTTAGAAAAAGGTCCGTGTGTGTCTGTGTGTCAGTCTGTGGACAGCATAACTCAAAAACGAAAATTCGGTTAAAAACCAAAGTTGGTATTTAACTTTAATGTCTCTCAAGGATGCGGCACGAAGATTTTGAAGAAAATAGCCCCAACCTAAACTACCCTTTACATGGAACATTTTTGGAAAATTTTGATTTTCTTGAAAATGGCTCTAACGATTTGTATTTAAATGTCATATGTTTGAGATATTTTTATGACAAATGAAATATATATCTTGAATTTTCTGGCTATAGCCCCTGTAGTCGTATTTACTCTGGAAGACTTTTGCATAACTCGTAAACCGTTAGAGATAGATCAAATCATACTGTACAAAAAGTGTAGACCTTGCTGAAATACACAATTTATGTCTCAATAAATTTTCCTGTAGGGTGAACCATTTCGGAGATATTCCTTGTTATGTGTGTGAGTTTCGGAAAACTTAGAACTTTCGTGAAAGGGGTCATCGTTGTTCATTTTTTTATATGTTAAATGTGCAAAGAGAACATAATCTCAAAGCTTTAAAGGATTTGAAAATCGCACAGGGCCTACTGTATTCTAATATCCCCCTTGCACCTACAAGGAAGTAAGGAATAAGGTAATTTGTACAAATGTTTATCTCAACTAACACGAAGAATATATAGGAATAAGACTTTGTAGGAATGGTTGGTACAAATGTAGAGGAAGTCATGTGAGTGCAACACATCAGATTTTCTTTTATTTATGTAACTATATGTATTTAGTTTTTTCTTAGTTCTCTCTTTCTTGCTTTGTTGTATTTATGTCCCTAACATTCCAATATTCTAGTTTCAAAATGTCCTTTATCCCAAGTCGTGTCCTTTTAAATTGCTCTGATCGGTTCTTACTAGGACAGTCCGGCTGATTTCTGAGATGCTGCTCAGTGAAAAGAAACGTTACGAGAGCCTCGCAGGACAAAGATGGTGGCAGGGCTGCTGCCTCTGAGCATCCAACCACATTCCTCTTCAGACACTCTACCCTTCAGAGGCAGCCGTTGCTTCTGCTCTTGAAGTCTTTCAAATTTGTCTTTGCATATTATTAGCCGCCTTGTTGACTATAGAAGACGTTCTTTTAACAAAGATGTGATCGCCCAGTACATTCCATTGTTGTGGGCTATTTCTAATTCTGTTCTCTTGCACACCGACAAAATTAACCTAAATCAATTTTCCCCGGTAAGGTCGTCTGGATCATCGGATACTAAACCTGTTGCTCTGGGTGGCTCAGTTGGTTAGGCGTTGGCCTCCTGATCCCAGGTCAGGGGTCAAATTCGGCCAAGATCGATGGACTGTAAGTGTGCTTGAAAGGGACAACCACACCGCTTTAGATTTACCGGTATTTAAAGAGCTTCTGTAGGACGAAACTCTGGCCACCGGTGGCGCTAATATGACCCTCGGAATTGCCAGCGACGTTAACAAACAGAACACTTTTTCGGATACTGAGCCCCGCCACTACGTTAAAGTTATAGCCCAGATCTTAAATATATGCTATTTTAATTAAAATCGTGAGAAATATTTCTCAGAAAATGAAAAATTCCAAAACTATCCACGTAAAAGGTTATTTGAGGTGGGGGCATTTTCTGGAAAAATCTTCGTCACAGATCTTTGGAAGATATGGATCGTAGGCATCCAGCATACCTAGTATTTGTTCAACATTTCGAATTTGAATTGTGCTGTTCACCGACATGCATGTGCATACATGCTCATAGAACGTTTTCTAAAATATACTATTTTTCTTGATTTAGTCGGCAGCAAAAGATGTATCTTCACTGAAATCTTGATATCGAGCGTTTGAGCTGAATTCAATGCTTCAAAATCTATAGGATGGGTGGGAAGTTACTGGGCATTGAAATTGACGTATAACTTTTGTTTCCAGAGTTATTTATTTTAAATTAATACAGCATGTACACTGTTATATAGGAATATGACTGCATGCCTTAAAATCCAGTAAATTTCGATGTAGACACCTGGGGCGTCCACCAATGTCTTCAAATGACCTGGAATGGAATCCGCAGTTTTCTGGAGGAATTTGAGTGGAATGGTGGTAGAAAACTTCCCGAATCTGTGCTTCCAATTCGACAATGTGCGAGATTTCGTCCGGTTCAGCTCCTCTTTTGCCCACCCCATAAAAAAGTCACAGGATGCCAAGTCTGGACATCCACACCTCACAGTGTGTCGAAGATATCTGTGCTCGTTCTCTTACAGTAAGGCGATCGACCATCTTTGTTATTGTTGAGTGTACCGCCTCTCGCGGCCACCATTGGTACTACGTGGCATGAAAACTCATTTCTATTTAATGTTCTGTAGGTTTGCGCTATTTCCAATATTATTCCATCAATATTACAAATTCAACAGCCATTTTATAATACCTAGTTATTCCCGCCCGACCTGTAAAAGGATACATGGGATAGAAAGTAAACATAAGTGTTTGCTTTATAATTTTCTGTTGAGTACAATCGTTGCTTCATACTCATATGGTCAAATTTGAACCAAGTGTAAACTATTTCTTGTAACGAATTTTGTAGCACTCTGGGCTGCACTTCCCTGTGTGCACATTTACTGATTTTTCTTTGGTGCAGCCTCACTGAGGAAGTATCAAAAAACGATTAAGCATTCAAATGAGAATGTGGTTGTAGGGTATTGGACCGTAAACAACCCATCTGGATCTGCTGTCCAGGTAATGAAAACCCACAAGTGAGAGGCGCCTTTGTTTAGCGATAGCCTGATTCCCCTCGGTGAGCAGAGGTATTTTCGGACTATTGGTCTGTCGGTATTGATGGGAAACCTAGCCAAGGGCACTCCCTCTCCATATCTCTCTCCCTCCCTCCCTCCCTCCCTCTATGGCATGATTACACTGCAATCAGCATTCTGTCAGAGATGGCATTCATCTGCCTTCGGTTGTTCTTTTTCTCTTCATTTCCTCTGCGTCTTTATCAGTGACGTGCAGTAATCGTGTGCATGCTTTGAGAAGTGGTTTCAGACCTCTAAAATGTAGGTCATCAGAAAAGTTTCCCCCAACTGATATAACTATTGGTTCTCGAAGCGTGGTCTCCTTAAATTTTATGCGAATGATCGAAGAAGCTGTCAAAGCTGTTCTTAGGGTACTTCATATACCAACTCTGGACTAACGGACAATCGTTCCATTCTGTTGATGAGGAATAAAGTGATGCCGCACTTTGATGGGTAGTAAAAGATTGGAGATAGTGATGGTGACCGGTTTAACTAAAGCACCAGGTCATATTCTCCATTTGAGCTTATGCTCTGCAGAAAAGCGTAACCTTGGCCTTATTGTATATAATTGCCCCGTATCTCATAATTCTCATGTGCACTATGTACTCAATCCGACCCAAGAAAGGCAACTCGTGCCTTCGCAGTAAAGCACCTTTAATGTGAATAATTTACGTATATTTAAAAAAAAAACGGTGAATAAGCTGACATTTTAATACTCATTTCATCTAAACATAACTTTAAAAAACGAGTTTGTGCATATTATTATGGGCATGCAACATCTATGTTCCCAAAATGTTTACTGGAGTGAAGCTATGGTCATGGTAATGGCGTATGCTGTGAACATAGCTGAATGCGTAGCAGATAAGAGTGGTGTAGATAAACACAATAGAGATAAATTGCTTAGAAGTTGGTAAAAACGATTGTTTTGAGTACTTTCAACTATGTATTTTAGTGCTATGACACTCTTTTTATTAAGGATGTCAGCCTGACAACTGGAAAGTGTTATTTTCAATGCGAGGAGGTGGAGTCGGTATCTGTGAAAAACCCTAAAGAGAAAAGAAATCAGGTACTACCTGCAAAGCTATGAAGCGTTTCGGAAAGAATGTGAAACTACTTTAAAGTGCATAGCTTAAACAATGAGTCGTACTGTAAACGGCAGTAAAACGTATCTCATAACTAGGGAGCGGGGTTTTAGTAAGAAATCCATCAAGTTAGCCGTGCACCTACAACGGGAAGTAGAAGCGCCGGCGACCTTGCAGTGCTCTTGTAAACAAGTAGACTGGAAGACAGCACAGGGTACACCCTGCTTCAAAGGTAGCGATACAAGGGTTAAGGGGCGTTACTAGGCAGCAAATAATGAATGTTTACCCATTTGAAGCGCGCAATTAACTTAATTTCTATTACGGTTTTAATGTCTATAATTTTAGCTAGAGACATCGTGAGCGGTTATTGTAATGTGCAATAATGTATTTCCTAAATTTATGGAAAGTAATTCGCATCCGATTTGCTCGCGGAAACTATTTGTATTTTGAAAAACTACGTTCCAGACGTAATAGGAGCGTACAAAAACATGACTCTGTGTCTCTGAAACTTATTCTATTATCTTAACAGTCTCGAGCAGTTTTGATGCACATGACTTAATATGTTATTGTGGTTACTATATTACTGAAATTCTTCTTAATGTATGACAGACCTTCAAACAAGGCTGATGTAGTTATTTGCTTCACTGCACGTATTGCGACATTTTTCTTCACGCCACAGACTTTTATTGTGTTTACAATTCTGTGGTAATATTGAGCATAATATACTGCAGCCTGTAGCCATCTCCCCCACCAAGTTACATTTGGTTGTGGAGGCAACGGAATTCCAGGTGCCAACTGTTAAAGTACCTTGATTTTGTAGGGTGTTTTGCGAAATTCTTTTTCGTGTTGGCTATCAAAGCATTTACATCCGGAAAAGAGGATATAATTTCTTACGCAACTCGGTGGAGACTATGTGCCAGACGAGTTTTAGTTTTGGAAATGTTTACTGTATTGCTGTGGCAGCTTTCTTCATATAGGAAGTTCCGTCCGTAACAAGTGGTAAACCATTTCGTGTAATTGGACTGACACAATAGAGAGAAGAAAAAAGAAAACAATCAATTGTAACATACGACAGTCGCAAGAAATAGACTGTTGTGTAAGGGTGGGCGTGTCGTTTCCTCAACCCTAACGCTAGCTGCCGGCTCTATACTCCGTGCTGTTAGTATAATTCCTATGTTTATCCACTAAAACCCCGCTCCCTGTTTATAACATTTCTTCATAGGTTATTGAATTACTACACATGGTTTGTTTATCAAGTAGACAAGGATGTTTCTGTGACACTGAATGGGAGTGCAGTGAAAAATAGCAGGTCGTTAATATAAAATCGGGAGATAAGGATGACAGTTTCTGGAGGTCCAGCATGTAAACAACTCAATCCGTTCACTAGATATCAACCGCGAAGTTATACTCTCTGGATTGCTTACATGCGGACCAGAAAGATTATAGTTGCCTCGCATTGGCTACTATCGTGGAATGGGCTGCTGTGCGATACTACCTGGCAAAGCGTTGATGCGCATTGACCTTGGCTGTCGAGCGCTACGATCGCTTCTTATCTTGTTTATTAGAACAGCGAGATAATAGTAACTTGTCGTACAGTCAGTGATAACACACAAATGGATGATCCCTCGCGCTTGCCGATATATGAGACGTTCTTTCCTGAAGATGTGATTGCATCTGAACAGAGTATACATAAGCTGTCTCGCCGTATTTGTGATATAAGCTCACATAAACATCTGGGCAGTGTCACATTCTTTCTGATACGCTTCGTGGCTTTGCCAGGTAGTACATAGTACTTCTTTGTTTAGCGCGATCATCTATCCTAGTATATTCCAAGAGAAATACGAAATTAATATTTTCATACCCGACGAACCAAATATTGTGTGTTTGTGTGCCTCTGTGTCTGTGTGTCTGTGTCTCTGTGTGTGTGTGTGTGTGTGTGTGTGTGTGCGTGCGCGTACGTGTGTGCCTGTGCGTAACAAGAGTTAATCCATCATGAATCCGTGCGAATCAAAGCAAAATTACCTAGAATGGTCGTTCGGTTTTAACCTGTATCTGATAGAGTGCTTCTGTGGCTTTAATCGCCTGACCTTGCATTGCACAGGGCTTGTTTGTCATGCATTGTCCAATCAAAGGTTTATATGAGCCAATCAGTGGAATGGGGTAGGAAAGGAATCACGGAGGGATACGTTTCAGTGGAATAATGTTATGTGCGGGCATAGGACTTCAAGTATTATTATCGTCCTCCATGGTCGTTGGGTAACATGCCAGCCTCTGGTTCCGAAGGTTGCGGGTTTAAACCCGGCGGAGATAATGCATTTTTTCGGCCATAAAAATTCTCAACGTGGATTCCTTCAGAAGGGAAGTAAAGCCGTTGATCATAGATTTACGGCACGTGAAAAAACCTCGAGCCTGATACAGAGGGCTCTGGGCAAAACTAAGCCGTCTTTCACGCCCAATAGACAATGGGACGCTGAGAACCAAAACAATTAATGGTGGTCCATAAACAAAAATTGCAATTTCATTTCTAAAATCGAGAAAAAAAGGGAAATACATTTCAACTGTTACTGGACTTAAGCAGGAAAGGCGCAAGTCACAAATCACCCCCTCATCACCGTACAGTCTATTAGCGTTATGATCTTCGCAAAAGTTAAAGGCATATGGAGGTGGGTCATACTGCAGACTCTAGCGAATCCTAAGCTTGCCCCTCCTACCAGCGCTGCCGAATGTGGTCAACGCATCTCACGCGCTCCTATGTACAGAACCTCTGCCAGTACTCGCACTATGCTTAGCAACAGCGCTCCACTTGAGCATTGGCCAGCGTTCACATGCCTTTAACTTTTACGAACAGTATAGTAGACAACCCTTACCAGACCGTGTTTATCTACCTGTCTGTGACCCTTGGCCGTTGCTGTTTACTTCTTTGTATTCTCATATGGTTTGAATGTAAATTACTTAACCCAATTGCTTGTCTGGTTATATGAAGTACGGTTTAGGTAATCGATATTATCGTTATGTCAAAGCGTGGCACTAAGTACTCTATTTTCAGGCGAGGTATACTGCTGGAATCATAGGAACTTTAGGTAAAGGAGGAATTTCTTAGCACTTGCCAGAAGTGCTAATGGCAATTAGAATTTTTTTGGAAAACGTGGTGTCTCTCTGCTCCTCAATTTGCTCTCTGACGTAAACATGCCGTTAATAATAATAATAATAATAATAATAATAATAATAATAATAATAATAATAATAATAATAATAATAATAATAATAATAATAATAATAATAATAATAGTAATAATAATAGTAATAGTAATAAGAATAATAATAATAGTAATAGTAATAGTAACTGTAATAGTAATAATAGTAATAGTAATAGTAGTAATAATAATAGTAATAATAGTAATAATAGTAATAGTAATAGTAATAATAGTAATAATAATAATAGTAATAATAATAGTAATAATAGTAATAGTAATAATAATAATAATAGTAATAATAATAGTTATAATAATAGTTATAATAATATTTATAATAATAATAATAGTAATAATAATCATAGTAATAATAATAATAATAGTAATAATAATAATAATAGTAATAATAATAATAATAATAATAGAAATAATAATAATAGTAATAATAATAATAGTAATAATAATAGAAATAATAATAATAGTAATAATAATAATAATAGAAATAATAATAATAATAATAATAGAAATAATAATAATAGAAATAATAATAATAGTAATAATAATAGTAATAATAATAGTAGTAGTAGTGGTAGTGGTAGTGGTAGTGGTAGTGGTAGTGTAGTGGTAGTGGTAGTGGTAGTGGTAGTGGTAGTGGTAGTGGTAGTAATAGTGGTAATAGTGGTAGTAGTAGTAGTAATAGTAATAGTAGTAGTAATAGTAGTAGTAATAGTAGTAGTAATAGTAGTAGTAGTAATAGTAGTAGTAATAGTAGTAGTAATAGTAGTAGTAATAGTAGTAGAAATAGTAGTAGAAATAGTAGTAGTAATAGTAGTAGTAATAGTAGTAGAAATAGTAGTAGTAATAGTAGTAGTAATAGTAGTAGTAATAGTAGTAGTAATAGTAGTAGTAATAGTAATAGTAGTAATAGTAGTAATAGTAATAGTAATAGTAATAGTAGTAATAGTAATAGTAGTAATAGTAGTAATAGTAATAGTAATAGTAGTAATAGTAATAGTAGTAATAGTAATAGTAATAGTAATAGTAATAGTAATAGTAGTAGTAATAAGAACAACAATAACAATAATAGCAATAACAATAATAACAATAACAGCATCAACATCTCTTCCTGGTTATTTTAATTCGATGTATGTGTTTTCCTCTTTGAAAATCCTATATTTGAATTCAAATATATTCTTCGAATAAGTCCATTAATAGTTATTAAATTTTATATTTCTCCAATAGACTTTCTCAAAAGCATTTACATTATAACTTAGCATTCGACGTAATTCTAATAAATTGAAACATTAGCAAGTATGTCTTCCTGGTGTGAAGTAATATTTGACACTGGTCAAATTTTATTAGGAAGACATTAAAAGCCTTATCCCGCTAATAGTAACTCATCTAAGTTCAGGAGCCTTTTTGAGAAACGGTTTGAGGTATTAGACTAAAAGTTTTTAAGAGTACATATAGAGAATCTATAGGTTCAGTGATATGTCTTTATCCACTAAAATAAATCAGTGAACTTTATTGAAGCTTATAAGAAGCTTTTAAAAATAATAGGTTTTAAAAAATAATGAGTCATATTGTTTACGCTGAAGTAGTTCTATAATAGCATATAAGGGTTGCTTTTTCAACCCTTATATGCTTTTTATAGGTAAGTATAATTTATTTATCTGCAATAGTTCCTGAGAAAAGGGCCATTTGCAACAGAAAATATAATTCACATGAAAACTAACCCGTATCTACGTATTTTATCGCTTGGTTTGAGCATAAAGAGACATTCATACTTAACAGTAGTACCAAATTGTAGGAGAGCCCTTCCCCTAAGATTGTGCGGCAGTTGGTGGTATAGAATCCATACTTCAAAAAGAGAGATGGTACTGTTGTTAGAAATAGAAACAGCGATCACACGTGTACTTTCTTTCACAAATGTAAATACGCAACTTCAGCGAGACCTGCGCGGAAGGTCACCTAATTCTCAGGTGTATTTGCATAGATGGTATGAGAATTAAATTAGTCATATGCTTCCTTTGTTGTTCAGAGGACATGGCAGCCATGTCACCTAAAAGCTCACCTCACAGTTTTGAAAAGCAATATCTCAGCAATTAACGCGCAAACATTACTAATATAACATCAGTATACCTGCGGAAAATATGTTCTTATTGTTTTTTTATTAAGAAGTGGACTATAACTAAATATGATTCCAGCGTTGGGTGTTAGACTTATAGACGTAAGCTTAATCAGTGTCTATCAATTTTCTGACCGCTATAGCCGAGCTGGTTAAGGCGTGTTTGTGCAAATTAGCAGTGATGGGCTAAAGTTAGTAGTTCGAGTCCCATTTGACGTTTGTTTTTTCCCCCTTTTTGTTTTTTCTTTCTTAATGGAAACATTATTTATATAATGCGTGCGAAATATACAAGTACACAGGTGATCGAATCAATTTCTGATAAAGCTCATTCTTTACATATTTTTACTCTGCATAGCGTTGTAACTTGTCCCGCCATCTTGTGAATGCTGCAATACGATCGCAATTTTATAACTAAATGCTTTATGACGTGTTAATTCCAATTGCAGAAGATAAAGCCTACCTCAATTGTAAATCGTTCCTCACGAAATTAATTGTGTTTCTCTTTAAATATTCGCATTCAAAGCCAGCTCCAAAATTTCGTAGACCCTCATGTTCAGTACTTTTTACTTTTTGTATTACTTATCGATAGTAACCAGATAAAGTGCCGCATTTCATTTAAAAAATTAAGTTAATACCTAGGTTTCATGGAAAATATAAGTTTGAGGCTCCGAAATCTAAAAAACGTAATTCATAGAAAAACGTCAGTGTGTGTGTGCATATGTGTGCATGTGACTTCATGTGGGTGCGTGGGTGCCTGTGTGCGTGTGCGTGTGTGTGCTCTTGTGTCTGTGAGAAATAAAATTCAAAAACAAAATTCCATGAATTAAATTTAGTATCTTTCAGAGATACTACACGAAGATTTTAACAATATTTCCCCACCCCAAGTGCCTTTTACATGGACATGATTTAGTTATTGGTTTTCTCAAAAATAGTTTTCACGGTTTCAATTAAGATAGTTTACCTATATCTTAAAATATCTATGAACAGATTGTAAGCTTCTCTTCATTCTCATTCTCATTCATTCTTCATTCTCATTGTAAAAATGTCAAGTAAAAATTGACATTAACCATATTGTAAATATGTTTAACATAGATCTCAATTGTCAAGCATTTATAATTTTTCTACTGTTATGTTGCTATTCTTTTTATTGTGGTCATGCATAGAGAACGAAATTTCAAAGTCATCACAGAGAGATCCGCATTTAAGTATTTGCCCATCACTCAAACCTGGCGTTCTTTTTATAGCTACAACTAAGTAAATATGTAATAAAACCATTTCTACAAATAGCTTGTGAAAAGGGACAGAGAAAGTCATGTAATGTAAAATATCAGGTCATTCTTTGTTTTGAAAATTAAAGCCATTTAGTTCAATAACTAATAAAATTGGAAACCAAGTTATACCTACATAGGGGACAGATGCCTGAAGTTTTGCAGTTCCGTCGTGTACCAGCAGATCGTGACACCAACATGTACCGCTACTCGCTGGCTGTGGTATGAAGTAAAGGCGAATGCTTATGTCATTGTGATAACTGTTTCTGCGCTTTGAAATCAATAAGCACAACGTAAGAACAAAACTTATGCCGAGTCAATACCGCACAGTTATTTTGAAGCGGATGTGTGCTTATGAATGACGTAGAAGAGACAAATATTACACGCGTTGAGCATAGTGAATACTTTGTAGTGTAGTTTATCATGTGCAGTTGCTCTGCAGCGGCCATGTTGTGCCAGTCATGCCAAGTGAGATCACATCCATATCTTTGGGAGAGTGACACTAATTTCTATGGGATAAGACACCAATGTAAGATGCATCTTTTGCAATGAAAGGTTGTATAAAACCTGCACGAAGGAAGGAAACATGTTCAAAAATCTGATATGTTGCACTCACATGACTTTCTCTACTCTTGTACTAACCATTCTTACAAACTCTTATTCCTATATCTTCTTCGTGTTAGATGAGATAAACACTTGTACAAATTACCTTATTGCTTAATTCCTTGTAGGCAGAAGGAAAATATGGGGAAACAGTAGATCTTGAGCAACAGTCAAATCTTTTAAAGTTTTAAGATTCCGTTCTCTTTGCACACTTAACATATAAAAAAATGAACACCGATGTTCCACTTCACGAAAGTTTTAAGTTTTCCGAAACTCACACACATAACAAGGAATGGTTCCCCCTACAAGAAAATGTATTCAGACATAAATTGTGTATTTTAGCAAGATCTACATTTTTGTACAGTATGATTTGGTCTATCTCTAACGGTTTACCAGTTATGCAAAAGTCACCCAGAATAAATACGACTACAGCGGCTATAGCCAGAAAATTCGAGATATAAATTTCATTTGTCATAAAAATATCTCAAACATATGACATTTTAATCAAAATCGTTAGAGCCATTTTCAAGAAAATCAAAATTTTCGAAAAATGTTCCATGTAAAGGGTGGTTTAGGATGAAGCCATTTTCTTTAAAATCTTCGTGCCGCATCCTTGCAAGAAATTAAACTTAAATACCAACTTTGGTTTTTAACCTACTGTTCGTTTTTGAGTTATGCTGTCCACAGACTGACAGACACACAGACACACACGAGGACCTTTTTCTAAAAATGCTCTTTTGGGATTCATGGGTGTGTCAAAACATATATTTCTGGTAAAATCTCGACATAGAATTTTTGGGTGAAATGCAATACTTCCTCTACTTACCAGTAGAGAAAGTAAAAACTGAGCAAAAGAACTGACTTTATGCGGAAGCAAACACTGAATTTTGACATAAATGTATATGCTTTACATGTTTATTTTGTTTTATTCTTTATAACCAATTTAAATGTACATGTTGAATTACATGTTTAGCTAAATTGTACCATAGTGCACAAAACTACTACTTGGATCTCCTTCAAAAATAATTACCATCTCACCCCGAAGCTACAACTACACTATTAATAACAGCATTTGAAACACACATCATTAGGGTAACGTAAACTAACCTTTATACACAAGAGGCTTCTGAGTAAACACTAATTTAATGCCGAACCTAATATTAGAAATTTAATCTAATCTTTGATTCTCCAAACGTTAAGTTGGGTATCTTCCCTCCATCTACTCTAAGAAAACTTCAGACTATTCATATTGAATAATGGTTTAGTGCAATGCTCTGTTCTAAGGTATATGTAGACAAAATATGCACTAAACACGTACATGTACATCAAAACCGTAAGAATGTACACTCACTGTATGCATTATATCAGTACTAACCAATACTTTTATATATTAAGCACTGTTAATATATAAAATTAACACGTAACACATCAATAATGTCCTAGGAGGTAAATGGACGAATACGCTTTAACATAAATTCGTTTGGATTTAGGAAAAACAACAGTTGAAATTGTTTTGCAATCTGACTTTGTCTCTTCATTAATGTGATAGAGTTTGGTCTTTCACTAATGCGATCTAGTTAATTTTCACTTGCACTCCACATTTCCTCACGACGTAGTGGCGTAATGAAATACGCATGGACCAGCCTCTTCTCTCTTCCGCTTCAGTCGCCGGGCGTCGATATACTACCTAACTAATCGCAGCACTCGCTCTACGTCACATGTGTCATCGCAACTTCATTACTAGAATGCACTGAGTTACCAGCACTTAATGCTTAGTCAGAACATGCTCCCCCACTCACTCGTGAGCACACTTTCTTTCACATATCTGCTGGAATTTCCGAGAGGGTTCTAGAATGTTCGCGGCAGACCAGGAGGAGAAACTTCCAGAAACATCTGTCAACTTTCGATGACTCCCCTGATGTTCAAGTTGGGTGACAGTGCTACTCCGTCTATGGAAAACGCAGGCTATTAAAATTCAACAAAAGCCAAATATAATTACGCTATTAGGTGTAAATATTTACATTAATATAGTGTTTAGTCTTGGTAATATTCCTTTGTTTGGCAGACATCAATAACAACAGCTGCCCCTAATATATATTCGGGGTAAATACGGCCCTACTTGGAGTTAATTGCAGATGTTAGGTTAGTGGTACAGGCATTATCTTGCAGGACGTGGTTGGGTAGAGGTCATTGTGTTCCACGTGCGTGCGTATTTGGAACTGTTTTAGTTCACACTTAAGTATTCCACACATTTTTGTTGTTGCCTTTACAACACAGTTTCTCAAAGTGATGTAATACGTAGTGATGGAATATAATGTACTTAACTTCTGTGGTTTTGCCGAGTCAGATGGCCTCGTGGTAATGTGTGAGCCTCGAATTTGGGAAGTGCCGGTTTATTTCCCGTCGACCACACCGCTTTTGCAGTTTTCGTCGTTTTTTCGGTTCGCTAGTCGAATGTTGGGGTGGTTCACGTGCTACCACAACTTGCCATGGTAGGCTCCACTTGTACTGTACCTGTCATTTGTTACATCACCTACTTCATATCTGAAGGACCAAGGTGACGGTGTTCGGCGTGTTGCGGCTGAGCGGTGGAGGTGTGCTTTCTTAAGGTTTCTCCCTGGCATTGGTCGGGCCACTCACAGATGGGCTCTCCGGGTAATCAGTGAGCAGACGCCCCTTAGGGGCCCCGTGGTTTCAAGGCTGTGGGTGGCTTGAGCTGCGGATGTATTCAATCTTGAAAGCTTGACAACGTCATTTCTCGACTCTAGTCGCTCTTTGGATCTCCCCTCCATCCCTTGCTCTCAGGGGTCACGTTCGAAGCACGAAGACCCACATTGGTCTGCATAAAATATTTGATTTACTGACTGACTCAAAAGTGTAATTCTTATTCTGAGGTTGCTAGTACGTCAGAATAATGTAATGTGAGTCACTTTGAATTCTTGGGAACTACCATAAAATTCTCTCCCTAATCTCTTCAATCGGCCAGTTGGTCGGTTGGTTGGCTTCTACGCGATCATTAAGGCTCTTAGCATCGTCACTATATATTCTACTTGATACAGTTATGGATTTCTTGACGTTTTCATGAACTTCTCCTCATTTGCTAAACTGTGAATTGTAAATTCAAATAAAGCATGTTTTAATGTTATCTTAATCGCAATATGTATTATAAGATTATATTATTGGTTACTATATTTATTATATTTGTGTTATATGTGTACACTTCAAATCATTTGTAATGGGATGTCAGTTACCTAGTGGATTAAAGTCCAATAAAGTCACATGTAACGACAAGAATTTTGTAATGTTCACAAAAAATTTCAAGAAATACAAAATAAAACTAATTTTATTTGGCCATAGCTCCTTGGAAATGCACAAATATGTGATTATTTGATAAGTATTTCACTTCAGTCCAAACAAGTATTCACATGTAACTCTTCTGGAGGGATAAAGCAAAACTGAGTGTACGCCACTGTTTCCTTCTCTGGCTTTTTTTTTTTTTTTTCTCAGTGCATATATTCGTTGCTGTTCCGCTTTACTTCTTACTGCTCCCCTCTATATTAATTTCCGTCATTTATCTTGTCTTCTACTTCTAATATCTGATTCTCATTTTTCCTCCCTCGTGAACACCAAACGAAGGGTTGAAATCAATAGCTGTTGATTGCTTCATGGAAACGAGTAACATTCATTTTCTTGTCTTACGTAGTGTCGAGAGAAATGGAGATGCTTGATTGTTAGCAAAACACTTCAGATTCAGGCATGCCCACCTATTTCCAAACATTGCCCATTTCCTTCCGCAATATCTGTTTCTTCTTTTTAAGATTTATACACTTCTGTAACACTTCAATTCATCCCTCTTAACACTTCTTCACTGTGTAGAAGAATAAAATATGTAACGATGTATTAGGTTATATATCATATTATTAAAAAATGAGGATCAGAATGAAGTCTGCTCTGATCTATATAAAGAATAAATTTAATAATTATGATTAGAGACATTTAGAGGCAGAGGAGATATAGGTTTAAGGGCGTTCGGCTACATCATCAGCGCCCTTAAAAACAATTCATAGCAAAAGCCACTGATAAACCTTAATATAAAATAAAATTACTAAAAAGGAAAATAAATATATATAAATACACAAAACAGGCACGCAAAAGCCAGAACTAAAACAAAGTGACAAATAAGTCAGAAGAGAATAAAAATCCAATATCTGAAGTGTTCGATTCTCAATCTCATGTTAGTGTTCACTGAGAACTAGAAACCCTTTCGACCGCTTGTTTATCGTCCGCCAGGACATCTGTAAGTCTGGTAGGCAATTGCAGGCATTATCGAAGGTTAGCTAGGAAAAAGCACTCTAGCAGCACGTGCCGGACTGGCAAATGGTTGTTGCACAGTGGACAAAGAGGTGCAGGGTTCCGTTTAAAAACCTAATCGTGCGAAAAATCGCAGTGGTCATTGCGCAATTGAACCAAGTTAATCTCCTCGCTACGAAGATATTCCAGAGGAACTTACCCAGTTTATTGGAAGTTCTTTCACTTCTCTAACCTTATTACAGCGGAGAGCTGACCACTCTTCGTGCCAGCACGACGCCACCGCTCTCCGCACTTCAAGCCTAAAGTCTTCCGAAGTAATAAGGGAGATGGTAATGCAGGGTTCTGTGATTGCCGCCTTTGCTGCCAAATCTGCCATTTCAATCCCAGGCAAACCTATGTGACCAGGAATCCATGAACACGCCACGTTAACGCCAGAAGCGCGTAAAACATGGAGGGCATCCTGGATACGTTATACAATAGGTTGGGGATTTTACAGCTCACAAAGACTGAAGTGCGCTAAGGGAACCACTCAAAATCAGGCAGTCACCTCATTTATGACGGCGCACATATAAAACAGCTCGGTATATTGCATACAGCTCTGCAGTACAAATGGAAGTGCTATGAAAACCGAATGTGGATGGTTGGGTTCCATAAACATAAGCACATCCAACACAGATGGTGTTCTTTGATCCATCGGTATAAATAAAACGTCGGCAAGTGTAGCCTGACAAAAATTCTAAAAAAACAAGTGCGGATACTAGAGATAGACATCGCGGACCTCCGGTGTACTGTTATACCAAGATCTACATGGAACATGCCAGGTAACCAAGGGGGGTAGAGCCTCTCGCCCTTGGGAAACATATTAGGCATTTCAATTGCAAGCTTCATAAGAAGCTCCCGGAAACGAAAACCAGCGGCTTAGGACTAAGAGTGTTTTCCCTGTATAATTTTCTTAGCGTAGTGGTGAGAAAAACAAGCTTAGGCATACATCTAAGCGCACAACCATAATTTGCTAAGAGAATCACTCGCCAATATTGGAGAGGAGGTTCTGCGGACTCGGCGTAAAGCCTCACAACTGGACATGTTAGAAAAGCTCTTATTGTCATGCGGATGACGAATAAACAATACACCATAGTCTAGTCGGGAACGGACCAGTACGCGATACATTCGCAACAAAATTGTCCGATTCGCTCCTCACGATTTGCCATTTAGTACCCGCAAAATATTCAGGGAACGGTCACATCGTGCTCTTAGTTGTGCTGTATGAGATGACCAACTAAGCTTCCTATCCAAGATCAACCCCAGGAAATGCGTCTCTTCTGCGAAGGGAAGTAAATCTAGACCGAAACGGAGTGAAGGTGATAATCGTCCCCTGTGGCGCCAGAAATTAACGCAGATTGACTTCTCAGAAATGGGAGCCCTGTTTTTGAGCTCCATTCTCGAAGGTTGTCTAAACAATAGCTTCAGGCGCCGTTCCAAGAAAATCGTGTGCTGAGAGGTACAATGGACGGCGAAGCAGTACCGAACCGTGAGAGACATTCAGAGGGAGGAGTGAACAGTGAGTCATGACCATTGCTTGAATAATAATAATAATAATAATAATAATAATAATAATAATAATAATAATAATAATAATAATAATAATAATAATAATAATAATAATAATAATAATAATAATAATAATAATAATAATAATAATAATAATAATAATAATAATAATAATAATAATAATAATAATAATAATAATAATAATAACTACAAACAGAAATAAAAGCAAAAAAATAATAGTGATAATAATCATCATCAAAGTTCTACGGCTTTCACGGCCGGTGTCTACACTAGATACAGCGTGATCCGAGCTTGTGGGCTGTTGTCTACTGGGCTCCTTCTTCTTCCCAGACGTTTCGTCTGTGACTGCGGCAGACATCTTCAGTGGCGGCGGGGTCGAAGTACTCTGGTGGAGATTTCAGCAGCGACTGTGCTGGTTGCTCTTTTTATGGGATTTTTAGGACTAATTTGCCCCGTCGGCTGCAGTATTTATATCACTGGCTGGAGAGGAGGTGTGTTGTGATTGATCCGGATGGGCAGTGGGCTGGACTTGTGTTGGCGGTGCGCTGCGCTCTGTTGGCGTTCGATTGGCTTGGGTGGGGTTCTTGATTTTGACTTTTGTGAGTGCTGCTTGCCATATTGTGTTTAGTTGAAGGCCTTCCTCTTTGCGATTGATGTTTTTATGCTTCTGTATTTCAATAACTTCACGGAATAAGCGAGAATAATAATGGGACGCAGATGCCAGAATATCTGTGTTTTTATACTGAATGATGTGTTGCCCTTCTTCGACTATGGCATGTTTTGCAATTACTGATTTTTCTGTCTGACCCATACGACAATTCCTTCTGTGTTCATCAATGCGAGTTTTTATGCTTCGTTGTGTGGTTCCAATGTATACTTTGCAACATGAACATGGTATTCTGTAAACTCCCGCTGTGGATAGAGGATCCCTGGGGTCTTAGGCTGATCGAAGTATATTGCAAAGCTGTTTTGTGGGTTAGAAGACGGTATCAATGTTGTGACGTTTGAGTAGCTTGCCAATGCGCCCTGTGACTGATCTAATGTACGGTAGAAAAGCCTTGCCCTTCCTATTGTTTGTAGCTCTTTGTGTGTTGGTGGAACTTCTCTTAGGGTGTAATGCTCTATTGATTTCTCGTTTTCTGTAGCAATTTGATGGCAGTGCTTTGACTAAGTGTTGAAATTCTTGATGTAAATATTGTGGTTCACAGATGCGAGTAGCTCGGTCTGCCAGAGTTTTGATCATAGCGCGCTTTTGTTTCGAAACAAAACACTGTATCTAGTAATGATCATCATAATTATAATAATAACAATAAAGAGTAATAATAAAATACAACAATAACATTACTAAGGAACGAACGAATGCTAATGAAACATTACGTGTCCTCATGCTTGCACATTACAACCTGTAATCCGTAATGTTTGGATGATAGCAGCATATACAGGAGTGAGTTTATTCGCTGGAAAATTAAGATCCTGCAAGTAAAGTGAGACCTTTGCGGTTGTTTATACTGTTATTGTCTATTATCACGGACTGCACACGCTAGTTCTACTGCCTCTCACCGCACGCCTTCGCTGAGAGATAGAATACGCCACTACCCTCTTTATGGCTAGAATCGCACCGTGGACTTCTGCAACTGCTTTAACGCACGAAGGGCTATCTACTTACGCCAATGCCGAATGAAGTGGGCCACCTGCGTTCAATTAGAAGAAAATAAAGTGAAAAAATAACTGCACTGGACTTTTCTCATCTTGTGTCACTGGTTTCAGGAGTGGAATTTGTAAAATTGCCATTTTGTTACAATAACTTGACTGTTACCATCAGAATTGCCATGCTTATGACTTTTGGCTTAGCCAAAACCAAGTACTATAATAAAAACGCTCGCCGGTTTAGTCTTTTTTTTTATTCAGAATTTGTCTGCTATTGTTTCCTAGATATAGCGTGAAGTGGTAAGTTCGGTTAAATGTATTTCGATATAATGTGAGCAAGAAGAGGGAGTTACTTAGGAAACACGAAAAGAACGAAACCGAATTATAGCTTCGTTTTTTCGTGCTACGATAGGATTAGATCTTGTAAAACACCGAGACCCACGATACAATATAGATCCAGGGTTACCAACAAAGTGATTTCCCCCGCTCGTGCATCTGCAACTGACATTTTGGTAGTAACAAAAGTAATGCCAACAAAAGCCACAGAAACGTCGTGTATCGCAGAAACCGCTGTTTATAATTACTCTGCCTGCTGAGCCATAACAAATGACAATCCGTTGAGAGCTTCCTCCATTGCGTCACGACGAATAACAGTGCTCGGTGATTGATGCCATCTCTCGCCGTTCGTTTGTCATATGTTTCAGCCTGGGGTCAAAACCGCAGAGATTAATCCTGACCTCACTGTTTCGGTTGCTGACGGCATGGGGAATTTCAACCCAGAACTATCATCATTTATAAGAGGCTTTCTTAGAACTTGGAAACCATCCCAAATTCTCTGGCAAATCCTATGAGTAAATGTCATAACTATAAAAACTTTTATTTTATAGTTGCTGGCAGCACTGTTGAGGAATCAGCAGTTTTCTACTTAAAAATAATGTCGATATGGCCACATTTTTGTCACTATCTTTTGATTACATCTGTGCGGTTTAAATTATTCCATATATATCACAAAGGTCTACTTAAAGCAATCTTTACTTGTATGAGAGACCCCTCTTCTCTACACTTGCATCAGAATGAAGTTAGGCAATTAGGAAACAATACAGGTTTAAAAATACACGACCGATTAATTGTGTAATGACATTACGATATTTGCAGACTCTTTAGCTGTAAGACTTCAGCCCGGCGTATGGGAACCACTAAAGCAGGGCTGCTCAACTGGTTCTCACTGACCAGCCTGCCCACAACCTTGCACTTACCAATGTATGTTTAGCAGGTAAAAAAATGAAGGTCGCTCAAGGTATGCCACGAGTCGCCCAAGCCAGCACTATAGGAACTGGACAAAACGGAAAGCTTAACACGCCATGCACACTTAATAGAGAGAAAAAACCACCATAACACCAATTGGGTAATTGTTAACTTATTGGTTCAAATGTTAACGAAATAAATTTTTTATTGCAATTACGTTGCGTGCTAAAACCGATTGCATAAAAACCTTCTCCATGACCAAACACTTAGATATGCCAATTTTCATGGCGATAGCTCAACCGGTTTTGGAGTTTGCTCACACTTCAACATACAACACGTATAGCCGTTGTTGTGCCTGAAGTTGATAAACGATAGAGAATAACATGTGAATTGTTACGTAAAAGAAAAGCGAGTAGAGAAAGTAGCATGAATATAATACGTTGTATTTCTATTTCAAACATATAAAAGGGACAAGCTGTAACACATAAACTAATATAGCTAGGTCAACTTTCTTACTGTATTCTGATAGCCCTGGAGGAGGACTTAAAAGCGATTGCTCGGTTGCTGAAAACGATTAACAGAGAAATTATGGTTAACATAAGGTTTCAACTAATTGTGACTGTTACGCGTAGACTAAGATAGCTAAGTCAACTTTTTTCGGTTTTCTGAAAGTCCTTCACGAGACCTTTAATATCCTGACTTGCTTGTTGAAATTGGCCCATTAACAGAGAAATCATGGCCAAACTAAGGTTTAGAGTAATTGTGAGTGTTATGTGAAGACTAATACAGCTAAGTCAACTTTCTTTGGATTTTATAAATGTGGAGCTTGTTTCCAAAACGTACCAAATCCAAGTGGACAAATGTCACAAGAAATAGAAAAAACTTTTCACGGCCATAAGTTATGAAAGAGTTTGTTAAGCTTTTTTACTACTGTAGAATAATCATATTCAAAGGTTTAGAGATATATATTGAAGATATTTAACACATTTCCAGGAAGTTATTAACATTTTTAATTTGGATGTGGTACCTTTTGGCACAAAAATTGGATTTGATACATATTGGCAGGAAATTTGTATTAAGCAAACTGGTATTATGACTATAAAAGAAAAATAAGTAATGTATTTATTTTTTAAGAGAATCTATCATTGATACAGTCATGTTTATGCATTTATTTTGTTCATTGTTAATTAAACAATTTTATAATTTAATACAAATAATGAATCAAAATTAGCTTAAATACTGTGAAATCTCCTGCCCATTTAAAATCTGATAAAACATGAACAGACCCAACTGTGCTGAATATTTTGTCATATTCTTCAGGCAGTAATATGGTCTTTGTTTCTTCTTAATTTCTTTTCAACAATTAGGTGGAAGGTATTTCTTCAATGGTGTTTTCTCTCGTCCCCAATGTTGTTCCCGGCACCTAAAATGTTTAATATGGGATTCAATTTCTTCGTGCAATGCATTCATCCGTGCACTTAGTCTAGCTCCTCCTCGAGTTTCTGAAAATGCCAACCCCTAGTGCAGTTGCTCTTGAGCAGCATGTTCCACAACTTGTGCCGACATTGAGTATAGATAAAAATGTAGCCCTGTGCACTGGTAATTTCCCTTCTAGGGCTGGAACACTATAGATTAAGGTTTTGTTTTTTGTTGATCCTTCCACTTTTCCCTGATTTGGCTGTCTTTTTCTGGTTGTTTTACATCAATATGTGTTATCAAGAAATTCCTTTGATTTACCGCATTTGTATTACTCCAATATAATTTATTGAAATTATTAATTTGGTCTTCTCTCAGCTTAAGTGCCACTAAAAAGATTGTATCATACTTGCAGTCAATCTTACATTTCTTGGAAGCATTCTCCACGTGTTTCCCTTCCTTCACTTTATTTTTGTTCCAATTTTCTACTGACCTGCGCCTCTTCCTAGGTTTGTCAGTGACCGTTGCTTCATGTAGTGTATTCCTCCAAAATGAGCTCCACCTCTAGTACACTATGTGCGCATGTAAACAACAATATTAATGTTACCATTGTCCAATGTACCTCGTTCAGATAACCAGATTTACTTTTGCTCAGCAGTCGGAGACGTTTTAAGGAAGCATTTCCAGTTCCATTCTGAGGAGGTGGTTATATTTGTTTGTGGAAGTATTATCTACCTGTTTGATGTACATGTAGCATGTCTACTTTTGGTTCAAGAGGTCCTGTATTTGAATCTGTTTCCTTTTTCTACTTCATCAGATATGTCACTGTGCATGATTGTGAAATCATATACTAATATTTTACATATAAAGCTAACTAAAACCTCAAATATGTGTTACCACGGCAGTCATTATAGAAGTAATAATCATGTGACCTTCCTCAGCCAATGAAATTGCTCTGAGCTCCATGATACAACATGCCAAGTACCAATTGGAGAGCCATTGTGATTTGGTATGCATTGGCATGAAACATCGGTTGGTTGTGGTACTTTTTGTTGTGAAATGCTACTTAGGGAGACCTCTGTGAATGTGATTTGGTACTTTTTGGAGAAAAATAGTTAGCTACATGGTTAATTAGGTTACCAAAAATAACTCAGTTTTCAAAATTTTTGGATTTGGTACCTTTTGGAAACAAGCTCCACAAATGCTCTTGATGAGACCTTTAATATCCTGGCTTGTTTGTTTAAATTGGCCCATTAACATAGACATTATGACCAAAATAAGGTTTCGACTAACTGTGACTGTTACGCGTAAAATCACGTTTTTTCAGGAATTACACCTATAGGTATAGATAAACTTAGAAAGCAAAACCCTATCTGAACACAAAATTTCATCGAAATCGTTAGAGCCGTTTCCAAGTTGTGCGGAATATATCGATACAAGAATTGCTCGTTTAAATGTAATAATGATGATGACAATGGTGGTGATAATGGTGATCATGATGATCATGGTGATAATGGTGGTAAGGATGATAATGATAATTGATCATTTATAATAAATGTATTAGGCTACATGACTTGCAATAACTATAGGAGTGCATTCAGAAATTTATTTTAAATTTCACATTAACTGTCAAGCAGCAGTTTTGTGCTTTATTTCTAAATAAAGAAGCAAAAGGAATTATAATTTTCGAATATCGCTATGATACTTTCTGACATGGAAACGTTATGTGAAGTTTTGTTTTATATTTTTACGGATAAAGGTAAAATAAACGCTTTATATACGAAAATCAGGAAATGAAATAATGAATACTGTAAACACTCGTATTTTAAACTTAATTATAAGGACAAGTGGGGAATGAAAACGAAAGAAGAAAATAAAAGCTGTGAGAGTTGAAGTTGAGAGTTTTAGACTAACTTTTAAAGTATATCGACTGGTATAACCTTTAATACGTGGAAAAGTAATGTATATTCGAAACTCATTAGATCATATATAATGTAGACATTTTTCATTACAACATTAGTTACCGACTTTGGAATTCAAATAAGTAACGTTTTTAAACTGTGTTGTAGTTATAGGGTCATTTACACTCCCCTATAACATCAAACATCATATAAATCCGTTTACTAATTCTCTTTGGTTTTTATACATTAGATCACACTTGATGCCGAAATCATGGGTTAAGAAAAGAAACCATTTGAAATGGGATTAATACATTATGTAATTGTAATCATAATTAATCACCGATAAGGAATTGATAGGAAAACCAAGCAAATAGAATCATTTTAAATGTCAATATATTAGATGAATATACTATATGTTAGAATGCATAATGTATGTCAGACAGGAGAATTAGTTTCTCGTTACCAGATGGTTAAGTAGGCCATTAACGAAGGGCTGGAATCCGCAGGCAAATTCGTATAATTCGCCGAGTAGTTAGACACAAATAATTAACGATGTAAAACCAGGTTGCCAGATGCATTACCACGCTTAGACCTGAAAATATTGCGGATTTTTGAGAATTTGTGGAGGAGAACAGGGTGAAAATCAGAAGACCTTGAATATTGTAGAAATTATGTTGCAGCGTGCCAGTGGTGGCTCTGAGTGGAGCGTTTAAGTGATTTAAGGAGAAATGGGAAGATTATTGGTAGTAGCCACACCTTTTAACTTGGATAGACCTCACTTCTTCTGGGCACTTCGAAGCGTCTGGGCGCTTTTGACGCTCGGAATAGAGTTCCGTTGGTTTTGCTTAAGGAGCTCAACGGAGTTGTATTCATATATTCATCTAAGTCTTCATATACAATATCAGTTATTTTTAACTAGTGAGTTATTACATCGATTTTCATCGGCAACACCTCACATTTAATCACTTGAAACATTTGTTAAAACACTTTATGGCAAGGATCTGCATCGCACTTTCTGAAAACCACATCCACTTAATATCCTGGGATAGGAATCTCAGTGCTCAAGGTGCATCCAGAAAAAGCAACCAGCTGAGGACTACGAGACATCCTGAAGGTGCAATCTTCACTGGCACTCAGAACAATTCATCATTACATCATCTACGTGCGGCTTAGATAAGGTTCATCCCACAGTCACAGCAACGTGGGCGTACGCGTGTTTCAAACTGGTGCATTAACGAGCAGCTTTCAGATAGGTGTGTCAACATTTTCACACTTTCATTCATACTTCCAGGTTCTGGTGAGTACAAGAAATAATCTTAGCTAGTGAAGAAATCCTATCTTACAGCTGGGAATCAAATATGGTCCTCTCGCACAGCAGGGAAGTGCTCTACCGACTGAACTACCACGCCAGCAAAGTGTGTTACTCCTGCATTTTGCAAGTATTCAACTGGATGTTCCTCTTTATAGCAGAAACTAAACTGAAAATGGAAGTGTATAAGGCTTCCTAGAGTAATTCCGGTTTTGCTCTTCCAATCTTGCTACTTGAGAGGACTCTAGAGACTTGTTATGGTTCTTGACCCCATGTTTCTTCTAGACTGAGGATGATCACACAAATAGGCATACAATGAGCTGCGATTAAACTGCAGGCTTAACGTTTCAGCAAGTTGTTTGTTCCCGTTACCAAATTCTGGAAAACTTTCATTGTTTAAATCTGCTATTATTTTTAACGTTTTCCCGTTATAGTTCCCATTTTCGTTCTCGTTTTCGAACAACTGTGCACCGGATTTAAACACTACGTCCTAGTGCACACCGCACCAATTACTGTAAATGGAGGAGCACACGAGACAGTCTCCTCATCTATTCTACTGCTGGAAGTCATACCATACACATGTTCATTTAAGATGACAAAATCTAATTTGTTATATTTGCATCACCTTTTCCACTCACTTCTACAAACTATTTTTATGAACGGTTGTTCTTCTATCTCGTTCCCGTTAGTTGAGATAAACTACCTTTATATGTACATTAACACACTTCGGTAGCATCCCATACAACCGGCATCCTCTCCCTTTCTGGCTTACACATCCCTATAGGGAGTCCGGGAGATGGAGTGCGCTTCCGATCCATAGGACGAAGATTTAGAGAGAACACATTCCGACCATGCACGCCGAGACTCCCTCTGACACTTACAACCCTGAAATGGTTAGCAGAATGAAAGGTGAAGTACAAGGAGAAGTGAAGTAAATTGAGAAATGGGGTGAAAAGAAAGGGCAAAACATTCATGTGAGTGCACACGTCAGATTCTTTCTGGTGTAATGCAATGTGCATGGAGTTTCGAAACCATTACATAGAAATCCATTGTTTAAAAACGTGAATGTCACTTTTAGTTCCCCGTGGGGTAAGGGGGTAAGGGGGTTTACGACCCCTTCAGTTGCTGTGGTGCGGGCGCTGCGGACCCAGAGCTCTTGTGGTACTTCTGATGAAGCTAGAAGTACGTCGAGCTGGATATTCAAGCCCTTCCCGCAACGGAGTTGTTCGGATTGGGTTGGCCTCGGTGGGGCAGTGGTTCCCGATACCTATAGCAGATTAGGTATGCCTGCGCAGTGATACTCAAGCGGGATTTTGATGCGCCTCATTGTCCTCCGGCTTTACCCTGGAGAGCTAGTAGTTGGTATGCCAGATTACCGGCGACCCTACCGAGGCTATCGGTAGTCTTCCCCGATGGGTTGACGTGCGTAAGTGGCGTATCCACTTCCTTCCCTGTGTTACAGCAAGGGGGGGGGGGGCTATTTAGACGCAATGGAAAGTCCCGCGGAAGGAGGGGCACTCGGATGTCGCCTTCCTTGGTTTTTTGAGGGGGAGCTTCGACTGCTGGTAGACTTTCATTATGTCACTTTAGGCTATTGTATCTTTCTTATACCTACAACAAATATGGAAATGTGTATTGGAAAGTTATCTCGATTAGCAATACTTAGACAGAAGAGTAAGTATTTGTAAGAATAGTTTGTAGAATAATCATTGGTGAAAGTCATCTGAATGCAACACATAGATTTTTAGCCTACACATGCAGGGAAATGTGGTAGTATTTTGTAAAATATGTGCTGGAAATATTATAAGATCTATGTATTGAAATCTGTAGTATATAAGTAAATAACGGATAAAATAATTGCATAATTGCCAGTAACATTCAAGAGCCAGAGTGGGAACAAGGATTTGGAAGATAGACTATGATTCACCCGCTAAAGATGGTTCTCTAATAATGAGCCAAACATGGATATATGCATAATTCTTAACCTGTTGAGCATGAAAGGCTGGGCAACTCTCATTCCATCTTCTCAATTCTCCATTTTATCCTGTGTTTTTGCTCCCACTTGGAGTGCTCTGGTGGTGTATCAATCTCACTCCTGACACCACTTCATTTTCCGGTCCAGTAATTACTAGTTTGTGGTTTTGCCCGCTCTTCGTAATTCAATTGTCCTTCCTTAGCCAAATTTTATTGAGCTAGTACTAAGAAAAACACTATCTCTACTACACTCTCACTGGTAGTTAACTTAGTAATTAGAACCTTAAGACATTTATACAAATTCAAATAGGTAGGCAAAATTCGAAAACGTAAGTATATAAAAGGTACAAAAGACATCAGTTTAAAACCTATAATACTGCGTCATTTCATAATTAGGATCAACAATGTTTGTATGTATCGTCAACAATGATGCAATGATGCAAGATGATAACAATGAGGAAGAGGAGTACCTGATGTATGTTATGAGTGAGTTTCAAGACAGAAATCATATTTATAAGATAGTTGTAGTGAGTGACCTTAATTTGTCAACTATTATCCGCAGTCCTAAACGTTTACTAAACACTAAAAAGGACGCTTCATTAAAATTCAGATTGCATGAGGGAATGATGATCGACAATGCCGTGCAGCATCGCTGGAAGCTTGTAGCAGAGAGACTGTACCATATCGTACCGTACTTAGGTTGGTGCATGCATTTTCCATTGGTAGGGAAGATGTCCATCGAAAACGTGGAGCTGGCAGATTGCAATCAGGAAGAGATGATGTTTATAACGCTCTAACCCTGTTAGGGCACTGCTGGAAGAACCGTGTAGTTGAAATTCTATTGACCTAGCAAGGGAAGTTCAAATTGCTCGTGGTACCATACTTATACAGTTAAGAAGAACTTGAAGAAGGGAAAATTTGCACTCGTTGGGTTCCACACAATCCTGAAGAATACATGTGGCAGAAAGAGAAAATAACCAGATTGGACTTAAAATCCTATGGACGTGAATGCGAGTGTCTCCTTCGGCGTATCATGGAACTGGGGAATGCTGGAGCACGGCTATAATCCCCAGACAGGAACCCATGTGATTTAGAACTTTTGCAGAAAATGAAGTTACCTCTTAGAGGAGTTCGCTTTTAAACCGACAGGCAATTATAGCAACAGTAGAGCTCTTGAAGGATTAATACAACATGACGCTGTGGATGGCATCCGTCTTTTCCCAGAAGTGTAGAGACGGGTTATTCATGTTGGAGGATTACCTCTCAGCACAACAACAATGTTACTGTTACAAAAATGTTTTCTTTCGTGTTAATTGAAATGCTGCCCCGTAGACAGAAAATGTGCCTCTGTGTGAATTTAATAGAAATATGATATCTGAATGGCTAAACGGTGCTTGCCGACCAAAGGTCAAAATAACAAGGAAAAGAAAGAAAAATAGAAGCTACACATTGAATAGGTATGTACCACACACTCTTTTTAAGGCTTAACAGGTCGTTCAAGGTACCGCGCGAGTCGCCCAGGACTGGTTTAACGTCTTTTAGCCCGTCAGGTCATATCGACGATGAATGAAATGGTGAATGAGCCCCGTGTCCATAGACATTCATATTTAAGTATAACGGAAAACTCCGATGAACTTTATCCAGGCAACTCACCCTAACCTAGACTCGAACTCGCGATCTCTTGAATGTAAGGCCGACATGCTGCCCTGACACCACAGATGTGGCTGTTACATTACTCCTTTGTAAACAAGAAGTTCCGTTCTATGCTCTACTTTGGGAAATGCTTATTTTGCATTATCGCATACTCATATTTACGTGATGTTCATTTATGTGGTCACTCTTCTGGTTGAAAAGACTGACAAAAAAGTATTTAACTATGCGCTTATTAAAGAATTTTAATGAACCTTGCTAGCCTTTGTTCTACTGAATATAATGAATGCTATATTTTTTTCGTTATACGAGGTTAGTTATTATAAAGAACAATGTTAATAGCTATCGGTTGAGATCAGAGATACATAACATAAATACAAGAAATACTTTTAAATTGGATCTCCTGAGATGTAGACGGTAGATGACCAAAGACACTAACTTTCATGTGGATGTATCATTTTATAAGGAGCTTTCCGCTTCAGCTAGAACTGCTCCTCTTAACAATTTTAAACTAAACTGCGTAATTATGTTCCGTTTTATTCCGTTGACGAACTTGTTATTTGAACTAATGTTAACATAGAATTTTAATTTAATACCAGGTGAGTCAGCTGCCCCTTATCCTCGAGTTTTATGCAATCCGCATTTTCAAGTCCAACATGAAAACATCGACCCCATTACTAGGTTCTACCCGCGTGTTTAACATGGATGTTAAACACTCGATGAAATTAGTACTAATATAGATGTTATCACATCGCTTTTTAATATATTCGTAATTAGACAGCTGACGTTTGCACTTCTGCAAATGTTCACTGGAACCAGCGAGTATTACATCTTAAACGGAATGTTTAGCTCACACGTTACTAGGTAGCTCAATTGGAACGGGGGCAAGACTCCGAAGTAATCTGTCTGCTGTGAAGGTGGTACGAATCACCTGCATGTACTAATTTTTTTTTTACCGTGCAATCCTCACAATTTACAAACTATTATTCTGAAAACTCTTATATTCATTTTTATTGTTTTATTTATGTTTTATGACATTGTTTGATGTTTCTTTATTGGTGAACTACAATTATGTAGTTGTTTAAACACACCTATAGGTAGGTGCAATTGAAATAAGGATCATTCATACACATTTGAACACAGAAAGTAAGGTAATTACATGAATTATTGTGATATTAAAAATGCAGACAGCCAAAAACGATTTAAATTATAATGTCCTAAACCCTCAGGGACTTCATAATTAGATTTTTGTGAATTCGGTTTCCAAGTTTTTATGAACATAAAAAAAAATAAATATATATTTACAATGCTGAGACTCGAACCTGGGGGTTAAGCGCAGAGGACCCGTCACAATTCTATTCAGCTATTTCGAGAGTTCCTGAAAGCACGTACCCCGTTCTATAGTAGGACTTGCATGCCTGGCTCTATGCCATTGCCACCTCGCAAGTTTGCGTGCTTGATTTAGCCTTTTAAGACAGTTTTAATCATTTACTGGGCGTTTTAATATTATTACTTAAATGGCAAAAGCTGTTATGCATATTAATTGAGATGCACGAGGCGTAGTTCACGCAAAAATGTACATAAACTGTTATTAAATAACATGTCCGTTTTGACTGTACGCGTCCATGATGGATGAGGCGTGTCTAAATTTTTCCTAATTTTTGGCAGCCATCCCTGCTATAAGTACAAGAAGCCACCATTTTATTTTTAGCTGACGTTGTTAGTGTACTCATATGATAGGTCCATTTTTTCCGAGGTGTTTACTAAATTACATTGCTATGCATACTCTAATAAAAGGTTTGTAAAATCGGCTGGAAACCGGAATTCGCTCTCAGTAAACGAGTCGTATGTTTTTAGGGTGTACTTTATCGAGGAATACGTTCTGTCCCTTAAAGCACTGTTGCCCTCAATTTTGCGCATTCCTCTCTTTAAGAGCGTCAAGCAATACCTTTTAGTTAGCGCAAAACTGGACTAAGGCGCACATGCCGTTAGATGGGTGGCCTACCTTCCAAAAAAATAAGGCGCGGGTGACTCGCCTGGCATTTGAATTTGTTTATATCGTGTAGTCCTGGCTATACTTTCTGTGATACAGGTGGTCATCATCACCATCACCAACACCATCATCTTCATTATCATTATCATTGATATTGCTATTATTATCATTATCACCATTATTATTATTTATCATTATTATTATTATTATTATTATTATTATTATTATTATTATTATTATTATTATTATTATTATTATTATTATTATTATTATTATTATTATTATTATTATTATTATTATTATTATTATTATTATTATTATTATTATTATTAAACCTCATATGTCTGCTATAGATAAGTGATACTATCTTTTTGTACATTAACTCAAAAAAATTAATATCGATGATTTTAAGTCTTGTAAACAGTCCAGTTCACTACTTAAGCAAATATTTTACAATTAAAATCACTGCGTAATGTTTCTGGTAATATTTAACTGTATATATTGGCATTATTGGCACAATCAACAGACTATTATAGTATTTGTAAATACAGGTAAATGTATACAATGCTTACCATTTTAAATCCGAACGCTAGTTATTCCTAGTGAAACACTTTTACGCATGTAACAAACAGTTTAAAAAGCATTTCCCCATCTCCGGTTGCACCATTTGTGTAAGATAGCTTCACACTGAATGTTTGAAGTCACAGAACATTTTTCATTTCGAACGTAGACGCAGAACAGCTGTATATAAACGTGAAAATCGAGTATTTTGCTTTCAATAGGATAACATTTCCAATAGCTTTGACGGATATCCCTTTTATTCCTTCCATCCAATTGGGAAGAAGAGAGATTTTGTCACAAAGGTGCCCATAAACTTCAGATACAAAGGAAGAATTTCCTTCATTTTTGTGTTTCTTTTTCAGATATTTCTCTGTCACACACACACATTCCCACTGAGCGGGAAAAGCTACAGTTCCTTTCTGCACGCTGTCGGGCAGATCGTATTCCATCCGCAAATACCCCAGCAAAAAACAACGTTGTAAAACTTTAATTGGGCCAATTGCGTTTTCTGGCCGGGGGCAAAAAGTTTTTCTTTCGTTCTGTCGTGGCTGGATAACTTCCCAAACATTGATTCGATAACGCAGCGAAGTCGTCGTATTCTTTGGCTTTCTTTTCATTCCCAGTCTTGTTAGTGAACTTGCTATCTAATTACGGTATTCATGTAAATTTCTTGATTTGGGTTGTTAGCTGCAGGGGACTCTCTCGAGGAGTTCACGCAACTTTCCATAAAAAAAATTATCTCGGAAAATAATTGTCTGTTAAAACTGAACGTCATTCTTTCTATGGATTTTCGCCGCCATTAAAATTTAAATAATTTGCAGTGTCAATTTAATTTGCTCAAATTAATCTTAGTATATACATTTAGAATGATTTGGTAGCTAAGTAATTTAAAACTTTGAAGCAAAATAGATGAAAATACTTCACTAGCTGGTCGTATTGTCCGTGTCAGAAGGTAAGAAGAGGATGAATAGGGATGAAAAGCAAAATCCTACACTTTACATTCACACGGCTTTCAATACCCGTTTTTCATTGAGTTATTAAAAACGCCTATTGCTCCATCTAGATTTGTAGAAGGAATGGGGAATGGGGGAATACACTAGGGTTAAGCGGCACTCATATCATTTCAGAGCTGGTAGCTGTGTGATGGCTTTGACATTCCAAGACATAAAAGGTATAACGACTTCCTATTTCACAAAATTGTAAGTATTTGAAAATTCCAGCCAATAACAAGGAAAATCTCGAAAATATTTATTTTTCCAAAACTTTACAAGCTGTTCCCAGTAAATACAAGCTATCCATATAATTTTGCATGAAAATATATCAAACATATAGAACTTAATCAAGATCGTTAGAGCCATTTTTGAGAAAAACGATATTCTCGAATATTTTACCTGCTTTTTGGGATGCAGAAATTTTCTTCAAGATCTTTGAATTGTATCCCTGGAAAATACTGAATTCAAAGTTTGGTATTTAACCGACTTTTCGTTTTTGGAGATATTATGTTCTATCTTACTTACACACACATACACACATACCAGGTCCGTTTTTTATTCAGGGTACCTCAAAACGTGTATTTGCTTTAAAATATTAGTATGGGAAGTATGTTTTTTCCAAGTAGTTTTGTTTGCACTTTTTCCACCATGTACACATTAGACATTACGTCTCATACATACTTCCCATACTAATATTTATCTTGAATTTTCTGGGCATGGCTTCTGAAGTCCTCTTCATTTTGGGTGACTTGAATAGTTGGTAAACCATAAGGGATAGGTTCTTGTTCTTGTCTCTGGTTCCCGAAACCGAATCCCAGATTTGTGACATCAAACCAATTGGAGACGTACACAGACAAGTAGATGGTGCTCACAATCGTTCCACTCGAGTTAAATTGTTTCCTTATCACTTCTCCTTGCACTACTAACATTGGCCACGACCTTTGTTCATAGATTATTGCTTGTGTGTCAAACTTGAATACAAACCAGTAGGTAGGAGATTGGCAAGTCCAGGACTAGAATAGCACCCTCAGGACTGATGTGGAATACAAATATTGAAGAGCTTCCGCCAACATTAAATAAATAAACATACTAAAAGACATTAACCACATCGGCGCATTTCCGTACACGGACTGTACGTAATAGTAAAAGTAAAAAACCTGATGTTACATTCACATGTCTCCTTCTGTGCACTTTCCTGCTACTTTTTATACGAAAGCTAAATGAAATAACGTAATGGATATGCTATAGTATGTAAGGATCACACGTTTCAATACGTGCTGTTATCAGATGTAGGTACCTTCACCTGTAAATCTCGTACCGTTAAGAGCACAAGAATATATATTTGAATGTTGCATTACCATGCATATCTTATACTCAGTGACTCCCATTCTGATTTATGAAGTCTGCAAAATATGTATTCTACTAACGACAATGTCAAAGATATACATATTTTCTATACCATTCTATTTAACCTGGACGGGAACGTGACTGTTATGTGGACACCTTCCCACCAGAGCATTACGGGAAACGAAGTGAATGCTCCTGCAAAAGAAGCAACATGTTTACCTCACAGGATCCAGCTGTAGAATACTTAACAGACAGATACACAGCCATTGGTGGATTGTTTGTATGGAGAACTCCAGCAGTAAGCTTCACAATATACGACTGACCTCATTCATACTCTTTACAGTTAAAAACTTCCAGCTTAAAGACCAAAGTGTGATTAACTGCCCCAGAATTACGCATTCCGGTATGTTGAACAGAAGTTTTCCACCCATGTGTGAGAAGTGGCAAACAACGCTAACAGTAGAACACACCTTATTGACTTGTTCAATATTCAAAAAGCAGCGCAGACCATTTGAAATCTCTACCCTCTTTATGCAGCGTTCAGTGATGCCTCTATCGTCAGAAATGTGATGAATTTTTCAAAGCACTTGAATTGTACAGATAACTTTAAACAAAACGGTTAAGAATTGAGTTGTTACTAGATTGTCACTCAATTTTTCTTGTGTTATGCTTACTTGTACATTATAGTGCTAAAATTAATTTTGTAATCATTGTGATATAATTAGACACAATTGTAAATATATGTTGTGAGAAAAGTTTAATCGGCCGTGATAATTCCAATAGTTTAACCATTCTTTCATTAAAAGAAAACGTAATTCTTCTATCTATTTTTTGTTCTTAGACACAAACTTTCCTTATGCATTTATACATTCACTTGTATGAATAATAAGGAAATAGTAGTGCAAAACAGTTCTTAATTTTTTAAAAAGTGATTGTGTATTTTATTGCTTTGAAATTCCAAGCTCTTTGCATCGCTACGAGAGAAGACGAATAGCGATTTATCACATGAAAGGAGTGTAAGTGTTTGAAAATTCAAATCAGTAAGTACCAAACAAACAGAATAAACAAACCAAATAAATATGTAAAGAAAATAAATCTTAAAGCTGCAAGAACGTTTACATCTGGAGTTCAGGATCACCACGACATAGAGGGATCTGCATCATAGCTCAGTTATCTCTAAGAACTGAAAAGAGAAGACGGTGACTTCCAGAACTTCGGAAACTAAAAATGTTTGATATCTGGTGTTTACTGATTAACAGCGGTTTTGTCTACCGGTTCTCCATTGCCTTTAATAAGTCATGGAGAACAGAAAAAGGAAATGCTTTACATAGATCAAAAAGTACCATTCATACGAGAGGTGGAACTTAATCCACACAAAACCAAAACCGACATTGTTTCAGACTTAGGAATTGCTTATACAACGCTACGTATAGTTATCAGTACCAAAATAAGATGTAAGCATTTAATGCAAGAAAGGTGAAGCAAGCCAAAGTAACTGATTTTTTTTAAAGCAGGACCAACTTCAATATATAGTTTTCTTCGTACTTATCTTTGCTGTTTGTAAAATTTTACAGATGTAGGCCCACTGTATTGCTTTTCCTTTAAACAGGATATGATACATTATCCAAATCTCATTTCTAAGTAATTCTGAGTTACAAATACTCTTTCCTCTTGTTCTTGATATACGCATAAATCAGGTTCAACTGTATTTATTTATTGACTCATTCATTCATTTATCTTGTAAATGCTAGGATTTGCATTTAGTGGTACTGTATGTACTAAAGTGGTGGAAGAATAAGTCAGGGAAAGACCAAGAAACAGAGCAAAAAAGGTGAAAAAGAAATGCATCCCAAAAGATTACAGATGAGGATAGGATAGATATAATTAGCTTATTGAAACCAATGAAATCTTAAATGATAGACATAAGTAAAGAACAGAAAGAGATAGTCGAAAAACTCACAGAAACAAGATCAGATAGGTACGGAGCAGAGACAAGTAGCTATAGGAATGTCATAGAAGCAAGATAAATTAACAGAACAAAAACAATTAGAGAAGCCAATGGGAAACGGATCAGCTAGCTACTGAAATAACTAAGAGACAAGGACAGTTAGCAGCTGAAATCACTTTAAAACAAAGTCAGTTAGCTACTGAAATAACTGTAAAATAGAGCCAGTTAGCTACTGACATAAATAGTAAAATAGAGGAAGTTAGATACAAACAGGGTAATTTTAAGATATAAACAACTGTAACAATCAAGAATATATTCTCTAAAGCTTCCACTGTCAGCTTTAAAAATATCTTAGCTATCCGGTTTTTGCCGCGTCAAGTTGGATAACACCGACGTTTCGACCACAATCAAGAATGTGTTTGAAATTGAACTCAATGAAATTAGGAAAAATTATGCAATCATAAATATCACTGTAATAACTGAGATTGAAAAGCTAAAGTCAAATTGTAATACCTTAAATTAAAATATAGCTAAAGAAATGGCTGTGGTTAGTGAGAGATTGGAAAGTTCCAGAACAGAAATGTGCGCACACTAGGCTTGGTTACAAAAGTAGCAGATAACCAGAGTAAATCGAAGGAAGACATAGCTAAACAATTGAAATTAGTGACGGAGAAAGTAAACCAAAGAAATGAAAAATGAGATAGGTCACAAGAGTTTGTGGACACACTTCATGTTCACGGAGACCTCCTGTTCACTGAATTGCGGGCTGTGAGCAGCACAAAGAGGAAGTAGAATTTGATGGTAAGGGGATGAGTGTGGCTGAAAGGGTCACCCACTGCTCTTACCCGTAACTTCTACATCCGCTTTCTACCACTCGTAGCCTGCAATTCAATTTATCACCTATACTTCCAAATACATATTTGTAGTGCACAATATTTTCGCTAAATTTACGGAAATATACCCTTTAAGAAGAGTAAACAGCGAGTCGTGCTTAACAAAAGTCACGAAGGATTGCATACTCCTAAGAATGGTAAAATAAATGCTATGCAACTGTACACATCAGTACACTTTTTATGAACACTTTCCGCCAGAAACAAATAACATGATATAATTCCGCTGGATAGTATATGCAATGCAATCGTCGGTCTGAGTGACTCAGTTGGTTAGGCGCTGGCCTACTGATCCGAAGGTCGTGAGTTCAAATTCGGCCCAACTCGATGGTTCATAGGTATGCTTAAAAACGACAGTGTCGTATCAGTAGATTTACTGGCATATAAAACAATTTCTGCAAGACGAAATTCCGACACACCGGTGCTGCTGATATAAACTTGGGAATTGACAGCGTCGTTAACAAAATTATGATGATGATGATGATGATGACGATGATGATAAATAATAATAATAATAATAATAATAATAATAATAATAATAATAATAATAATATAATAACAGTAACAACAATAATAATAATAGTAACAGTAACAACAATAATAATGATAGTAACAGTAACAACAATAATAATAATAACTCAAAGGAATCCATGTGAGCGCATTATGAAGAAAATAAGAACGTTTCTAGGAATTACATGTCATTGAAGAAACAATTCTTGTTACCAAATATACAGCAAATAAAATAGTATGATGTCATGCTATGTTTAGAATCCTACAGCCAGATTTACTCCAATTGAATTGATGCAAACGAAAAACCAAAATCAGTAATGTCTAATTTATCGGATACAATAAGATCAGCACCAGAAGTTACCTTCGAAATATCTCTTTAAAAGCTGAAGATGAAGTATGACTTGGGTTTTGGTTTAAAAGCGCTCAACTGCTTCGTCATCAGTGAAGACGAAAACTGAAATAGAATCCAGCGATATGTAAGAAAATATTGTTAAAGATCTTGGGGATACTCGAAGCAAATGAATAGAAGTTTACATCTTGTTGTTTGATCCATACATACTCTGCAACAAGTAGATGCAGTTATCAACAATTGTAGAGGAAAATATAATTTGCAATCCCTCATCCGGAAAAAGAAGAGGAAGAATCTAAAATAAATGCAACTGATGAGGGCTATTGTTATTAGTTTTCGCTGAACATGACAACCGCAAAAAGACCGCTCAGAAAATGAAATGTCACCAACTAAAACAATAAATCCATTTTACTCTACAGTGTGACTGGAGTATCTAAATTATCAAGTTTTGGATCGTTTATGGTTCCAAGGAGTATTTAAATCATGAACTGAAGTGTCAAGAATAAATAATTAGTATTTGCATTGAATTCCGATCACTGGTTCTCGTGACCATACTCTATAGTTATGCAATTGTTCCGTTGGTCGCAGATTCCTTCCTAAAATTTTGTTGGCATGTTTCTCTGGAAAATAGGAGTTCGGAGTGAACAGTGATCCTCATCTTGAATGGCATTCCTTAAAAAAAGGAAAAGACACTGTGCGAAATACATCATGTATAAATCTTCCTTCCCTTTAACGTCCTTTATGCTCGACCACACCCAAATGTATCAATTATAAGTCTGATAGCGATGCTTTAATGGACCTCCTTAAGTTCAAACTTTCATTAAAGGACTGATGTTCATCCAATCTGACAATTAAATTTTCATTAAAGCACAGGTGTTCCACTAATCAGAGAATTCCCATGCAGCAATGGCAAGGCGCAATATCGATTAATTCTAGAAACGCACCCAGCAGGAGTTTAGAAAACGCTAAAACACCGGACGATACTGACAGTGAGATGCAACTTACTCCACCTAAGTGAAATGCAAGTTACACGAAACAAACCAATTAACCTCAATACAGCATCAACTTCCAAGAATATTGCACTAAGCACAATCCCGCAAATTAATTTCACTAATTCTATAATAAGCAACTTATACATGAAATAAAGTTTGGTCTTAAAAACAGTATATTCAATTTGGATTCTATTTTTCAATATTACGTAGCATTCCAAAGTTATCATTTTCGTCATTCAGCTGTGACGTGCTAGAAATGAATCGATCGTTTAGCGCCTGCGCAGAACTCCAAATATTGGCTGATGCAATATGTAGGCCATTGTCTCTGGTGAGTGTACAACATTTTACAATATTCCAACTATAAAATTAGGTATATGGTTGAGCATAAATTGTCGTATGAAACTTAACAATAATGGTAATTAAGACGCTCGTATGATAATTAGGAAACTCGCGTCTTAGTTCCTACCATTAGTCTTTGCATGATATACTATTAATTCATGTTCAACATGCGCGCGCTTCTGTCCTAACCATAGGTTCTTAGACTCAACATAAAATATTTCTCAGTTAACTTAAGAATTGATTTTATTCCTCATTAAGCAGCTATATTACTATCCCGTGTGCCTTATATACTTCATTGCTTATTTAACTCCATTAATTTTCATATTCACTCTCCATATTAATATCAGCAGTAGCCATCGTTATTCATTTTGTGTTTACGGTTAATAGTAGCATTCAACATATTACTAAATCTTAGTTCAATGTGAGCCAACGGAATACTGTGTGACGTGACCGCGGAAGTCTCTTCTTGTTTCCAGCTCCCAGCTAGAAACTCTGTGAGAACATAGGACGGAAAAGTCGATGATAATGGTGGTGTTAGCAAAGGACTAGCGGAATATGTGTTGTACTTTGTACTACCTAAGTAGTCTGATATCCCCAGAAACGCTGGTAGGTGTGGTTTGCAGCTACCTGTTACCGACAGCAGTGCAGGCAAGACTTTACTTATCATAGTGATGTATTTGTGTTACTCCGCAACATTGGCGGATAAGATCGGAGGATAATCATGTACATTAAAAATTAAACCAATCGTATTTCAGATCAAACTGCTCCGTTTATATACCGCCTTTAACTGGAATGGTCCTATGGTTGGCCTTTTACTATAGAACATATTACTTACCGCCAATGGTGATAACTAAAGTGTTTGTTTTTTGGGTTTTTTTACATTAGATGACGCACACATCGACACTCTCATACTTCCAGACTCTGGAGAGGATAAGGAATCTTGGCTAATCCTCAGCCGGGAATCGAACCCACAATCTGAATAGCAGGTAAATGTCCTACTGAATCAGCTGAGGGATCAGCCATGAGATTAGAAGTACTTGCTTAAAATACATATTTCATGGGATTGTGGGACATGGCCTAACAACAGAGACTCAATTACTCTTCTTAGTTTTTCGATTCCTTCTATCCAAACCATAAGTAAATATACATATATTATAATTTGAAATCGCAAATGAACGTACACATTACTTTTGGAATTCCGGAAGAAGAATAGCATAGTAATCGAAACTGCCCGGTCTGTACAATATTGTAAAAATATAAAATTAAAGAATTATTTCAATAAATTGCCAAAATGTTTCTCAAAATGTGCATACATTTTACAGTTGTTTTAATGTCATAGTCATCTACAGTTGTTGCGGTCACACAGAAGGTTTTTATTTATTCTGTTCAGTTCAACGTATTATATAGTCTACTTACTTTATTTTGTGTGGAACTGTGGACTAAAAGAACAAAGTCATCTCAAGACGGCATCGGAAGGGCTTAGCATAGCTTTGTAACAGTTGTGTTCACAACGCGCAAACCTGATCTGTAGAATGATCTCTATCTGTAAATGCAATAGTCACCTTATTAAGCTACTAAAATAAAGTACACTAGAACGTTACGATGACTGAGATAATAAAAAAGTACTACTTGTGCTCACAGATTCCTCTGTTCAAATATTGCATTAGTTGTCACTTTTATGCTGTTAACTATATGACTGGCTGTATATAACAGAATATTGCATTAATACAGCTTCAGTATTTCAGGTTTTAGGCGTATCTACGCATACAAATGTGCAATTCTTCTGAAACAAACATTTTAAATAACTATAGAAATGAACGAAAACAAACTATTATCTTCTAAAACTCAAACACGTAAACAGTAAACCAAATTAGTACTAAGTGTGTAAACCCTCAGCTTGTATAACTGCCCCCAATCTTCGGGGCGTAGATGGAACTAAATCCCTACAGTAACGTGGACGAAAAGTACAGAATTTGTGCCCAAAATCCGCTTTTCTTGGTCCCTCACGTATCTGCAGCGAGATTCCACCTCAGCTCCCTTTTCGCCCACATTTGCAGTAGGGTTAAATCTGTCGAGTAGGGAGGCCAGTCTATACTCTGATATCCCGTATTTCTGAGAACCAGTTTGAAACCTTTTCGCATGCGTGAATGATCTTGGTCATCCTGTACGATTTCAACAATTCTATCAGGTTATCTCATCCTCAGAGGGAAAAATATTCTCAAGAATCACTGTGTATTGCGTACTCCTCAGTGTATCGTCAAGCTTTCATAAGGCACCTAAACCCTCCCTTGGATATACAGCCCCAACAAAATACGGATACGCGACCGTGATTGAAATTGTGAAGCCACTGTATCGATAGTCCTTTGGACGGTAGAAAATCACCTTTCCCTTGTGTGTGGAAGAAAATGTCACCTCATCTGAGAATATCATGTTATTCCAGTCGCGATTGGCATTTTCCTCTACAAAAGCGAGAGGAAACATAATCCTTTTTAGCTGCTGTTCGTGAAAGAAGTTCTGCGACGTGTTGCAGGGCTGTTTGAGCTGATTCAGGGAATTGTGCATGTGCCTTCATTTCAGAACCAGGGAGCAAGCAAATTGAAATGGTTCTTCTCTGCTACTACAATTAAAGCTGCATTCATTTCCGAAGTGCATACACGTGTTGTTTCTGAACCAGGACGACAGCGCTCAACCCCTTCCCTGGATAATCTTGCCCATCTTTGCGTATCTTGTAGATGCAGGGACTCCAATACGAGTTGCAATTTGATGAGCAGGAAACCCGGCACCATTAACTAGTGCGAGGAGAGACTTCACTGGGCATATATCTTTGTATGCACGCTCTCTTGTTGTCAAACGCGGTATGATTTACTGGAAGAAAACCTGTTGGGACCTGGTGTGTTTCCACACCCTTCCGTGCATTCCATGGTTTCGCGTGCAGCCTATCGGAGTCAGAATAAATCCTTAAAGAAGCACAATAATCACTATTTTAATTTTACCAAATTCTTGTATGAACCGCAGTATCTCGAAAATAAGTCATCGCTATATATCGATTAAATATTGTTAACATATGAAAAGAGTGTTGGCTACACACAAGAGACGAAATTGAGATCTTAACCACAAACATTCGTTTCGCTTTGCCACGGTGCTAAGAGAACACACACGAAGAATAGCATGTTTAGTAATCCCATACAACAGCTTGCTGCAGCGGCTACACAGCTGGGTTGCGTATGGTGTAAACAGGGTGCTGTGCCGCATAGGCCTTCAAAAAATTTTGTGTTCAGCATATTTTTTGTGCACAGCTATATATGTTGTTCTGTGTTTAATAATAAGTCATCTTTAGAGAGGCATAGCACAGTGCTAAGGGATTCTTCAACAAGAGCTAAAAACGAATGGTAGTATAGAATATTCTTGAAGTAGATGCTAGTCCCTTAAGCATAACTCTGTTCAAAAAGAAAAAACGATTGCAGAGGTCACTTTAGGTCTGCTAAGTGTATCATGTAACCATTGTGAACCAGGCGTTTTAGGAATGAAATCTTGAATGATAATTTCAACTCATACTACAATAATAATTTGGTTCATTTTCTGCAGCCACAAATAAGCAGTCAGTATTTAATATTGAATCATGCTACGCGCATCAAGATCATTCTCAGGATATACAACGTAACAACCAAATCAAGTTCTACTGGATCCGAGGACACATTGGTACTATGGCAACGAAAGGGCAGACTTCCTCGCAAAAATAGCCTCAAGGTATCAAAGAATAATGGCATATGACTGAATACCTCTCTCATTTTGCAAACAAAGACTTCATCAGTGCTACACAAATATCTGGAGCGCAATGTGTACAACATCCTCACATAAAGGCCACCACACAAAACTCATCTTCCCGAACGACCGTACCAGGCAAAACACAGTCCTGTATCCAACATTCATACTCGCACAGTTCCTTTCAAACCATGGAAAATCCCAAAAATATGTACAGAATTGGTAAAGCAGCCTCACCGATGTGTCCATGCTTAAATGACAACCAAACAGCCATACATCTCTTACTGTAGCGTTCATGCAAGCCAGGAACAGACCAGCGCATTTGAAGAACCCCAGCATAGTGTTACGGAAAGTGATTTCATCAAGCTGTACAATTCACTTTATAGACATGAAATGTTCAAGACCTTATAGATTGAAACTTTCATAAGCGTACATGACTAAAGTGAACACTCTCAAAATACTAACTGAACCAGTGTAGAGAAGTGCAGTGAACTATATAAGACGCTCACAAAGACCTAAAACATTACCACAAAAATCTCAGCTCATCTCTATAATATGCTGGACGCTAAGTCAGTCAGTCTGTTACGAAGTGCAACATTCTCATGTATAAATTTTTGTGTGTAAATACATAATACATACATGCATAACTACATGTATTTCTTAGATTGAATATCCTGCGGTATAGCCACAGGGAAAGACGCAGGTGTTAAAAACTGATCCAAATAAAGAAGAGGTCATTCCCAGAAATTTGAGGACACCTAACAAGAAATATAATTTGTAGTGAAATCCCAAAACCTAAACTGCACTTTATAGATATACTACTGTACTAAAAGGTATGTTGATAATATAACTAAACATTAAGCTATGAGTTTATATTTATTTACACCATTGTATTTTAAGTACTATACAATTAAGTATATGTACGTTCTTGGTAAGTGCATCTGTACTTTTAACAATTGCGGTGTTTAGTTTGTGACTAAACATCTGACGAGACACCAGTATTATAACAGCGCTAATGCTTTGTGCATAAATCACGTTTTACATTATTGACATCTATACCTGTTTCAGAAGCAATTCCACATATAATTACTTACAGTGACAGAGGAGCTGCTCATGCAGAACCAGTGTTGTCAACACTTCCTCGCAAATAATAGCTAGATGATATCTCTAAGGAGACATTTAACAAAAAACGGTACATATTATTGTTGTCTAAAATCATTCATATTTTTTCGCAGAAGTTTAGGACCATCAAGACATTGTAAAAATTATACCTGATCAGATAATTTCGTAATTTTTAAACGTCCTAGAATAACAATAGTAATTTATTCAATATGAATTGTAATGGATCAAGGTGTATTTTTCATAAACACCAGAACAGCAGGTTAAGTACACCTGATGTTGAAGTATTAAATTTATTGGTATTCTGATTACGTTGACATAAATGGCTACTTTGGCTATGAATTTCAAACCAAGCTGAGATTTCTTAAATTTCCCTCACAACTGTATTGACAGCTTCGATATTGTTGCTTGGCGTTTCTTGTCAAACCATTAAAAGATCTACAACAAGGGTTAGTATTATTTACTTTAATTACGACTTTTACTACTTATGACAGTTTTCATCCCATTGCCCTATGTTACCTTATCATCACATTTCTCAATTTAACAATGCCTCACCCAAATTGTAAGTAATACTGCACCGCAATTACCGAATAAATGAGGACTCCATATTTTGACAAAAACGCCATTACCTAATTCATCCAACACATAACCCAAAATAGGTGTTAAGTCACTGAGCGGGAAAAGTGAGGTTGTAGCGTGTGTGAACCTCATTCGGAAGGTCTCGGGTTCAAATTCCGCTGGCCGACCAATCTGACAGTGGTCTTTTCGTGATTTCCCTCAGTTGCCAAGGTAAATAACGGATTGGATATTTAATACCACGACTAAAAATTTCACCTTAAGTATAAAACACAATAGTATACATAAAAAATGCACAGTAATAGTGAATGCTGTGCCATCTATCACAGATAATGTAAGCAGATAGACTGGTTGGTACCCTAATACCATCTGTCATTACAGAGGCAGAGGTACAGTTGTCCTGCACTGCTCCCTTTGTAGACTCATGAGGTAGCAGGATGTTATGGATAGGGAGAGACCTTGAAGGCTATCAACCATACACCGTTCTACGAGTATCTCCTAAAAGATCCGTCGCGATATGACTACGTGGTTAAAGCGATGTTAAGGAAGTAGAGGGAAAAGAGTCTTAAGTTTTAACCTCGCGCAATTCTACAGTAGGTAGATAGCCCTAACATGTGAGTATATTTCCCAACATATGTTCATTCATATTAAACCAACATGTTTACATGTGGCAATGTGATTGACAAACAATATGCCTTAAAATCGATTTTACTGGAAACAGCTGTTGCAAACAACTGGTAATCACAAAGTAATTTTAAATCAGGATTAGTAGTAATTAACGGAAATTCAGATGAAAACAAAATGTTCACTTCATACGACTTTCTGCATACGGTCGGACCCTTTAACCAGTGGGCTAAAGGCGGGATAATTTTTTAGCTCAGGCTTAGAATAGTCTCACTTTGCATAATTGACGCAGTATATCAAGTCCTTCCCTTTCTTATAACACTTTTGGCATTCCTTGTAGATATTCTCTTTCGCGTAGGTAAACTTGTTCCAACTTTCCGGGCGTTCGTTGCTGCTGCCATATCCTTTTCATTGCGTGCAGTTTTCCTACCTTTTAGGTCATTTATAAATTCTGGACTTGTTATACAATCAGATTTACATTTGATTATTGATTTACTTTCAATATCCTGGGAAGTTGTTCTAGGAGGACTTGCTGTAAGTGGCTTGAGTCTGACCTCCTTGTGTTGCTGTGTTCCAAATATTTGGGATTGCCTCCTGAAGATTCTCCAAGGGAGCTTAATTCTGAGATTTAAGAAACTAATTTTCAACACCAGGTTCTCTAGTTTCATCTGAAAATGAACATGAAACCGAATTTAACTTCAATGAATATGATGCAAACCATTATTTAGATATGACTTACATCTATAAATGTTTTAAAACTTGTATTGAATTAATTCAAGGGCCAAAAGTGTGCTGTCCTTTTGCCCTATTGAAGCCATGTCCGTCTGCCCCGCTGTGCGGTCAAACAGACAGTAACCCAGAGTAACATTGACCCGAGTAAGCTTCGCCACCGATAGATGGATCCTCGATGTCACCATGTGTGTATCTAGAACAGTGTTTTACGCCTTCATGTCTTGCCATAATCTGTTTTGTAAGGGCACTGATGACCAAGTTGTTGAGCACCCTTAAACTTGAATATAATCTAGTCTAATCTACGGCTTTGTTTTCCATAAAAACCTTGTGTTCAACGGATGCAATCTTACAGCTCCGAATTCACCTCATCCAACCATTCATACCAGCCTTGAATTAAAATACTAATGATTATGCTATCTTTCCACAGTCAAAATACTGCAGCCCTTCCAAAATATTATTTCGTTTAGGTACAGATTAAATTATTATTTTAATATAATTTAGTATTACGGCATTATTGTTAAATTCCCTTCTAATAACGTAACTTCTTTCCACATACTACCATTTCAGCTTTAATCCCGTTTCCCTTTCAACCTTTGCCCTTGTATTTATAACCCACTTGCGTTTCATTAGCTGTGATTCGTACTTGCCAACTTCCTAGTGCACATAGCGGATATCCTCTAAAATGTTGGCATGGTTTAGCGTGATTACACGGCTCCCGGACGCATCATGAGCAGCATTAGAGGAACCATCTAATTACAGCACAGTACAGTTTTAAATTACATGGGGAGTAACAGTAGTGAGTAATCGCAAGTCAACATTACGATACATTAGTATATAGATGTTAATATCTAATTTATGATAGGGTACACATTTTGATGACATGCCATAACAGGAACATCATACAACTGCACAGACAGGATGTATTCACCCTAAGTATTTATTCCTTCTGCATGGCAAAAGCACAAATGCGATTATGTTATGCAGATGAGATTTTGCTACTCAATACAGTGAACTACGCATTATGAAAGTTCCCTTAGCTAGACGGTGCTAAAATTTCATCTGATTTATACTTAATATTATAGGCCTTAAAGATGTAATGTACGTTTTATTGCTTTTGGGTATCCACCAACAAAGCAGCAAAGGTTTTATAAATAGAAGTATTCAACTTGTATGCATTTATTCGGAAAGTACAGCACTTTTTACTTTCTCTACTGGTAAGTAGGGGAACTATTGTATTCCACCCCAAAATTCAATGTCGAGATTTCACTGGAAATGTATGTTTTGAGACCCCCTGAATCTAAAAAAAAAAGCATTTTTAGAAAAAGGTCTCTGCGTGTGTCTGTGTCTGTGCACAGCATAACTCAAAAACGAAAAGTCGGTTAAAAACCAAAGTTGGTATTTAAGTTTAATGTCTTTCAATGATGCGACACGAAGGTTTTGAAGAAAATAGCCCCACCCTAAACTATCCTTTACATGGAAAATTTTTCGAAAATTTTGATTTTCTTGTAAATGGCTATAACGATTTTGATTAAAATGTCCTATGTTTGAGATATTTTGATGACAAATTAAATGTATATCTTGAATTTTCTGGCTATAGCCCCTGTAGTCGTATTTACTCTGGGTGACTTTTGCATAACTGGTAAACCGTTAGAGATGGACCAAATCATACCATACAAAAAATGTAGATCTTGCTAAAATACACAAATTATGTCCGAATAAATTTTCTTGTAGGGTGAACCATTTTGGAGATATTCCTTGTTATGTGTGTGAGTTTCGGAAAACTTAGAAGTTTCGTGAAATGGATCATCGTTGTTCATTTTGTTATATGTTAAGTGTGCAGTCTCAAAGCTTTAAAAGATTTGACTATCGCACAAAGCCTACTGCATTCTAACTTCCCCTTGCACATACAAGGAAATAAGCAATAAGACAATTTGTACAAATGTTTATCTTAACTAACACGAAGAAGATATAGAATTAAGAGTTTGTAAGAATGGTTAGTACAAGAGTAGAGAAAGTCATGTGAGTGCAACACATCAGATTTTTCCTTTATATTTTGCTTTCCTATTTGACAGTTTTTGCAGAGAAAGTTAAAGACAAAATTAACATAGAAATTCAGCACTCAGTGGCCATAAAAATGGCATGTGAGGTGGCACATATAATCATTCATACTAATAAATTCTAACTTTTGGATGGTGTCTGTACTGCCTCTTCTGTCAACTTTATCACCGACATAGCGAAATGTTTGCTGTTTTGCTCAACATTACCGTTAGCCCAAATTAATTCAGTCGGGTTAAAAAAGCAATAGTACCGGAGAACTATAACTTCTTTGCGATCATATTGTGCGGTAATGCCATTGATTTCATAATATTTTAATTGGGATAGGTGCCAATACCAAATAGTATTTTATTCGGTTTCCGAGTACGTTCTGTTTTTTTTTTTTTTTTTTTTTTTTTTTTCCCTTTCGGCTGTGTCATCTTTATAAACACAAGAAAAATAACCATCTAAATAGAATGATACAAGGAGTTTGTCAGCACATCGGCAATCTATTGGATTCAAGGATTGCTAGCTGGAGCTAGAGAAAGACAGTGCGCTTCAGTGACAACAAAAACTAAAACGTGCGTTTTATGTTATTGCTGGATTGCTTGCCAGGCACATACTAATCACGCCTTAGAATATCGGCAACATGGATTTGCGTCTACCGTTGCTATGGAAATGTTTTAGCTGTGACTGGTTCTTCTTTTCGTTGCTATGATGGCCACTATTACCCATCCATTCTCTTCCGCTCAGTTAAACGTTTCTGCCATGTAATTAGTGCTATCAACTGTTTATTGATTGGTCCGGAGTGTGTATGATTTTAGGTTTCTGATTCACGGGAGGTTAGGTTATAGTTTCTTTTTATATAAGCTTACGTGAATTAGCAGCAAGCTCATCTTATAATGCCATATTATCTAGGTACTATTTATCTTATAATTAGGTACGTATTTTAATGACATGTCATGATAGACAGTGAGGATACACCTTAACCATTATTTCCATTTCATAGCGAAAACGTGGTAGAAACTACGCTATTTAGGCTAGATTTCAAGTTATAAGCATTTTATGATTTTACATGGCTAAACGCTCACGTGAAAATGTTAAATTTAACCATTAAATGGCCAAGTTGGCAACACAGTGCGGAATTCCCTGAGAAGTATGCTTCAACTTGCACGGCTGTGCAGTTAAAACGCTGTGAAACCTCTGATACAATAATTATTTGCATCCAGAAAATTTACTGGCGCTCCAGAAAAGGAAATCATCTGAGGATTTTATTTTGAAATTTACAGTCCGAAATGTAAATGACTTATACTACAAAAAATTAATTTTAAATAAATACATTGATTGTTTTAAAAATATATTTATATTCCTTATGTATTACGTTTGCGTATATCACTTAACGTTTACCAGTTATGTGTGAATAAACCAAATTCCTTCCGGATAGGAGAGACTTTACGGGTTATTCCCAGGAAACTCAAGATATATATTGCGACGCCAGCCAGCGGCAGTGGCAATAGCAGAGACTCGGGGCCCGGCTACCTCACACTGGTGGTGCGTGCAACAAGGCTCAAGGTCTGGCTGCCTCGCGCAGCTGTTGTGAACACATGACAACAATCAGAGCGGCAGAGCAAAAGGGGGTTTTCGAGATTATTCGAGAAGTGTCCGGCGGTTGACGTATTTGTAGAAGTTCGAGAAAGATCTATGATGTATCATCCTCACTATATAAGGAGGCGAGGCGACGAGAAGAGCTAGAGTTTGTGTGTGTGTTTGTGTGTGTGTGTATGCTGCGTATGTACGATGGCGTCAGAGTCAGCTGTTTGAGAGACAGAGAAAATTAAGAAAAACAGAAAGGAGTGAATCAAGGCTACGAGAAGAAAACACTCGTGAATTGTAATATCACGGAAGACTATAGACTATGTTAACGTCAATAAAATAGAACTGTGCTCCTGCGCATTCAGTTTTGGAAGAAATAAAGTAAGGAAAAATAACTGGACTACATTTTTTCATTTTGTTATAACATTTAGGTAACTTCTTACGTAAATGTAATTATTGTATGGATTTGAAAGAAAATACACTCATTTTTGGGAAAATAGCATATTTCGAAAAATGCTCCCTATAAAAGGTTGTTTGGGGTCAGGAGATTGTCTTGTAAATCTTCGTGCAGCATATTTGAAGGTCCTTAAATTAAATACTGCGTTAGTTCGTTTCTTGGACATACGCAGACATTTCTTATAAATGCTATTTTTGGTGTTAGGTGCCTTAAAACACGTGATTACAGTGAAACCTCAGCATCAAAATAAGATATTGCTTGTGCTTAGTGTAAGTAGTAGTAGAAAAAGTAAAACAACCGGTAAATCTACCCTCGTACTATAAATGCAAAATAATAAATTGAGACAGATAAATAAATTACTCTTGATGCTAGCTACTTCTTTAACCGTTATAACACACGTTACTTTGCTTTTATTTTGTATACAGATTCTGCATGCAGAAACTGCCGGTACAGTACATCTGGTCATTTTACAAAGGATTTTCTTAAAGCGTAACATTTATTGTACTCAGTTAAAGAATGATGTCTGTTACTTGAGCACGAGTCTCATCATGTCAGGTACTCGAAAGTGTAATTTTACAGGCCATGGCAAATGCACCGTTCCAGAAGATTTACTGAAACTCATTTATCCCCGAGCGTGAGGCGAGAAAAACAGACCGGGAACATTGCAGCAATTATCTCTGGACGGAATAATCTCTTGCTCTGCATTCCCTGAAGGTGATAAGGGTCTGCTGTCGAACAAACAATGGCTGACGGAAAAAATAACGGGACCTACAGCGGGTGTTGATAAAACGCCGTTACGGCTCAAAGAATTTATTTCACATGTAAAACCTTTGTGCAGGTCGTATCAATCAATGCTCCTGATATTTCTGTTCGATAATAAAACCTACATTATTGTTTGGTATTGATGTACAATCTGTACATACTGTCTCACACAAAAACAGCAGATATTTGTCATATTGAAATACGAGTTCGGAATGAGCATCGAAATTATGCATATCCGGAAGTATAGGTTTTGGATTCTAGATACTTCAATTTATAGAGCTCAAAATAGTGGTTAGAAATTCAGCAACGGAAATTTTATAAAGGAGACTGCATGTCTGTGTGTGTGCGTGCGTGTGCGTGTGTGTGTGTGTGTGTGTGTGTGTGCGTGTGTGCGTGTGCGTGTGTGTGTGTGTGTGTGTGTGTGCGTGTGTGTGTGTGAAGAAAATTCCAACACCCTGAGCTACCCTTTACATGAAAACTTTTTGGAAAATTTTGGTTTTCTCAAAAATGGCTCTAACGATTTTGATCAAAATGTTATAAGTTAAAGGTATGTTTATGGAAAATGAAACGTGTATTTTGAATTTTCTGGCTATATGCCATGTAGTCCTGTTTACTCTTGATGACTTTTTCAAAACTGATAAACCGTAAGAGATGGATCAAACCTTATTATAGAAAAATGTAGATCGCGTTAAAACTCACAAGTTTGCTGGAATTTTCTTCTCACACACACACACACACGCACACACGCACACGCACACACGCACACACGCACACACGCACACACACGCACACACACACAGCTTCTTATCAAAAGTGTTTTATCCTACTTCGGTTCCTTAAAACGTGCATTTCCGGGAATAGTGGATTCGAATTTTTGGTAAATATGCTTTCCACACTTACTACAGCTAAATAACAAAAAAAGGTAAAATCACGATGGCTCTCAAGTTGTATAAAGTAGTATTAATAAAACAAGTTTCGTAGAAACGGTGAGTTTACAGGTAACCATTCTAACATAGAACGTTGATAGCTACTCATTCTCTGTCGCCCATTAATCACATGATACTGCTAAATTCTACGCCTGTCGAGCAATAATAATATGCGTGGGTGACTTCTGTGAGGTCTATAAGGACATAGCAGATAGATAATGAAGCAGCCCATCACTGCTGGACAACAGTAATTAACACGCCTGTGATTCAATGCTACAATGACAATACGCAGTACTCATCTTAAATGTCTGTTTGCTTCCATAAACGCCACTCGAAATACAGCCATTAAACCAGCTGAATCGCATGGCAAACAGTCACGGAATCTGCCTCTTTGTTTCCCATTATGAGCTTCTTGTTTGTTTTTCTTATAACTTCAATTCAAAAAATCATGTGTTACAGTTACATGTCATTCCCTATCCATTAAACTGTTCTTACAAAACGTGATTCTTCTATGTTCTTCATGTTAATCGAATTTGCAGAAATGGCTTTATTATATTTTTTCCTTATAAGCACCGGGAGAATAAGGAAAGCTTAAGCGATAGTAAAGTCTTTTAGAGACTGGTCACTATGTTATAGCTCTAAAATTTCGTTCTCTTTAAATGACCACCAGAAGGAGAGGAAAAAAAAACGGATCGCAATTTTGCAGTTTAAAAAGTATAAACTACTAGCTCATTTACCCGTAATTACAAAGGTAACTTTTTAAACTTCAAATATCAATTAACTAATTTCATTTACTTCCTACATTCTATGTGAAATTATTGTACAATTATCTTATAGAGTTGTTATAGGGAATGTTAACTTCTATAGTTGTAATTTTGTACAATACCGACTAATCGAAACAACGTACATGAAATCTCCCGATATTGACGGAAATATGAAACATCGGTAGCATTGACTATTCTAACCTCCCCGGGGTAGTCCTCCAAGTGCTGGAAATGATGCATGGCCCATAAGTGCAGTTTGTCCAAATCGTCCTCACACTCCATAGGCGCAAGAAAGAAGAAATTAGGAGAAGTGACTGGAGTAGTGGGAAACAAGCGAGCGATATCATAACTCAGGCAGTCACATACACAAGCAGTGTATGTTTACGTATTGTAAACAATTATTGTGTAGTTATCACAGTCAGAGCAAGTGGTATATAATCCCCACCTCTCCCATTATACACCTAGGCACGTCTCTACTATTGCTCATCTGTGCTTCAGGAGTGGAAGAGTGACACAAGGATCTGGATGAGCTATGCCTATGGGTTGTGAGAATCCTTGTCGGAATAATAGGTTAAGTTTTAAAGCTTTGTATTCAGGTATTTTTTAGACGTGGCGAATGGAGTAAAGCTCCGCACTGGTTTCTGGTTGAGTTCACTTTTGTATTTATAAGACCATAAATGTATCAATTGGTATCCCTCCAATTTCCGTGTAATGAACATCGCGTACGTCATTCGCGTCGATCCTAGCAAGGCCAATGGCCACGTCTTAAATACCTCTGTACTCTATTTCTTGTCCCATAGTTAATCAATAATGTAAAAACTGTAGCATATGCAACGAAATAAGATTTGGAATTCCCAGACCAATAAATTAACCTCCATGGAAAAGACATATAGTCTGCGTTCATCCAGGAAAATATCTTCCCCTTTCGCTGATTTCTTTGTGCAACTGTTACAGCTGCCCGTTAAATGAACTTGATTACAACATAAATGCAAAAGAAATTAAGCAAACACAAGGCGCATGCAGGTGATTAGAAACTATTTCATACACAGGGCGTTAAATTATCACACACGATTTGTCACCTGGTCATTCTTTTGTTTGGTCATTGTCGCCAGCTGTACCCCATAAATCGCTGAAAAACAATGTATTACACATTAGTGACATTACAGTCGCTTAACAATGAAAATAGCACTCCATTTCAATTTTACAATTGTGTTTTTAACAATTGTTCCTTTAATAGTTAATGTACGAGTTTTCCAGAAGGAAGACGCTAATGACCACAGCAGTTGAGCGCCATAAAGTCATACTACCATACTACCAGAAGGAAGATCATTTGTTAATGTTAAACATAAAGTGAGATTTATTTGAGAATATGAATTGGTTTTCTGTGAAAACAACAAGAAAAGATCGAAATACATGTAATTCTTGGGTTTCGTTTTCCTCAGTTGGAGTATTGAGTAAGTCGAACTACTGTAATCAAATGAATATATTTTTGGTTATTTTGATAGAAGTTAAAATTTTCTGGTTAATTCTATGCAACACAGTATTTCAGTTCATGAAATAGTCCAGATAAATATCATTCGACGGTCTGGCTTACCAGAAAAATTTATCACTTAGGTCAGACGTATTATATTACTTGTGATATGTGAGTGAGTGAGTGAGTGAGTGAGGGAGTGTGTGTGTGTGAGTGAGTGAGTGAGTGAGTGAGTGAGTGAGGGAGGGAGTGTGTGTGAGTGAGTGAGTGAGTGAATGAGTGAGTGAGTGAGTGAGTGAGTGAGGGAGGGAGTGTGTGTGAGTGAAAGACGGAGAGAGGGAAGGAGTGTGTGAGCGAGGGAGGGAGGGAAGGAAGGAGGGAGCGAGGGAACGAGTGAGGGAGGTAGGTAGGTTAAATGGCCCATCTACAGCTAGGTCATTAGGCTTCTGATAATATGTGTATATATGTATATCACCCGGCACTCATTAAAACTTATTCACAACACACACCTGTCCCGCACTCACTGACTGACTCGCGTCTGTAACCGTAACTGTTATTGTTTCCTCGTCTTCTTATATAGAAGGGATGACGTCACACGGACCTTTCTCGACTTCAACAAACGCGCCGGGGATGACGTAGTCAGATCTCCGCGAAGCCAATGGAAACCCTTTGAGTTGCCGCTTCATTATTGTGAATCACATGTTCGCTCATGTGAGTGGTGTGGGGATAGTTCACCTTGCGGCTTTGCTCGGCGGCGTGGTACCTGGTGTGAAGTAGCTTACTTCCGGCACCGAGCGGGATGGGTCAGGCGGTAACGCCTGTGGCCCGCAATCGGGAGGTTGTGGGTTCGATCCCCGTGGCCGTGTACTCTGATACGGGTTTCTCCATTTCTCTTAGGCGAATGCTGAGGTGCATTATTTCATACCACGGTTTCCTTTCCAACATTGCCCTTCATTCCATTTCCTTATCATTTTTCAGGTGTACTTTCAGGCGTGTAGCGTTGCCAGTGCCGGACAGATGGCGCGGATGATTGGGCACGGTGACTGCTGTTCTCGGCGCCAGGTGGCCTTTGGCCCGCCTTCTCCGCCGTCGGGGGAGGGGGAACGCTCAGTGCGACACCGGACCTGCGATGTGATGACTGCTTGGCCGGACCTGCCTAAGGATGAAGAGATCTCAACACTTGTTAGGGACTTCCGCGCTTCTCTGTGTCCTGTCTAGCTGCGACCCTGTGTGGCACATTCGGTTCCCTCATTTCATTCTTGCCTCCTGGGGTGTGGCACTTAAAATAGGTCTGTATAGGCCGAAGTGAGCGAGGTGTTCCCTCTGTGCTGTACCGTTTACCGCCCCCCTTTGTAGTCCCGACAGTCCTTTGTTTTGCATGCGCCCTACGTCACAGTATTTTAATCAAGTAAATGGTAAAATGAGAAACTAAGAAAACTTTGCCATGTAACGGCTAGTTTGGAGGGGGATATTCTTGAGTCTTCGTGTCGTATCTCTGAAAGATGTTGAACTTAAATATCAAGTTTATCATTTATTTTCGGTTTTAATTATGTTGTTCACAAACACACACATGGATCCTTTTTATCCAGGAAATCTCAGAATGTAGATATTTCTAGTGAAATTTTGGTATATAAATTTTTGGATGGAAAGGAACACTTCTTCTAACTGGTAGGAAAAGTAATCAGTCTTCTAACGACTTTAAAGCGCAGAACAGGCAGCCTCTCGTTAATCATGCTATTTTTATCAATTTATATCTGATAATCGTACCTTTACACCTACCATGTGTAAACTAAAGCTAGAAGGTTGAAATGATTTGAAAAATTCAAAGCCCAGGCTATTAAATTGCTAATTGTTCTGAATAATTCAGAAGCCTTTATTCCTGTAGGAAGTGGCAGTGAATTCAGAAACAGTATCTAACCCGATGAATATTTCAGTGAACGTTGGGCTTATTAGTCTTTCACTTTATCTTCAAGTATACATCTGTGACCAAAACTGGGTTCTGCTGACTGAGACAAGTCTCGAAAATATTTGTATATTAAAAAGTAAACCTTAATATAGATACTGTCGTATGAAACAAGAAAGGAAGGTAAATACTTGGATCCAGCGTAGCATTGTGAATAACTGAAAAAGAAATGAATACAGAAGAAACTCGAGTAATGAAAAATTCCTTAGAGGAGCGGTGTTTAATTATTTCTCCCTCTCTACACCGAACATCTCCTACTTTCAGATTTCTAGTGCCGCTTTGGAACTTTGAAATATTGCATTGCGGTTTTCTTCTTAATATAAAGCTTGTATGGCATATCTAGACTAACCTTATAAAGAGAGAAAAGGTGTCTATGTGTGTGTCTGTGTGTGTGTTTGTATATTTAAAGTAATCTAAAAAATCTCTCAACTCTTTTCATAATTCTCTCAACATTGAAAAGCCCAATTCGTTCTGGCGGACAAGGAGCTACAAAACACCTTGTAATTTCATTTTATTAATTCTTAAGGTATACAACTGAAGATGTGATTCTCTAAAGTTTAGCCAATTTAGCTGACAATTTATTTTCAATGTTGTATTGTATCAACATTAGAGGGTTTTAAATTTTAGTGTGGTGTCTCTTAGTTTCCGAGCTATGAGGTGTTAAACCTGCATATTATCCTATGCTAAATGCTCCATATGGTACAATTTTAAAATTAAGTATTTTTAAACACTGTTATATTTATCTTATTATAACGTAGTAATGCAATATAATTTTGTTTTACTAGCCTTAGTTCAAAAGAAAATAACTTTTAAATTCTGTCATTTGAAATGTGTAAATTTGTTTGTTTAAAATCATAACAAATAAAAATTTTCAAAGGAAAAAATTTATGACAGACTTAATAGTCTGTATTTTGAAAATATGCATGGCAAATTACAAGAAAATGGCATGGAAACTAGATCGTGCGATACATTTTTAAAGGGTAAATGTGGTGAAAAGAATAGTTTTCAAAAATCTTAAATTTCAAAACGGAAAATATTTTATTCCCTATTTTAGCTTACATTATATAAATGTAGGTATTTTAATGTAAAAAGCCAAATAAAATTGAATTTATGGCACCTGGGTATTTGTAAAGTCATAGAATAGCTACAAGCGTCAATTTTTGCGAGATTTCTACTAAATTTCACTTGTTCTCCCTTAAAACGATTTAAAAATCCTTAGTATTGGAATGCGAATACATTGGAGTTATAAAAATACGGAAAATAGTTATTACTCCACAGAATATAAATAGTTACTGCACTCCACAGAGTGTAAACCTGAAAACCGGTTACATTTTACTGCAAGGAATATGTTGCACTTCGACAAACAGAAAACAACTGTTGAAAAAGCCATGTCTTATATTTGTTTCTCTAATTGTTATTTGTAAATAGTGCAGATATGTAATGTGACAAAACCTCTGAATAACCTATATTCTAATTATATAGATATGTCACCGAAGTAGGATGCCAAAACTCTAATAACAGTCGTGTAAGACAGCATTGTTTTGTTTCCGTTGTGTTGAGGTTATAATCGAGTCCGATAGCAGGTCATGCTAGATAACTGTATCAACGGAGAAAACTGCTAAGTTTAGAAATCAGTGACGAGAGATGTTGTATTAATTGAGAAAATTGATTTTTTCAATAGTCACAAACTTTTCCAAAAATGTTTACGGATAGCCTGGGAGCACGAAACCGTATTTCGATGCATAGGTATATGTTAAGGGTTTCCGTATTATGTGGAAATTATGTAACCTTTATTTTTAAATAAATATGGGACCAAACCGAATATAAAAAGATTGAAAGTTTAACCTATTATAATTATACCAAAGTTACTCCACCATTTTGACCAAGGATTTTGCCATAGGTACTTACAGGCTATGCAGCATTTCCGGAATTCGGATAACAGCTTGGAGCAGGTTAAGCAAGTCAGATGTTCCACCAATCATTAACGTCCTCTTAAATGAACACCAGGGAATTTTTCATTCATTATTTGGAATAGTCGGGACCGTACGAGTTACAATTATAAAGTGTAAAGGGGAGATTCCGCCATCAAAATCCTCTAGCCCATTGTGCAATAATTTAATAATGATCGGGGTCAGTAAGTGAAATTGATTAATGTGACAGTGGAAGTATATAAGTTACCTTTGTGGTCAGCATTTTTGCTTCTCAACACAGAGCCCCCCTTGAAAATCCGGTTATCTAGAACAATTTTCTGTCCTCTTTATAGTATGCTACTTTATTTTGAGGGAGTGAATATGAGTTTCGTAAAAACTTATAAAGTACCAAAATTATTAAGATTCCCGCAGTTCAGAGAGTAAAAGCACCACCAGTTAGTTGTTTCTCAAGCCAAACACACGATATGACTATTTAATTTAAAGAGGACTATAAAAATGCAAATATATGAACACACATTCTGCCGGTCAAAGGTTTCCAGACCCCAGGGTAATAAGTGTAGTACAGAGATACTTCGATTTATAGAAAATAACAGCAATATGAATATATAGAAGCAAACATCTTGGCATAGATTATTGCTCTATAGAAGTTTAGTTTGATGATAGCAATTGTTTTTGTTTAATTCCAATTAATTTATTCTAAGCAATAAAAGGCAATCTGTAGCATAGGGCATTTCTAAGACATCCGCTGTTATTGGTTTAAATATGTTAATACTTTCTCCTTTTTAAATGAGCTACCGCTTTTCGTTGTATGTTTTCTGCAATTTTCACATCTTATTTCTCATGTGAATATTTTAATTACAATTATTTTAATCATTAAGTAGTATATTTTTTATTTGGTTACACGGGCCACTCTCGCGAACTGACGGTGCTCTTTCTCAGATATACAAGCTGGCCCGTATAAAGTGTTACACATGAATTTCTCTTAAACGATCAGAAAAAAACTAAACGCTGAGAATTTTAAATATTATAGGAGCAAGAGGCCTTCCAAATTGTGATACAGAAAATATTTTCATGGGGCCCATTATGGAGCCCATGGAGTTCAACCTCAGAATTTTAAATGAAACCATGGTAATGTTTTGTATATTCTGGTTCCCCACAGTAAACTAAACAATTTATACTAAAACACTTTTTTCCTAAAATGAGTTTTTCAGCTATTATAGGATGTTTTCATTGAAAATATCTCCCTCGAGTAATCTGAGAGGAAATAAAGTATCAAATGAAAGAACAACGTAGTAGACATAATATGCGTTTTTGGGCATCTGAAAACCCCCAGTGAATGAGAACTGTGTCTCCTGAGCATCGTTGGTCGCTAAATGTTTGGGTGGAATTCTTGATAATCTTATCATCGAGTCATACTTCTTTGAAGGCACAATTACTGGTGAACCAGAATGCCGTCTTCTCAGCCGTGAATTACTTCCCTTATTGGGAAACCTGTCTTTCAATGTGAGAAAAGAAATGTGGTAGTGCCAGGGCCAGGATGGTGCGCCATCACATTTTGCAATATGCACACGTCAACTTTCAAATGAGAAATTTGCTGACGGATGGAAGGGACGTACTGGACCTATCATCTGGCCTCCTCGTTCGTATAACTTGATACAGCTGGACTACTACTTATTGGAATACATAAAACAGAAAGTCATGTTTTAAGCCTGTACTTGTATTGGTACGAGTCGGACTGCTCTCCACCGTTAAGACCGCTTTTATTTCATGGATATGTGTTAGTGGAGTGTAGCTAAACCCATTGGGTACTTTATCCCGCCTATGGATTAGGATGGGGTAAGCCCAGGTTAAAGAATTGGTGGTACAACATGTCAAAATGTTAAATGGGGTGCAAGTAAACGTATGATAACTGTTTAATAATTTTTAAATATAATATTATACCCACTTTTCTAAAACCAATATTGCACCCTGAGCAGCAATTTCTGGTTTCCTTGTATTTACATGGGATAAACAACTCAAGCTAGACACAACTGCATTACTTTCACTCTGTTCCAGAGACTTAAACCATGTATTCATATACCTATGTGTGTATAAAGAAATTGTTTTCGGAAACCGTTTATAATAATTTACAAGAAGGAGGGCATTAAAGATTGCAATCTATTTGTGGAATAAATATGAAGGGAAATTATAGTGGGTAGAGAAAGTCGTGCATGTTTAAACACAGCCGATTTATCCAGTTGTATTTGGTTCCTTCGGGATATAAGCTCCCGAAACGTAATCCTTTGGCAAACATTGCAAGGGCACTTTAAACGCAGATGCAAGTTTATTTCCCCACATGGCTGCGCATGGCTTTAAACACTAATCTTAAACAAATATTATTAGTATTACATTGGAGAATTGTATGTTGTTTGTTTAGCACGTAATTACTACTCCCGCATATCCGCTGCCAGAGTATCACAGCTTATTTACAGAGGAGTAACCAGATAGGCATAATGGGAGCAGATTTTAGCGCTCCACCGATTTGAACTATCAGTACGGTTTCTTGTGTTAAACTTTAACGTTTCTGCATAGTTTAATTCCCTATTGTGCTTGAAACTAGCTAGATATATGACATATTCTAGTTGAAAATTCGTACTAGTGTAACAATATAACTTTGTTATTCGTTTTTGATGATTTAGGCCAATAGGCGTTATTTTCTTCTCCACTAGAAAACTAAAAAGAGGCACAGACTGCTTTAAACCATTTGTCCATGTTCCGTGTGCACGAAAGCAATTACCACGGAACACCTGACAAGGTGGGTTGGGACCCCTAGATATGGTAACTGATGTGCAAAATCGTATTGCTGAAAACCATAATGTCTAGCTGATACGGTAATGGAAGAGCACCCCACTTCCTACGATTTTTCGTTAGATGTTAGCTGTGGGCTCTGCAGCGGAAGTCACTGCGTAATGTTTGTCAAAATTGTGACCATGGCAATTCAAATACGTTACATCGGTTTTGGGATAAACTCTTTTACATCCCTAGAGTAGCTAAATTTCATTGTAACACAAACTACAGATGTTACACTATTTTAAGTGTTCATTTTTCCCCCAAATGAATGCAAGAAATGTAATGCCCTCATTCACATACTACAAAGCTAACTACCCATTGTTCACTCATTTCTAACGTATTGTAGGTTGGCAGCGGCAATTATCGCCTCAACAATCAGCGTGCATGGTACATTTAAATAAATTCAATAATGTGTGCATTAACATTTAGAGTCGTATTCGATGCCAGGGGTTCTTAGTCGTCGCCAAATCGAGTTAGAATTGTCTTCTTCTCTTTTCTTCTGTTCTGTCCTGTTCTGTTCCCTTATATTCTCTTGTCTTCTCTTGTCTTGTCTTGTCTTGTCTTGTCTTCTCTTGTCTTCTCATGTCTTCTCTTGTCTTCTCTTGTCTTGCCTTCTCTTGTGTTCTCTTGTCTTCTCTTCTCATGTCTTGTCTTCTCATGTCTTCTCTTGTCTTGTCTTCTCTTGTCTTCTCTTGTCTTGTCTTGTCTTCTCATGTCTTCTCTTGTCTTCTCTTGTCTTGTCTTCTCTTGTGTTCTGTTGTCTTCTCTTGTCTTCTCTTGTCTTGTCTTGTCTTCTCATGTCTTCTCTTGTCTTCTCTTGTCTTGCCTTCTCTTGTGTTCTCTTGTCTTCTCTTCTCTTGTCTTGTCTTCTCATGTCTTCTCTTGTCTTCTCTTGTCTTGTCTTCTCTTGTGTTCTGTTGTCTTCTCTTGTCTTCTCTTGTCTTGTCTTGTCTTTTCATGTCTTCTCTTGTCTTCTCTTGTCTTCTCTTGTCTTGCCTTCTCTTGTGTTCTCTTGTCTTGTCTTGTCTTCTCATGTCTTCTCTTGTCTTCTCTTGCCTTGCCTTCTCTTGTGTTCTCTTGTCTTGTCTTGTCTTCTCATGTCTTCTCTTGTCTTCTCTTGTCTTCTCTTGTCTTGCCTTCTCTAGTGTTCTCTTGTCTTCTCTTCTCTTGTCTTGCCTTCTCTTGTGTTCTCTTGTCATCTCTTGTCTTGCCTTGTCTTCTCATGTCTTCTCTTGTCTTCTCTTGTCTTCTCTTGTCTTGCCTTCCCTTGTCTTCTCTTGTCTTCTCTTCTCTTGTCTTCTCATGTCTTCTCTTGTCTTGTCTTGTCTTCTCATGTCTTCTCTTGTCTTGTCTTCTCTTGTGTTCTGTTGTCTTCTCTTGCCTTCCCTTGTCTTGTCTTGTCTTCTCATGTCTTCTCTTGTCATCTCTTGTCTTGCCTTCCCTTGTCTTCTCTTGTCTTCTCTTCTCTTGTCTTCTCATGTCTTCTCTTGTCTTCTCATGTCTTCTCTTGTCTTCTCATGTCTTCTCTTGTCTTCTTGTGTCTTCTCTTGTCTTCTCTTGACTTCTCTTGTCTTCTCTTGTCTTCTCTTGTCTTCTCTTCTCTTGTCTTCTCATCTCTTCTCTTGTCTTATCTTGTCTTCTCTTGTCTTATCTTGTCTTCTCTTGTCTTGTCTTGTCTTCTCTTGTCTTGCCTTCTCTTGTCTTCTCTTATCCCCTCTTCTCTCCTCTTGTCTTCTCTTGTCTTCTCTTCTCTAGTCTTCTCTTGTTCTCTCTTGTCTTCTCATGTCTTCTCTTGTCTTCTCTTGTCTTCTCTTCTCTTGTCTTCTCTTGTCTTCTCATGTCTTCTCTTCTCTTGTCTTCTCTTGTCCTCTCTTGTCTTCTCTTGTCTTCTCTTCTCTTGTCTTCTCATATCTTCTCTTGTCTTGTGTTCTCTTGTCCTCTCTTGTCTTCTCTTGTCTTATATTGTCTTCTCTTGTCTTCTCTTCTCTTCTCTTCTCTTGCCTTCTCATGTCTTCTCATGCCTTCCCTTTTCTTCTCTTGTCTTCTCTTGTCTTCTCTTGTCTTGTCTTGTCTTGTCTTGTCTTGTCTTGTCTTATCCTGTGTTCTCTTGTCTTCTCTCGTCTTCTCTTGTCTTGTCTTGTCTTCTCTTTTCTTCTCTTATCTTGTCTTCTCTTGACTTGTCTTGTCTTCTCTTGTCTTGTCTTGCCTTATCTTCTCTTCTCTTGTCTTCTCTTGCCTTGTCTTGTCTTCTCTTGTCTTGTCTTGTCTTGTCTTGTCTTCTCTTGTCTTGTCTTCTCTTGTCTTCTCTTGCCTTGTCTTGTCTTCTCCTGCCTTGTCTTGTCTTCTCCTGCCTTGTCTTGTCTTCTCATGTCTTGTCTTCTCTTGTCTTGTCTTCTCTTGTCTTCTCTTGCCTTGTCTTGTCTTCTCTTGTCTTGTCTTGTCTTGTCTTCTCTTGCCTTCTCTTGTCTTCTCTTGTCTTTTCTTGTCTTCTCTTGTCTTCACTTGTCTTCTCTTCTCTTCTCTTGTCTTGTCTTGTCTTCTCTTCTCTTGCCTTGTCTTGTCTTGTCTTCTCTTGTCTTTTCTTGTCTTCTCTTGTCTTCACTTGTCTTCTCTTCTCTTCTCTTATCTTGTCTTCTCTTGTCTTGTCTTGTCTTCTCTTGTCTTCTCTTGTCTTCTCTTGTCTTCACTTGTCTTCTCTTCTCTTCTCTTCTCTTGTCTTCTCTTGTCTTGTCTTGTCTTCTCTTATCTTGCCTTCTCTTGTCTTCACTTGTCTTCTCTTGTCTTCTCTTGTCTTCTCTTGTCTTCTCTTGTCTTCTGTTGTCTTCTCTTGTCTTCTCTTGTCTTCTCTTGTCTTGTCTTGTCTTCTCTTGTCTTGTCTTCTCTTGTCTTGTCTTCTCTTGTCCTCTCTTGTCTTCTCTTGTCTTCTCATATCTTCTCTTGTCTTGTGTTCTCTTGTCCTCTCTTGTCTTCTCTTGTCTTATATTGTCTTCTCTTGTCTTCTCTTCTCTTCTCTTCTCTTGCCTTCTCATGTCTTCTCATGTCTTCTCTTTTCTTCTCTTGTCTTCTCTTGTCTTCTCTTGTCTTCTCTTGTCTTGTCTTGTCTTGTCTTGTCTTGTCTTGTCTTGTCTTGTCTTGTCTTGTCTTGTCTTGTCTTATCCTGTGTTCTCTTGTCTTCTCTCGTCTTCTCTTGTCTTGTCTTGTCTTCTCTTTTCTTCTCTTATCTTGTCTTCTCTTGACTTGTCTTGTCTTCTCTTGTCTTGTCTTGCCTTATCTTCTCTTCTCTTGTCTTCTCTTGCCTTGTCTTGTCTTCTCTTGTCTTGTCTTGTCTTGTCTTCCCTTATCTTGTCTTATCTTCCCTTCTCTTGTCTTGTCTTCTCTTGTCTTGTCTTCTCTTGTCTTCTCTTGCCTTGTCTTGTCTTCTCCTGCCTTGTCTTGTCTTCTCATGCCTTGTCTTCTCTTGTCTTGTCTTCTCTTGTCTTCTCTTGCCTTGTCTTGTCTTCTCTTGTCTTGTCTTGTCTTCTCTTGTCTTCTCTTGTCTTCTCTTGTCTTCTCTTGTCTTTTCTTGTCTTCTCTTGTCTTCACTTGTCTTCTCTTCTCTTCTCTTGTCTTCTCTTGTCTTGTCTTGTCTTCTCTTCTCTTGCCTTGTCTTGTCTTGTCTTCTCTTGTCTTTTCTTGTCTTCTCTTGTCTTCACTTGTCTTCTCTTCTCTTCTCTTATCTTGTCTTCTCTTGTCTTGTCTTGTCTTCTCTTGTCTTCTCTTGTCTTCTCTTGTCTTCACTTGTCTTCTCTTCTCTTCTCTTCTCTTGTCTTCTCTTGTCTTGTCTTGTCTTCTCTTATCTTGCCTTCTCTTGTCTTCACTTGTCTTCTCTTGTCTTCTCTTGTCTTCTCTTGTCTTCTCTTGTCTTCTGTTGTCTTCTCTTGTCTTCTCTTGTCTTCTCTTGTCTTGTCTTGTCTTCTCTTATCTTGCCTTCTCTTGTCTTCTCTTGTCTTCACTTGTCTTCTCTTCTCTTGTCTTCTCTTATCTTGCCTTCTCTTGTCTTCTCTTGTCTTCACTTGTCTTCTCTTGTCTTGTCTTCTCTTGTCTTCTCTTGTCTTCTCTTCTCTTGTCTTCTCTTGTCTTGCCTTGTCTTCTCTTGTCTTGTCTTCTCTTGTCTTCACTTGTCTTGTCTTGTCTTGTCTTGTCTTCTCTGGTCTTCACTTGTCTTCACTTGTCTTGTCTTGTCTTCTCTTGTCTTGTCTTGTCTTCTCTTGTCTTGTCTTGTCTTCTCTTGTCTTGTCTTGTCTTCTCCTGTCTTGTCTTGACTTCTCTTGTCTTCACTTGTCTTCTCTTGTCTTCTCTTGTCTTCACTTGTCTTGTCTTGTCTTCTCTTGTCTTCACTTGTCTTCTCTTGTCTTGTCTTGTCTTCTCTTGTCTTCACTTGTCTTGTCTTGTCTTCTCTTGTCTTCACTTGTCTTCTCTTGTCTTGTCTTGTCTTCTCTTGTCTTCACTTGTCTTCTCTTGTCTTGTCTTGTCTTCTCTTGTCTTCACTTGTCTTGTCTTGTCTTGTCTTCTCTTGTCTTCACTTGTCTTCTCTTGTCTTGTCTTGTCTTCTCTTCTCTTGTCTTCTCTTGTCTTGTCTTGTCTTCTCTTGTCTTCACTTGTCTTCTCTTGTCTTGTCTTGCCTTCTCTTGTCTTCACTTGTCTTGTCTTGTCTTGTCTTGTCTTCTCTTGTCTTCACTTGTCTTCTCTTGTCTTGTCTTGTCTTCTCTTGTCTTCACTTGTCTTCTCTTGTCTTGTCTTGTCTTCTCTTGTCTTCACTTGTCTTCTCTTGTCTTGTCTTGTCTTCTCTTGTCTTCACTTGTCTTGTCTTGTCTTCTCTTGTCTTCACTTGTCTTCTCTTGTCTTGTCTTCTCTTGTCTTGTCTTGTCTTCTCTTGTCTTCACTTGTCTTCTCTTGTCTTGTCTTGTCTTCTCTTCTCTTCTCTTCTCTTGTCTTGTCTTGTCTTCTCTTGTCTTCACTTGTCTTCTCTTGTCTTGTCTTGCCTTCTCTTGTCTTCACTTGTCTTGTCTTCTCTTCTCTTGTCTTCTCTTGTCTTGTCTTCTCTTGTCTTCACTTGTCTTCTCTTGTCTTGTCTTGCCTTCTCTTGTCTTCACTTGTCTTCTCTTGTCTTGTCTTGTCTTCTCTTCTCTTGTCTTCTCTTGTCTTGTCTTGTCTTCTCTTCTCTTGTCTTCTCTTGTCTTGTCTTGCCTTCTCTTGTCTTCACTTGTCTTCTCTTGTCTTCTCTTGTCTTCACTTGTCTTCTCTTGTCTGGTCTTGTCTTCTCTTGTCTTGTCTTGTCTTCTCTTGTCTTGTCTTGTCTTCTCTTGTCTTCTCTTGTCTTCACTTGTCTTGTCTTGTCTTCTCTTGTCTTGTCTTGTCTTCTCTTGTCTTCACTTGTCTTGTCTTGTCTTCTCTTGTCTTGTCTTGTCTTGTCTTCTCTTGTCTTCTCTTGTCTTCTCTTGTCTTGTCTTGTCTTGTCTTGTCTTGTCTTCTCTTGTCTTCTCTTGTCTTCACTTGTCTTGTCTTGTCTTCTCTTGTCTTCTCTTGTCTTCTCTTGTCTTGTCTTGTCTTGTCTTGTCTTCTCTTGTCTTCACTTGTCTTGTCTTGTCTTCACTTGTCTTCTCTTCTCTTGTCTTCTCTTGTCTTGTCTTGTCTTCTCTTGTCTTGCCTTCTCTTGTCTTCTCTTGTCTTCTCTTGTCTTCACTTGTCTTCTCTTCTCTTCTCTTGTCTTCTCTTGTCTTGTCTTGTCTTCTCTTGTCTTGCCTTCTCTTGTCTTATCTTGTCTTCTCTTGTCTTCTCTTGTCTTGTCTTGTCTTCTCTTGTCTTCACTTGTCTTGTCTTATCTTCTCTTGTCTTCACTTGTCTTCTCTTGTCTTGTCTTGTCTTCTCTTGTCTTCTCTTGTCTTCTCTTGTCTTCACTTGTCTTCTCTTCTCTTCTCTTCTCTTGTCTTCTCTTGTCTTGTCTTGTCTTCTCTTATCTTGCCTTCTCTTGTCTTCACTTGTCTTCTCTTGTCTTCTCTTGTCTTCTCTTGTCTTCTCTTGTCTTCTGTTGTCTTCTCTTGTCTTCTCTTGTCTTCTCTTGTCTTGTCTTGTCTTCTCTTATCTTGCCTTCTCTTGTCTTCTCTTGTCTTCACTTGTCTTCTCTTCTCTTGTCTTCTCTTATCTTGCCTTCTCTTGTCTTCTCTTGTCTTCACTTGTCTTCTCTTGTCTTGTCTTCTCTTGTCTTCTCTTGTCTTCTCTTCTCTTGTCTTCTCTTGTCTTGCCTTGTCTTCTCTTGTCTTGTCTTCTCTTGTCTTCACTTGTCTTGTCTTGTCTTGTCTTGTCTTCTCTGGTCTTCACTTGTCTTCACTTGTCTTGTCTTGTCTTCTCTTGTCTTGTCTTGTCTTCTCTTGTCTTGTCTTGTCTTCTCTTGTCTTGTCTTGTCTTCTCCTGTCTTGTCTTGACTTCTCTTGTCTTCACTTGTCTTCTCTTGTCTTCTCTTGTCTTCACTTGTCTTGTCTTGTCTTCTCTTGTCTTCACTTGTCTTCTCTTGTCTTGTCTTGTCTTCTCTTGTCTTCACTTGTCTTGTCTTGTCTTCTCTTGTCTTCACTTGTCTTCTCTTGTCTTGTCTTGTCTTCTCTTGTCTTCACTTGTCTTCTCTTGTCTTGTCTTGTCTTCTCTTGTCTTCACTTGTCTTGTCTTGTCTTGTCTTCTCTTGTCTTCACTTGTCTTCTCTTGTCTTGTCTTGTCTTCTCTTCTCTTGTCTTCTCTTGTCTTGTCTTGTCTTCTCTTGTCTTCACTTGTCTTCTCTTGTCTTGTCTTGCCTTCTCTTGTCTTCACTTGTCTTGTCTTGTCTTGTCTTGTCTTCTCTTGTCTTCACTTGTCTTCTCTTGTCTTGTCTTGTCTTCTCTTGTCTTCACTTGTCTTCTCTTGTCTTGTCTTGTCTTCTCTTGTCTTCACTTGTCTTCTCTTGTCTTGTCTTGTCTTCTCTTGTCTTCACTTGTCTTGTCTTGTCTTCTCTTGTCTTCACTTGTCTTCTCTTGTCTTGTCTTCTCTTGTCTTGTCTTGTCTTCTCTTGTCTTCACTTGTCTTCTCTTGTCTTGTCTTGTCTTCTCTTCTCTTCTCTTCTCTTGTCTTGTCTTGTCTTCTCTTGTCTTCACTTGTCTTCTCTTGTCTTGTCTTGCCTTCTCTTGTCTTCACTTGTCTTGTCTTCTCTTCTCTTGTCTTCTCTTGTCTTGTCTTCTCTTGTCTTCACTTGTCTTCTCTTGTCTTGTCTTGCCTTCTCTTGTCTTCACTTGTCTTCTCTTGTCTTGTCTTGTCTTCTCTTCTCTTGTCTTCTCTTGTCTTGTCTTGTCTTCTCTTCTCTTGTCTTCTCTTGTCTTGTCTTGCCTTCTCTTGTCTTCACTTGTCTTCTCTTGTCTTCTCTTGTCTTCACTTGTCTTCTCTTGTCTGGTCTTGTCTTCTCTTGTCTTGTCTTGTCTTCTCTTGTCTTGTCTTGTCTTCTCTTGTCTTCTCTTGTCTTCACTTGTCTTGTCTTGTCTTCTCTTGTCTTGTCTTGTCTTCTCTTGTCTTCACTTGTCTTGTCTTGTCTTCTCTTGTCTTGTCTTGTCTTGTCTTCTCTTGTCTTCTCTTGTCTTCTCTTGTCTTGTCTTGTCTTGTCTTGTCTTGTCTTCTCTTGTCTTCTCTTGTCTTCACTTGTCTTGTCTTGTCTTCTCTTGTCTTCTCTTGTCTTCTCTTGTCTTGTCTTGTCTTGTCTTGTCTTCTCTTGTCTTCACTTGTCTTGTCTTGTCTTCACTTGTCTTCTCTTCTCTTGTCTTCTCTTGTCTTGTCTTGTCTTCTCTTGTCTTGCCTTCTCTTGTCTTCTCTTGTCTTCTCTTGTCTTCACTTGTCTTCTCTTCTCTTCTCTTGTCTTCTCTTGTCTTGTCTTGTCTTCTCTTGTCTTGCCTTCTCTTGTCTTATCTTGTCTTCTCTTGTCTTCTCTTGTCTTGTCTTGTCTTCTCTTGTCTTCACTTGTCTTGTCTTATCTTCTCTTGTCTTCACTTGTCTTCTCTTGTCTTGTCTTGTCTTCTCTTGTCTTGTCTTGTCTTCTCTTGTCTTGTCTTGTCTTCACTTGTCTTCTCTTCTCTTCTCTTGTCCTCTCTTGTCTTGTCTTGTCTTGTCTTCTCTTGTCTTGCCTTCTCTTGTCTTCTCTTGTCTTCTCTTGTCTTCTCTTGTCTTCACTTGTCTTCTCTTCTCTTCTCTTGCCTTCTCTTGTCTTTTCTTGTCTTCTCTTGTCTTCACTTGTCTTCTCTTCTCTTCTCTTGTCTTCTCTTGTCTTGTCTTCTCTTCTCTTCTCTTGTCTTCTCTTGTCTTGTCTTGTCTTCTCTTGTCTTGCCTTCTCTTGTCTTCTCTTGTCTTCTCTTGTCTTTTCTTGTCTTCTCTTGTCTTCACTTGTCTTCTCTTCTCTTTTCTTGTCTTCTCTTGTCTTGTCTTGTCTTCTCTTGTCTTGCCTTGTCTTGTCTTGTCTTGTCTTCTCTTGCCTTGTCTTGTCTTCTCTTGTCTTCTCTTGTCTTCACTTGTCTTCTCTTCTCTTCTCTTGTCTTCTCTTGTCTTGTCTTCTCTTCTCTTGTTTTCTCTTGTCTTCTCTTGTCTTCCCTTGTCTTCTCTCGTCTGCTCTTGTCTTGTCTTGTCTGGTCTTTTCTTCTCATCTCTTGTCTTCTCTTCTCTTCTCTTTTCTTCTCAGCAATTGCAGGGAAATATGGGATTTTCAAATCTACGTTATCTAGGATAATTAAGAATCGAGAAATGATTATTAATGTTGCTGCATCAGGTTCCGGAAACAAATCTAAGCGAATTCGTAGGCCTAAGCAAGAAGAAATCCAGACATTACTACTAGAATGGTTCAATCACATAAGTGCACTTAACATACCTTTAAGTGACTCTATGCCTCAGTCAAAAACGAGTGTTATTGCCAAAAATATAGGAATCGAAGACTTCAGTTATTCTGCTGGCTGGCTGTATAGGTTCCAAAAGTGCCATTCAATTTCTTCGGTAGAAATTTGCGGTGAAGTAAACTTGTTGCATGAATTGGACCGAGTGAGTGAAAAGTATGCTTCATGTGAGTACTGTAAATACTTTTACTTTTAGTACATCGTGACTAAAAGTAAAAGTACTTACAACTTTACGTTTTTATAACATTGGAGTTATCAAATAAGCAAGAATCAACTTATCGTGTTTGCTTCTCCACAACCAGCTGTTTGTATTTTCCTACTTATCGTTTTGCTGCAAGTAATGCATTACATTTTGAAGACTCGGGCATTTGGCTATATGAACGGACGCATAATGCGTGCAAAATACGTGACTCGTTGGGCTACTGAAGGATTTAGGTTATGTCGTTTTACCCTCTCGAAGCGCAAACCTTCTCCCTTCTCCCTGAATAATTCTGGCTACTAAATTGGTTAGTTGTTTACTTCATCCCAAAATAGGGGGAAAGTAATGCTACCAATTAGATGCTTGTGTTCCTGTATTTGAGTACTCTTAATAACACCTCTAGTCATATATAGTAAGCTGAGGGTAATAGTGCAGTGAATAAAAAAGGTAGATAATTAAATGACGTATTTGCTTGATTTTGAAAAACACAAATGTTGTACCTGTTGCCCCAGATCATCCGGAATCGGGGAAGGAGATAATCTTTCACGCGTTAAAAGAGTTACAGAACGCACCGGGGTAAATCACGGCAGTGGCGTGAGTGACTTTACTTCTGCCTCTTAGCGAAGACGAGAGATGAGAGATAGTACCCAGGCTGAACTATTGTGTGTAGTCCGTGATAATGGACTATAAACAACAGAAGAGGTTCTTACAATGTTTTACACTTTACTTACATGGACTTTACTTTCCAGGGAATAAACTCACCGCCGTATATTTTCTAACATCACGGATTCTAAAATGTGATAACAAACTACATACAAACGTGGGGCACGTAATGTTTCATTGGCACTTGTTCAACCTGGAAACTGCCTGATATCGCTCGTCTTCACTAAGAGGCAAAGGAAGACCACTCACGCCACTGCCATTCTGCAACTCTTTTAACACATGAAGGATTCACTTACGCCGATTCCGGATGAGGTGGGTCACCAAGTATATAGATATTAGATGTGTTGCACTTATGTATATACCTTTCTCTACTAACACTTGTACAAACTTCTCTTACAAGTGCTTATTCCTCTACTTCATGTCAGTATATAATACGATTTTGTCTATGTCATGCAGCTCACTAGTTAAGCATATCATTCAGAATGAAGATAGCTTCAGAGGCTATTCCCAGCAAATTGATGATATACATTTAATTTGTTATTCAAAATATCCTAAACACCATCAAAATAGTAGCAGCGAATCAAAACTTTCCAGAGCTTTTCCATATTAAGGTTATTTTGGGATTATTTTTATATAAATCTTCTGGCGTCGCATTCTTGAAAGAGACTAAACTTAAAGACAAAGTTTGTTATTTACCTGAGTTTTCATATTCTGAGTCACGCTTTTTACAGACAGAGGCGCGCACACCCTCATGCAGAGAGAGATACCTGTTTCTAAATATACCTTTTTGGAGGAATGCGCTTCCGTTCGGTATCGAAATTCTGAGTTGAATACAGTATTTTCTCCACTTACTGTTCTCCACTATAACCTAAGGGTCAGGAGATTGTGAGGAATATTGCAGTAGATTGTATACGTACACTAACTAAAATTCACCTGTACTGTTTATATCACATCATGGATTATAGACATAATTACAGTCAAGTTTAAGGATAACAAATTAAAACAGTTAGTTATACGGTATGTAGAGTTATCAAGAGTCGATTTGCCGGAGGTTTAATGTAGTTTGAAAGCAAAAATACGCGTACCTCACCTTCAGGATATTTTTGTCCCTATTCGTCAGGAAAAAGATTATAAAATTATAAGTTGTAACGGCTGACTTATGTAGATCTATCTGCTCAGCGATCAGCAGCCTGAGACGGGACAATGAACTTTGCCCCACACCGAGGCTACAAGTATATGCGCACAAGACCGCACCAAAGAAACTTCCAACAAAGTTTGCATGTAGCGAAAAGAAAATCGGCCACCGTTACGTCTTGTTGTTGTTTTTTTTCTCACATTATGAGTGCCATTAAGATAAAAACTAAAGAGATCAAAATGCAGCTCCGCCTGAAGGATCACTATAACAACTTGTACGTCTACGTCCCCCGCCCATCCCGTCTAGGGCTTTGGAGTCCTCGGCTTCACCGGAACATTTGCCAAATGTGCCAGTTTCGCTACAATAATCCCTTTATTTAACAATGATTTTTGGCTACCTGGGTTAAATCAGCATCGTCACTATCATAGGTCTTAATAACACTATTTTTGTTATAGTTATTATTTACTCCCATCTAAATGTACATCCACCAATGCAGTTGTTTATATTAACAGCTTTAAAAATAACATTTTAAGTTTGGGAAGAAATAAATCATAACTTATCTCAGAATGATAGATTCATATTTCACTGGGAATTGCTAACCTTTGTAAAGATGAATGCATAAAGCGTATATATTTCATTAAAATTAATTAACTAGCTGTCGATAAAAGGAGTCACAAGGAAATTATAAAATGAATGATAGAGAAAGCACGGTCGCATCGTAAATTAATATACTTATTTCCGCAAAAAGTGATTTGTTCTCCTGGATAGCGAAACTAATTATTGTTCTTTCTTGAGGCTCCTACATTCTCCTAACACTAGACTCCACCTAGACATTAGAACTTCACTCTGACGAGCCAGTGCAATAAATAAAAGTCTCGTGTGTTTCTCTCTTCTAACTTTATCAACTCGCTCTTGTACAAATTATTCTTACAAATGCTTACTCTTCTACCTACTTCATGTAAAAACGAGATAGACATTTGTAAAAATAGTTTTATTACCATTTCCTTGTATACACAATGGGACAAGGGAAATCAAGTAGGCTTAAGCGATTATCAAATAGTTTAATAGCTGATGAGTTTGAAATCTCGTTCTGTTTGTATAACCTAGAAGGGAAAAAAGGACAAACAAAACAAGGAAATGTTAACTCCATGAGAAACTATTTAACATAAACTGTGCGATTTAGCATCTACAATTTTAGTGTAGTAAGATTTTGTGTCTCTGTGGGTTTACCAGTTTTACAAAAGAATAAAGAGCACTTCAGATGCTATTTTCAGAATATTCAAACTATACATTCCATTGCTATGAAAACATCTTAGACCCCCTCCTTCTCCTCCTCCTCCTCCTCCTCCTTCTTCTTCTTCTTCTTCTTCTTCTCCTTTTTCTTCTTCTGCTCCTCCTGAATGAATGAATGAATGAATGAATGAATGAATGAAAAGAGTTATTTGGACATGTCTTTCGACATGCCCTGGCTGTTCAGGGACACCCCTCTTCAGCCTAGTGGTTGTGTTTTTATTTTGGTCGTGTGGCGGATTTCAGTGGCGAGTGCGTGTGTGCGTGTTGGTGTTGTGGGTTTTGTGTTTGGATGGGTGATGTGTGTGTTTGGTCATCCCTAGCTGCATGGCCTGTCGTCTACCCAAGAATTATGCCTAAGAAGTATAAGTTGTTTGTGCTAGTAGTTTTTGTCAAGTTTGTATGTCTACTGCAACAGCTCATCGGTAACTTTTGTGTGCTTGTGTGTTTGTGTGTTAGGTTTATGTGTGTTTTTAAATTAAGTGTTTATGTTTACTATGTGTTTAGATGTTTTGGAAGTGTTGAAGGTGTTGTTGTAGTCTGTCTTCTTCTTGTTGCTGGTATTTGTCGTAAACGTCGATTAGTGTTATGAGAGGAGGATTTTTGTGTTTCTCTGTTTGTGTTATGGTTTTCATTTTTTGTGCGGTGTTGATGAGTGTTCTCCTGTATTGTCTGGTGTGTGCATTGTGTATGTATTTGATCATAAGTTTGGCTATGTGTGTGTCTATTGGTGTTCTGTGTGTGTAGTTGTAAAGTGTGTTTGTCTTGAATGAAGGTAATAGTTTGTGGGCAGTTCTGAGGCACCTCCTCTCGAAGGATTTTATTTTGTCCATTATTTCGGTCGTGATTAGGGGCATGGTGGCTACGGCTGCGTAAGTCAGTTGTGGTCTTATTAGTGCAGTGTAAAGTTTTTGTAGTATGCGTGGCGTAAGTCCTCGTTCGTTTAGTCGTGCTAAGTAAGTGAGTGTTGAGTGAACGGGTCGTGTCTTGTTGAGCAGTCGCGTGTAGTGTGTCTTAATTTTCAGTCGGTTGTGAATGTGTATACCCAGGTACTTTATGGTGCTTTTGCATGGTATCTGTTGTTTATTGAAGGTGAGGGTGTCTGTTTTATATGAGTGTTTGATTATTTTCCTGATCACAATGGCTTGTGTCTTGTCCGTGTTTATGCTGATACGCCATTTTTGTGTCCATTTAAGGAAAGTGCGGAGTTGTTTTTCCAGTTTTCCCTTGGCTCCTATCAGCGTGGCGTGTGTGCTCCAATACGCAGTATCATCTGCGTATTGGGCTAGGTGTAGGTTTCTTTGTGTTGGTTGTGGTGTGTCGGATGTGTACAGTATGTAGAGGAGGCCGGAAATAGCGCTCCCCTGTGGTGTGCCTGCTTTAATATGAATGGTATTAGATAGTAAGTTGTTTATACATATGTGTCCTGTTCTGTCTGTAAGAAAGCTGGCTACTCAACGTACAATCCTTGGTGAAATTTTTAAGTCTGTCAGTTTGTATAGTAGTCCGTTAGTCCAGCATTTGTCGAAGGCGGATTGTACGTCGAGGAAGGTTGCCATGGGGACAAATCCTCGGTTGTAAGCGTCTTGCAGGTTTGATAGTACTCGTACTAATTGGTCTTGTATTGTTATGTCGGTTCGGTAGCCAGCTTGTGTAATTGATATCAGTCGTCTTTGCGTGCATATTTTTGTCAGTCTGTGTACTACTATCTTTTTAAAAGTTTTTGAGAGTGTGGAGATTAGTGATATCGGTCTATAGTTTTTGTGGTCAGTCTTGTTTTTGCCAGGTTTTTCGAACAACAGTATGTGTGCGCGTTTCCAGTCAGTCGGGTGGTATCCATGTCGGTATATGTGGTTATAGGTGGTTACTAGTAGATTTAATGTGTTGTCAGGGAGTTGTCTTAGCATTTCGTAGGTGATGTTGTCCGGGCCTGGCGCTGTATTACGGGTTCTTTTTAGTACTGTCTTATGTCTTGAGCTGTTATCGGTCGGTCAGTTTCGTCATTTTCGTCTAGTTCTATGATGTCCATTTGTGGTGTGTACAGATTTTGGTGTTGTTCTATATGTCTATTGACGTTTCTATAGTGCGTCTTGTGGAAAGTCGGGTCGTCAGGTGTTTGAAAAACGTTTTCGTAATGTTGTTGGAATATTTCTAATTTTTGCGTTGTGTCGTGTATCGTTTGTCCGTTTTGTTTGATAGGGTATTGTGGGTAGGTCTTGTGTCTGGTGCTTTTAATTAATCGCCAGAACTTGGCCGGGTCTCGTCTATTCGTCTCAGTCATTTTGTCAAGTAGTGTATTCCATTTGTCACAGTTAAATGTGGCTATGGCGTCTTTTACGTCCTGTTGTAGTTTGTTTACTATTCGTTTGTCTTCTGGGGCGTGTGTCTTCATGTATTGTCTGTGTGCTTTTCTTTTGTTCTTTATTATCTGAATTATGTGTCTTGGTAAAGGTCTGCTGTAGGGGTTTATATTAATTGTTCTTTGTGGTACAGATGCTTCTCGTGCTTGCGTCATTATGTCGGTAAGTGTTGTTGCGTATATGTCTATGTCGTGGCAAGTGTTAGGTGGTGTGAGTGTGACATTGTCTGTCAGTCGTTTGGCTGTCTGTTTGTATGTGTTCCAGTCTGCGTTTTTGTAGTCAGTTATTACTATTGTTCTGTTAGACTGCGTGTACCAGGGGTGGGTTCGTATTGTCAGTATTATGGGTAGGTGGTCGGTATTTGGTGGTGCATCTGTGCCAATGTCGTCGACTTGGTTAAACGTGCGTTTCGATGTCAGTATTTTGTCAGGTGAACTTGGTTTTTGCGTTCCTGTGCCTATCCTGGTCGGTCCTGGTCAGTCTGGTCTAGTAGTTTTTTCAGTTCGCGTCCGTGTGCGTTTGTGTTTTCGTCAAGTAAGTGAGTACTGTATGCGTTAAGTCTGGGTAGTTGTCATTTAGGTATTTAAGTAACGTCGTCGGGAAAGGGTCTTTTGGCGGTACGTATAGAGTTGCTATGACTGTCTTTTTGCGTCGTATTCTGATTTGTACTAGCAGGAGTTGAAGGTTTTGGAATGCTGGGGGCGTGGCCAAGAGGATGGGATTAAGCTCAGCTTTTGCCAAGATCATGACCCCGCCTCCAGCGCTTTGTTGTTGGTCTCTCCGAAAAGATAGCAGTGGTTTAAAGTTCATGTTTATGTTTTTGTGGAGTTTCGTTTCATTGATGGTCACAATATCAATGTTATGGTACGTCATTAGGTCATGTAGTTCTTGTCTTTTTGTCCGAATACCATTAATATTAATGTGTAGTAGTTTTAGATTGTGGTGTGTGTCTGTTTGTGTTGTGTGTGCCATTGTGATTCGGAGGGTGATAGTGAGATGTTATGGATGATATTACTATGAGATGTCGTGAACAAATATGGCCAGTTGGTTTCCTACACGAGATGTGGTGACGGTCTTTTTCAGGGTCCTATGTGCCGTCTGGGATATGTTCTGTAGGAACCTGGCCCTGTGCATTGGTGGAATGATGTCATATATGGGTGGAATGAGGGTGGTTAGTATCTGTGTTATGGTGGTGCTGGCTAGTTCTTTAACGTAGCTGGTGATATTTTCTTGGATGAGGGTGAGTTGTTGTTGTAGGGATTTGAGCTGTTGCTCAGTCTGTGTGATTACATTCTTGAAAGTACCAACAGTTTCCTGGGTTGTCATGTCCTTTTTTGACGTAGGTATCTGGGGATATTTAATCTCTGGCCAGTCCGTTACGTGTTGTGGTTTGGGTGGTGGTGGTATGTTATGGGGAAATATGTGGGTCTTCGCGGTCTGTTCAGGTAAAGTTGGTGGTGCTCGTGGGTAGAGTGGGCATCTAACCTGTCCGGTGTAGTGCCCAGTCTGTCTGCACGTAGCACAGTATGGGATGTCGTGGCGTATTGGGTGCGTGCACCGTATTGTCTCTGTGCCGTAGCCACAGTAGAAGCAGGTGGGCTGGTTTGCGCACTGTTCGTGGTGGTGGCCGTATTGTTGGCAAGTCCTGCAGGGGGTATGTCTTTCTGTATGTTTAGATGGTTCTGCTTTGAAAATTTGCCGTTCTATAATGGCTCCCTCTTTCAGGATTGTGTTAATTGTGGCAACACATTTGCTGAAAATCCTGACCAAGGGAGTCTGTCTGTTCTTGCTGATGATACGAGATACTCCAATCACCTCGGGGTAGGTCTCTTGTATACTGCTTAGGATGTCACTGTCAGGTATGTCGTATGGTAGGCCTCTTAGCACTGCTGTTAGGGTTTGTCTAGGTCTCGGTTGTGTTTCGGTGTGTTGGTTTGTTGTTTGCGGTAGTGTGTTGGTATAGTGTGCATAGTTTCCGAAATTGCTAACTGGGACGGCTTGTGTAAAAGTTACCGCCTGTTGCTGGTTGCGAAAAGTAAGGGCGAAGGTGTTCTTGTGCAGTCTGTGTGCTCTGAAGAGCGTGTTGGTGTCAATTTGAGCTTTGGTCATCAGTGTTCTTACGGCCCAGGTGTTTTGCTTTTCCTGGGCGCAGTTTGCGATGTATAACGTGAAAGGTCGCGGGTTTGATCCCCGTGGCCGCGCACTCTGACATGGCTTTTCCGTGGTTTCCTCATGTCACCTAGGCGAATACTGGGGTGGTTTCATCTTCTCCAGGGCTTCCTTTCCCTTCCTTTCTCATTTCCTTTAATTCATTTCTCTCATCTTCCCATCTCTCATCTGATACTGTTCGTAGAACGGTTCGTTCCGGCTTTGGCGGGCAGATGGCACAGTTGCATGCTCATTGGAAACAGACTTCCCTGTCAATATCTGGAACTGTTAGGGACTACTGTGCGTCTCTGGAGGCTGAGTGCGACTCCGTTCTGGCCCGTGCTTCCGGTTTAACTTCGTCTCATCCTTTCCCCCGGGAGGGGTTGGTAGCCCGCAATAGATCCATATCGGGGTCGCAGTGGGGGAGGTGTCCCCCCTTCGTTCTCAGCACACACACACACACACACACACACACACACACACACACACACACACACACACACACACACACACACACACACACACACATGGGGATGGGGCGAATATCTCTTACTTCTCTTGGTTGTATTGGAAGACTCTTCTTGGTATTCTTTCGTCACTCATCCTCATTAAGTCACTACACGTTTATAAGGAATGATAATCATATTAACAACATATTATTGCAACTTTAGACTTGTCACATATTTGTCACAGAAAGTAACAGAAACTGTTATCGGTGTAATGAATCATTGCTCCTACAAATGATTAATAAATAAAATTATGTTTGATTTTGTATTCTAATTCACTTTTAACTCTTACAAGAGTAGACGTGTAAACAAAATATTAGTTTTTCTGTGTAAAAATAAAATTTAAATTTTATAGATGTATTCAAACATAAGTGAAATGAAGTTAAATATAGCGCATAATAATTTATCACACACAGTAAATTAAAAGTGTAATTTCATCTTCCCAAATATAATAGTCAGACAATGATTTTTCTCTGGAAGTAACAGGGAGAGCATATTAGACAAACATTGGTTTCCCATGTTAAATCCCTATGTCCAGTGTTTATGATACCCAGCTGTATATTGAGATAGCTCGGATATTTTCGTAACCATCCTATGCCGTTGGCGTTTGTATTATATAACTGTGAAAGCAAAAACAGTACTAAATGAATGAAAACAATACTAAATTTCTATAAATTCATAAAATAAATATGTATAAGCTGATAGCCAGTATTACCAGATATCTATTATTACAAGCTGGAAGTACTGTCTCCCAACAGAACAACATATCTGGTCAAACTATTAGACTAAACATTCTTATTCGCGTGATTGTATAAAATATGTGTAGGTATACACTATACCTAAATCTTAAGCTATTTGAGTCCAAGCAATATTAAATACGAGAAAATATCATTAACCTTTAGCGCTTAACATGTGTTGCTTTTAGCTTGAGGAGTTTGAATTTTTTTATGAAATTACTAAGCTGCACAATATTTTTGCCAAATGGCTACCAAATCTACTATGACGGCGGTGTATGCAGAAATGACCTAATTATACAGGGAGAGAAAAAAAGCTCCAAACGGGCTGCGCGGTGTTTTGATTATCTGCATCCTCGGCGCACAAGATTTTTAAAACTGCTTTTAATGGCTTTACTTATCAAGTTTAGGAAAGGAGATGCTCAAACTGGCCACCATGAGAAATGCTGGAAATTTGCTGGCGTTTTTTTTTTTTTTTTTTTTTTTTTTTTTTCGGCATGTGTGGATTTATCCTTTACACTTTATGTTTTAAGGTACCTTAGAGATAGAAATTGCTTACTGAGGCTCTCAGAAACCTTTCTCCGCTAATGGCGTACCATACACCAACTTTTTCGTCATGGACAATATTAGGTTCCGAGTTATAGGACCATTTTTTTTAGTCAACATTTGACACCCTATATATGTGAGTACAATTCTGCTCCCTTTTTCTAGATAATTAACAAACAGGGAGCATGATTTTGCCTTTTTTCAACAAGACTGCAACAGCCATATGATGAGAACAATTGAAAGTATGTTTCAGGACAGAATTATTAATAAAGATTTGTGGCCCCCTCGATACTCTGATCTAAGCCCCTGCGATTTGTATTGACCACCTCTGTATTACATAGCCACTGATATATGTAAATTGGCGTTAGCATCATTTATTTTGTGCATTAAAAGCTTAATCACAATTTAAGTACAGTGTATAGGATATACACAAAAGGGAGCAACTCACTACTGCGGCCTACGAGAGCTTCATTGAGCTAACTATTCCCTAGGAAGAGGGGATGAAGTGAAGTAACAACACGAGGCTATAGCCACAGGTAGACTACATAGACGCGCGGAAGTTGCAAGCAGTTCAGGTTCGAAGACCCATTCCTATACCGGAGCGTATAGAAAGGGCAATGAACGACCTGTCGAACAAGCAGCCCCCTAGGTCCATCGGAATTACTCTTTCCTTTGGGCAAGCATCCGCGCCATTGGTCCGGCACCGTCGTACGCCACGATATCTAACATTAGACCTGAAAGATGACAAGGAAATGGAAATGATGGAAAGGAAGTCGTGATAGATGATAAGCCATCTTAGCATTCACCTACTGGCCACGGAAAACCACGAAAAACCCGAGGTCAGATTGGGCAGTCCGTAGGAATTGAACCCACGACCTCCCGATTTCGATCCTCACACACTATCCTGGAGCCAACTAGATCATTTTTAAATACACATTTATTTGTAAATGAGTAAATCGTAGTATTTACTTTGATAGCATAAACACGTCGCCTGTCCCCATGGCCGCACTCGCCAATGCGCCTAGCCTTGGTGTTTCGTGGCGCAGGGGATTGCCGGTTAAAGTTCCACCTCGGGCATGGATGTTTCTGTTTCCGTAAACCTGTGTGTATGCGACAAAGTAAACAATCACAGAAACAACGAAAAACGAAAAGGTAAAAGAAAAGGAGGGGAAAAACACGTTGAGAACCCTTTGACCGTTACACCAGTGAAAATATATTTGCGGGTATCATTCGGTAGCTATAAGCTAAACAATTTAATGGCGGTTCTTAGAGTTCAGAATGACCAATAACACGCTATGTTAGTCAGGAAATCCTATGTAAACAGCTCATGCATTTTCATATTCGTTTAACATCGGTGCAACTTACAGTGAGTAATAGGATGTCACATAAAGTGATTAAAAATTGAAGAGTTACTTAGATAATATTTACAATATAACGGTTTTATCACATATATTTTGTTTAAAGTAATAATAGTTTATATTTTACGTTATGCATTAATTAGAGTTACACGTTTACATCTGGTTATTCAATTCATTTCTCCACCGAAAAAATTTTCAAGGCATCGTTTATGGATAGAAAAAAACTAGAAACCTGATTGCTTTATTAATCACCCTAAACATTGCTGGTAGACTTGTTATTATTGGACTTTAACCTGCTTTTTTCAGACTTACCATATTTGCACTCCAGCGTTATGGAAGGAAATATTAATTGCAGATGAGCGTGTTTTCAGTTTTAAATGTCATAGTATTGTATTCAATGTGACTGTATTGTATAATCAGTTAGTACGTGTGAAACTACTGGCGTCTATAAAACCAAGGATTTATTTTAAACCCAGCAGTTTGCCTACCTGCAAGATCATGACTGAGTCGCCAGTATAAGTTTCGATTAACACCAACCAGACCATTACTCTAATATGGTCATATATAACTCAACACATGAAATGTGAACTGAAAAATTCAGACTGAAAAATGCAATGCCGTAGCCAATATTTGAACCATGGATCTTCGGCTAGTCATGCCACGGATCTAGGAATAAGAATAGGAGAGATACGAAGGAGGTTCCAGACTGAAGTCAGGATTATCGTATCGGTGCCCCAAGGAGACACCCCGGGAGGAAGGATGAGGTGAGAGGAGACACCGGGCGGTCAGATACCGACTAACGGAACAGACATTGACAGAGGTCTCTAAGGTATCGGTGATTTAACCACAGAACAATGTAATGGGGAAATATGTGAAATTTGGTGAATTACCTAAAGTAGCTTGTGATCTCTAGAAACAGGCTAGGAATTTGTAGGAATTAGCACGCAGGGATCTAGTGGTGGACTTATTTGAATTGGCTGCCACTTGTTTCAACAACAGATTGCCTGTTCCGTCTTCCTTTGTTCAGCTCCATCTCTTCCTTGGGTGTCCTATATCTCTTCTTCCTCGTGGTTTGTACGAGATTTGTATATTTTCAGTAGTATTCTTTCGTCACACATTCTAGTCAGATATTGTTTCCAGTTCTCCTTGGTCTCTTTGGTTTTAACATTTATTTTATATATACCTAGTCCTTCTCGGATATACTCGTTATACAAACATGATGGCTGTAAATACATGGGTGGGCATTAGTGAAATATTGGAGAACCCATATTTTAAGGACGAAGCCATAATTTGTTTATAATTGGGGTAGAAAACTCAGAACCGACGTAGGAAAATTCTTCTTGACTAATAAAACCTTTCAATAGAACGGAATAAATTGCCTACAGCAGCCTTTAAAGCTGTCCTTTACCCGGGAGGAAAGGTACGATAGTTTATTATAATTGAATGTTTGAAATGATGTAAATTTGTTGTGATTACTCGTGGCAAACCTATTGGTTATACCGTATAACGTTTAGACGTGAGAGTAGTTTATTGCTCTCTGTAAATACAGACCAGTGGAAACATGGTAGTGCATAGTGGTGAACATTTTAAGAGTTTCGCTTTGCCCATTTAGAATTTGAATTTTCATAACTTGTAGCTACGTACGAGGGTCAACAATAACTTGGAATAGAAATTGGACAGATCTAATATACAACCGTGGTAATTTTTTAAAGTACTTTACTGCTTAATTTCGGACTTCTCTTTATATTTTTCAAAATTTAGCAAATATGTCAAATATGTGAGTTTTGTATCATTTTCTTGTACGACAATATTCATGTACACGTTGAATATAAAAAACGTTAACAACTTCTAATGAACTTGAAGCGTGTGGTAACGTAGGCGTATTTTCTTTCTTAAAATTTGAATCTAAAATAAATAATAAGTGTAGCTATAAAAGTGAAATAAAACTTGTCCCCTTCTAACAATTTTAAGTCCGAAGCAAAATCAGCAAATTGATTGCATTACGTTTCTTATAATTTGTAGCATTTCTTTCTCGGATAATTAATTTTATATTTGTTTTATTTAGCGTTCGCTTCTAACCTGGAAGCATATTGCACACAAAATCCCACGGTTGTATGTTTGAAAGAAATAATTTTGAATTGTTCTTACAGACCAATATTGATTGGATTTTGAAAAGGCATATAAGCTGCCATCTGAACCACATAAACATGTGTTAGGAGAGGCCCGAAAACCTCTTGTGTGTCGACCGCCAAGCTTATTCACTTCAGCTGGCTTTTGCTGAGGAGGGAGGGTACCTGTAGCGACCATTCCGCCCTTTCCCCTACTTGTGGTGAGTTGGAAAACCTGTGAGCTCCTTTCCAACTACGATTCCGGGAAACAGCCGCAACATAATGCCAGCCAGATTTTGGTCTGGACTTAAGAATCCCTTCTCTGAAAAGTGTCTGTTCGCAGACATGTAGTTTGGAGTTGAGGAGAGGTAATTGTAGATTCCTATATCCGGAAGGGTACTCAAAACACTACAGCTGTTTGGAGAGTTAGTGAATGTAAGTAGTAAAATAACCAATCATTTCAAAAATATTTACCTGTTATATTAAAAAACTATTAGGATTTGAAATTGAAAGCTCTCTCATAGGCTTAACACCATCTGGAAGAACAGTATTTTTCAGTGTGAAAGAATTGTCAAAGTCACTTGATGAAGGGTTTAACGTAAAAAACATCGTATACTGTCTGATCAGGACAAGGAGATTTATGCACACTAATATCATATATAATACGCAGATAAATGCTTAATATTTATCATTGCAGTTACATATACGTATTAGGTCTGGCAGCATAGGGATTTCACGTACATACATGCGCACGTTTTGCAGTTAACAAATCGCTACTCGAGCACATTGACAGTCCAAGCCCCCTCTCATACCTCAAACCTCGCTCGCCTTGTTCAGATGGTCAGACTGTATGTGCAAACTGCGTAAAGTTTTTGCTAAGATCTACAGTAAACTTTCAAATCATGATATTAACGAGGCTTCTAGAAATGCCTTATGCGTATGGAATGGCAACAAGTACTAGCAAATACCATTAATACAAAGGTGGTTGCTTTTTCACTGCCTCTATTAAAATAAACTGTTAAATTCTTGCGTTTGTTCTGAAATTAAATAGTACAGCATACCTATTAGTACTTAGACACCCAAGTATTCTTTAAGGTCTTCTCACACAAACTACACATAAGGTAAACTTTGCACTGCTTATATAACATTTACACTTTCTGTACTATTTTTATTTGGTACACCTATTTTGGAATCAATTTTCATTTCTTTCGTATTTTGATTTTCTTTTTCTCTTACTAGAATTAGGGTTCCCCTTCCCTAGTTCTTATGGTATGTATTCACTGCAAGTGGGTATTTCCCAAGGGCAAAGCAAGATGTAAAATTAAGATTACAAGGAATAAGTGCAAGAATCATATAATGAATAAAAATAATAAAGCAAATGAAACAACTCAATCTATTTACCCGATTCTTTGAAAGTGCATAAAATGCATTTCTATTAAATATTTTGATGGTTGATCATTATATATATATATATATATATATATATATATATATATATATATATATATATATATATATATATATCTTCACGTTTGGAAAGGTTTACCAAAAAAAGATGACACATTATAAATTATATTCCTGCTTTGGTCGCCACACTTCCGTTTATGTATTATTGGTTGGCTTTCACTACTCGTACCTTGGTCACTAAGAGACTTTTTTTCTAAACAATCAATAAAAATACTAAACTAAGCACCAATAAAATAACATAACCAACATAGGATTTAAACTAAAGGAACTGAAATTGAAACCGTTAATGCGAGACCTTTTCTTCTTTACCGCTTAGGTCATGCTGGTTCTGTTATCTGTTTTGAGTCAGGTACCAACACCATAAACAAAAGAGTTATGAGGAAGTTGGACAGAGAACTTGAAAGTTTCTTAGTAGAGCCCCTGACAAAAGACGAGTTCAATTTTATTGCACATTCATATCTCTGCAACCACTTAACGTAGGAAGTTGGTTTCTAGACTGTAAGCTTCAAAATAAAATCTTCTTCATTAACAAACTGTCTTCTTTCCTGTAATATAAGTAAATTTTGTGGGCGCAAATGATATTCATACCATTGGTTTTACTGCGTGATTTGACACTGTGCTGAGGCGTGGAAAGCCTCTCATTGGGCGTTGTGTTGACCAGCTCTGCCTGCCAGCCGCCTTTAAATTTTGCGTCTGTCATAGGTCGTATATGAAGTGACAGAGAAATCTTAGTGAGGTGACAGTTTGAAATTGAACTAAGTCACGTGACGGAAAATTTAGTTTTTGGACTTGTAACCGTGAGGTTATAAGTAGTGAATATCTGTCTGTTTGCTACGTTATATGCTGCGCTGGCGATAGACAATTCTAATAAAATGCTAACTAAACCTAGAGACATGCAAATTGACTGTTTTCATCCGCAGTATTTCAAATTCCTGTTTACTAAATCAGCTCACAAGAGTTATGAACAAGGTTCCCATGAAACTGCCAGATGATATGGTGATGCAAATCTCTGTCTCGTGTTTACATCTGAATATGGCCTCATTCCTTTACTATCCGTGTTTAATAGCTCTGAAGGTTGCTTCGTGATTCAGGGACCAAACAATATTTCACTATGTACGCAACTCTGCATGTCTTCAATCATACCCCTCTTTTTCTCTCTTTCCTAAATGAGGCAACTTTTCATATTTTCTCTTTTTTGTACCATTTTTTCCTTCCTGTCGCTTCTGCAGTATGTGACGTCATTGCAAACGGTATATTAAAGGCGAAAAGGACGCAGCGATGTCAGGTTTAATTTGCTGCAGCACAAGCGGGAATGTGTTATCGATGTTTATTGTATCTGCAAGGCGAGGCTTTTCTCTAAACGTTAATTTTTGCAAGGGATATGACAGCGCTAGCAACTGACGATACGAAAAATGCCCTTCATTACCAGACAATATTTCTTGCTCTTTTCAGAGCTACTAACATTTCACAATATCATGACGCTTAGTTGTTCGACATTTGACCTGCAAATACGACGGATGCTGATATTTCCATAATATAATTCTATTTCCATAGCGCATATGAAATAAAATGATACGATTTAAATGCAAAGCTTTTGGCAATCCGTTAAAAGAAACTCAAAATTTAGTAATTGGTATGGTAATGTACTGAGCGCAGATAATATGCATATGTCAGTGTATAATATTTGCTACATTATTGTTTTAGAGTACTCTAACGACAGCATATAATTTTTACCGCGGTAATTTGTCTAGAAAGTTAACCTCCAAAATGTTTATAGAAAAGTAATTTAAATATTTACATTTTCTTAGAAACCACATGACGCAGTGAGTGTGGATTTGTATTATACCTTAAGACATCCTATTTAAGACATTAAGTTGAATGGGTTTGATTTTATTACATTCAAATGTACTATTTATCGTTATATTAATCGGATTGTTTAAATGAGTATGGAAAGTGTCTACATTGTGTTGAGAAACGTACACATTGTCTTCGAATTTATGTTTTTTAAATAATTTTGGTTAAGATCAAGAGGCTACATCCTCTGTTGCGTTTTGTTGCCTATCTTGTGTGTATAACTTCAAGGGTAAACCCCCCACCCGAAAAGAAAACTTTCCTCAGATGCAGTTTAGATACTGCATACTATTTTGTCTTTCAAATGGACCCATGCTTGACGCCACCTTTAGACACGTACCATCTTTAAACCCCAGTAAATTAAAGTACTTTTTCATCTATATTTCATAGATTAGTGGTAAAATGGTTTGGGGCAAAGAGGCGCAAAATTCCATATTTGCAGAGTTGCTTTTTAATGTTTAATGAAAATAACAAAAATAGACACGCTACTATTATTATATTGAAATAGAGAAGTAAAAGGAAATATATTTTTCTTAACATAAGCTTTCGTTTTCATGAACATAATGAACAAATACTACATTCAGTAGTTTCTGTACTTGCCTAAAATTAAATGTACCGAGATAAAGGTAAAATGCTTAAGAAAGACAATAATGCAGAATAAATTGAGTTTAAACGATTAACAAAATATTACTCCCTAGCGTATGTGAGGTCAGTCCTAAAGACAGGCTACGCAACTCCAGTAAAATGCAATTTACAGAAAGTAAAGTTGTTAAATTTTGAAATGATACTTATAAGAAATAAAATAAAGATAAAAGAATGTAGCTCCACTTCAGATATGTCATATACTTCAGTTAACACTTGCCTAACTGTATTATTCATGAAATTTAACTTGGTTGCATATTTAAGGCGTAATACCATATTATCAGTATTGTTTTTTTATGTACGTAAAATAGTTATAAGACGTTATAAGTTATTTTCCGTAACTATCAATTACGTGGGAACTGTGTATTTCCATTCTCTTGAACATTATAAAAAACAAGATCATCTCTATTATAAATTGTTAATACTACCAAGAAGAAAACAGTAGTTTTCGTTTCACTTTTGAAAACATCTAAGTATTACACAAAAATAAGGGAGAGAAACAGAGAGAGAATGCGTTTGTATCAAACTTTAGACTAACAGCTTATCAATAACTGCATCTTTAGATTGTTTTTGTCGAGCTTTTGAAATTGATAAGACATGAAGGAAGAAATGTCGCGGGAAGTGACGGGAATATTGCTTATCTGGCCTGAGTAATTAACTTTGAGTCTTCAACATTGCATGCAACAAATCTCTACTTTACCTCCCATTTCCTGAGTGATATTTCTGTACCGTAGGACAGATGTCTTAGAATTTCTCTTTCGGATATGGAGGTGAATATTTGCTATTTGTGCTAGTGATTTCAAGTCACTTCGCTTCTTTAGTTTCTTATTTCTTATTTTATCTTATTGTTAATTTTTTGATAGAAGAGTAGTAAAGTGGCACTGAATTGCATTTTGGTTTATGTATCTCTGTTGCCTTAATTTAAAAATCACAATACAGAGGTACCTACAGACCGAGCGAGATGGGTTGGCGGTAACATTTGAGGCTCCATTCTAGAAATCACGAGTTCGATTTCCGACAACCGTTTACTCTGACCTTGCGTTTTTTGTGATTTTCCTTGGGCGGTAGGAGAGTATTAGGTGGTTTCTTTTCTACCATGGCCTGCATGTCCATTTCCTGGACCAATAATTTCCTTTGTAATCATCGTCATTTTACCAGGGCTGAAGGACCAGGCAACGGTGTTGGGTGTGTTGCGGCTGGGCAGTGGGGGTACGCTTTGTGAAAGTTTCTCCTTGGCGTCGGTCGTACTGCTTCGTGCGATCAGGGAGTCCCGGAGTTTCGGGGCGTGTAGGTGGGCTTCAGTGGCGACGGATGCATTCAATCTGGATATGCTAAGAATTCCCTCTGCGCTAGCACGTGTTCTCCGGAATCGGGCCTTTCTTCGGGTCTATCCCTCATCCTTTGTACAGAGGAGTTGCGTTCGAATCATAACCTTATGCACTTTTACCTTTACCTACCTTTATCCCAAGATACACACTTGTGAAATGAATGGTTTGCAGAAGAAGCTTTAAAGAATTAAAAAGCATAATCAGACAGTTTTTACTAGAGGTTCATTTTGCAAGTGTGTTTGAAGTACTCGTAGATTTTTGCCAAATGGATTACAATTTATATGCTGAAAGCGTATATACATTCTGATGGTAACCATCATTTCTGCGATAAGATGAGCCTTGCTAACAATTAACCACTTTAGTTTTGTGAAAGACAGTTATGGCAAGCCTAAGAAACAAACCGACGATTATTAAATAAGCTTCTGATCTGTGACATGTTGGAGGTTTTAGCTTTCCGTTTACAAGGTCATTTCTATTCTTTACCTTTGAATCGAGCCTATGAAAAGATACGACGAGATGTGTTTCTACCCTTGGAATTGAGTGACAGTCTTCAGCCCTCGGCTTCAGACTTAAATGATAGTCGTTACCAAACGAGGGACGTTAAAGAGAGTGCTAAACCCAGATCCAAAAGAAAGTACTCCAGGATGAAAATGAACCAGTGAGCTGTCCACCAGAGAGTCAATAAAGATAAAGGGATATTTCGTTTGCCCAAACATTTAGGTTCAACTTCCTATCGACGTTTCTATCGACGTCATAAAATGAAACGTTTATCTTAAGATCAAAAGCATCGATATTTAGTGATATATGATGACACCACAGTTTTAGTTTGTTCACCAGCTCATGGTCCATGGCAGGAATGTAGCGAACCAGCACGTCAGTATACAACTCCAGGTACACAGCGATATCTGGAGCTGTAGTCGTGCTTCTAGTAGCGCTTACGACAGCAGTACCAACCGTGAAATATGTATTCACGCTAGATTAAAGCAAAGAAGTCGCTCGCAGAGCTTAAATGTTACTTTCTGTTCGTGCAGTATACTTAGCTCATAAAACGTAAACGATATTTTCAACTACTCCGTCTTTCTCCCATAGATCATTTTCTACCTTTTCTATATTTTTCAAAAACACTGCCAGTCTGATTCGATCTTGAGTGATATATCCTCTAGCAATATATCGTGCAATTCCTGTAAGGATAAGTCACCTGTTACATTTCTTTATGTATTTATTCTACCTTGGTCCAAGCTAGTTCTATGGGATTGAGATCACACATCTATGAGGGCAAGCAAACGACAATGTGGCCCAACAAAACCAAAAATGCGTCCGCTTTGAGAATCTATTTATAAAGATCTGTTTTACACATAGAACTGTCACTCTGAAACCTTTTGTTCTACAACCACAACATCATAGCAGATTTCACAGCACTCCTAGGCAGGGTTTATCTACTTCTATTACTCATTGCTTCCCACATTACTGGCTCGTGTGATTTTACAACTGAAACTAAGAGAAATTAAGAGCGAATAACATTGGAAGTAAGGTGGCAACGTAACCAGCAGAACAAAGTTTGTGCGGATGTTTACAAAACTCGAGTTGCACTACGTGTAACTCATTCATTCATTCCCAACATCACAAGCTAGTGAACACACTACATTTGTAAGTTTGTAGTCGAGTGGGTTGATATTAACACATTCTTTGGAACTGTTTTATCTTCGATATAAATTATAATTTCGATTTCTTTATGTATGTATGATGAGACTGCCACAACAAGAATGTTGTTAGAAATGAAAATAAAACTGCTTATTGTTTTAAAGAAATAAGCCTGTATTTTCACAATTACGTACAACGCTGTCCTCCATTGAGTCTGGAATATCGAATGGTGAGAAAGCTGCTACGAAAGGCTACAGGAGCAAATATTTACTACCTTCAACCCTGTTGCTGCTGAGATTGGAGGGCGAGATGATCTACCTGTATCTTCCCCATCCTCAGGCAAAACCCATTTACTCTCGACATGCAAGGAAATTAAACACGACAGAGAGGGAAAATTTACTCTCTTGTTATTACGACGTGTTTCTTGTGATGTGTAGTCTGCGTGAGGATGGGTTCTAAATTATGTATCGGTTTACTAATGGAGCGGAAAGCAGCATCTGAGCCCCAAAAGACGAAAAAATATATGTGCAGCGTCACAAGTTGTCTGAGAAATATCCTGCGGATTCAAAAGATTTAAGTGGGTAATGGTGGCGGAGATTCTGAAATATGCAGCTTTATTTGGGAAACACGTTCCAAATGTTTGATTATCAAACTTGAGAGAATATCGTAACTATTTATACCCCTAAGACGTGGCTAAAGCACTTCACATCATTAGCCTGGGTTTAAATGCTAAGGGGAGCAGGGTTCGAATTTCTATGTGCTGCTACCAAATTCGGGCAAACAAATAAGCGCGCCCACTAAACATAAACGATCATTGACGTGTATGTTGATGGAGCGTCATTAGTATTATTATGACTTGAGCCTTATATCTAAATTAAATCATTTACCGGTATAACGGGTGATTCAAAAGACTCCAAACCGGCTGCGCTATGTTTTGCCTATACGCATCTTCGGTGCTCGTCGCCGTCTGCTGCTATCATAAAAGGCGCGGATGAAACTATACAACGTTTTGAAAACTGCTTTTAAAGGCTTTCTTATCAACTTTATAAAAGGAGATGCTGAAATTGATCACCGTCGTTGTCCATACATTTTTGGCACCTCTTTAGGAAACGCTGGCAATTTCCTGACGGATATGTTGTTTTAATTCTTCCAAGGTGTAAGTGTTTGTCTTGTGCACTTTATGTTTTAAGTTACCCCAGAGATAGAAATCCCAAGGGGTTCGGTCGGGGAACCAAGGGGGCCACAAATTTCTATTAACCATTCTGTCCTGAAACACACTTTCAAATGTTCTCATCTAAAGATTGACTGTGTGAGCTGTTGCAGAGACTTGTTGAAAAAAAGCAAAATCACGCTCCCCGTCGGTTAATTCTCTAACAAATCTAGTAAAATTGTATTCATGTATGTATGGGTGTCAACTGTTGACTCGAAAATTGGGCCTATAACCCTTTATCCGCTAATGGCGCACCATACACAAATTGTTTCGACATAAAGGGAAAAATTATTTTGTTGTTTAATGACGCTGTCAATTGCCAGGATCACATCAGGTCACCGGTTTGCCGGAATTTTGTCCCGCAGGAGTTCTCTTACGTACCAGTAAATCTACTGACATAGAGCTGTCGTTTTTAAGCACACCTAAAATCCATCGGTCTTGGCCGGATTTGAAACCGCGACCTTGGGATCAGTAGGCCAGCGTCTAACCAACTGAGCCACTCAAATCCTCTGGGCATGGAGGGATATTTTATGAATAATATTAGGTTTCTCAGAGCTCCAAAAACGATTATTTTGTGTACATACATCTATGAAGGCGGAACCAAGCCTCGTCCGTGAAAAATATTAAATATAGGTTAATTTCGCCACTATCCACTCAGATAATGTACGCCTAATTCCAGGATCACCTAGTTGAAGAGCATGTACCTCAGTTATTTTGTATTGTTTTAACTTCAGCAGTTTAGTAGCTCTTTGCAAACAGCCATAAGAAATGCCTGTCTGTTGTGAAAGACGCCTAAGCAATTCTCCAAACTGTAAGCGATGTCGTCTAATGATTCTTCGGTAAGGACCGTACACCATCTTTTATATTTCTGAGCCTGAACACTTCCAGTGGCCTGAAATTTATTGTTAAGTTCATGGATTGTTGTACGGTCTTCGGAACTTTTACACCTGGAAATCTTTCTGTAAATGGCACTTTCACTTGGCGAGCTGACCGACTTAACAGAAACGACTCATAAATAAATTCACGCTTTGCAGTAGAAAACAAATGCTGAGCCATAATACACTTTGTGACTAAATGCAGGACAAAATAATAAAGCTCACTGGTAATAAATCAACCTCACGATATCACTATCAGCTTTATACTGCACATTCAGAGCACAGAAAAACAAGTCATCCACGTGACCTTGTGTACATCAACTGCTGTTATCGTGTTTCCCTCGCCTACCACCTAGGCGGCCCGGGTTCGATCCCAGGGACCCGCATGTGGTATTCGTGGTGGACGAAGCGGCGTCAGGGCGGGTTTTCTCCGGGTACTCCGGTTTCCCCCGCCATCTCATTCCACCGGTGCTCCATCTTCATTCCATGTATCATCAGTGTCACCGCCTGCGGTGCCACAGTAGTAAAAGCGGGCGTTAAACACTACAAACATTATCGTGTTTCCGTCTGCGCAGTGGAAAAACTCTACGCAGCGGTTCCGATGTCTTTGGGCCTCTCTGTGTTTAGGAGGAAAGTTCTAGTTGTTTAAACTTAGACATTAGTTCACACAGAATCGTCTGCAGGGAACTTATTTATAAATAAACATCCTTTACAATTATCATACGTATAGGAAGTACTATACTCGGTTTAGGAATTGAAACAATAGAATTTAATTCATGTCACTCAAAGTATGAAATCTCACATACTCTAGTATTCTTTTGGAATTTGTAGTAAATTCTACTTGTTGCTTGCTTGCTTGTTTTATAACAGTGTTGCCACGCATCGTGCATCAAAGAGCAATCAGTTACACAGATCTGCAACAAACACAAATGTTTAACATGTTTAAATATTTTTGTGCTAAAATTTAAGAAAAGGCCTCAATTATGTTTCATATTTTCAGACACAAAAAGTTAAATTTCGTACTTATTCATCATCATCATCATCATCATCATCATCATCATCATCATCATCATCATCATCGTCATCATCATCACCACCACCACCACCACCATCTTCTTCTTCTTCTACTTCTTCTTCTTCTACTTCTTCTACTACTTCTACGCCTTCTACTTCTTCTACTACTTCTTCTTCTACTACTTCTTCTTCTACTTCTTCTCCTACTTCTTCTACTTCTTCTACCAGTTCTTCTACTTCTTCTACTACTTCTTCATGGTTTAGGCTATGCAGCCGGTTCCGGCGAAATCATCAGTGGAGCCCTTCTTCTGCGAGGTCGGCCAACATCTCGTGCTCCTCTTGGGTTGTATAGGAAGGTCCTCTAAGCCCTAAGGTATCCTTTCTTCACTCATCCCCATTAAATGCTCTGTCCATTTCTTGTTATTTGTTTTAATTTTGTCTTCTAATTTATATATAGTTCTTCTCTTATTAACTCATTTCTTATTCTATCTGCTCTTGTGCATCCTTTCACTTTCCACAGAAATAACATTTCCGCTGCTTGTATTCTACTACTAACCTTTGATTTTATTATCCAACTTTCGCTTCTATATAACAAGGAAGGAACAGCCAATGTTTTATATAATTTAAGTTTAGAGTCCTTTCTTGTTTTCCGACCTAAAGTTCTTTTAATGATTCCACATATAGCCTGGAATTTATATATTTTGTTTTCTATACCTTAATCTTCTTTGTATGTAATATCGCACCCTAAATACTTAAAGTGTGTTACTTGTTCCACTGGTTTATTTTCCAGAACAATTTTAGTTCTTATTCCATACTTACCTATGAATGCCATTGCTTTTGATTTACTTACTGATATCTTGCAGTTATATCTATTGGCCACCACTTGGAACTTATAAGCCAACATTTGTAGATCTCTTTCAGATTCTGCCATTAGTAACACATCGTATGCAAATAACAGGGCATTTATTCTATCCTTATTGTCATTTAATATTCCTTCCTTATTAAAATGTTTTTAAATTCAATTAGGATGTCGTCAATATAGATATTGAATAAAATAGGTGATAAAGCACACCCTTGTCTCTTATTCATTTGGGGCATTAATAAACCAGTTCCTAGCCAAAAATTTCTCATCTAAGCTATTGCCCAGCGTGGAAATATATTACAGGTAAACATAGTTGTAGTGAATGTCGATTTAATTAAATACTTTAATATTGTGCCGGCATTTCACAATAGCTTTCATGAAATGTTCTTGAAACAAATCCGATCATACAGGATATCCTGAAAAAAGGTTTCAGTATTTGCAGAACAGGCAAACCAGGAAATATAATTCGTACAAAGATACGTCCTAATTATCTTTTGAACCGTTGATTAATTTTACAACGTTGGCGTATATTTTACTCCGAGCACTTTAACAAGAAGCAGATCAGAAAACTGTATTAAAGGTTACAGAGGAGGTTATATGAAACAAAACCATTGCTTGCAAACTATAAATACTGAGTTACGGTATATTACTGTATTGTTTACCACCACTCTCTATGATCACTATTGTCTTTGATCTAGATACTCTTCATAAAATGTGCTCGATACAATCGCCATCCATTGTATACAAACTTCCACTTACGTCTGAAATCGGATATGCTTTGGAACGTCTCTGAAAGGATTACGTCGCGGACATTGGACACGCGATGTTGTAGTGTATGCACATCATTTGTGAGATTGCATACATGATGGCCTTTAAAGGTCCCCAAAGCCAAAAATCTGGAGTGTTAGCTTTCAGGAGAACGAGAAGCGCAGGGGCATTTCACAAGCAATCCATCGTACATGAAAGACCTGTGCCAGATGTACGCTAAGCTCGTCATAAAAAGGTGCATATGCCGCTTCATGTGTGTAAAATACCCCATTTGGAGGTGTTTATATAATGACGCATTCTCCAAGAACATACGTAATTGGTGCCGAAGGAAGCAACGATACCTAGCTTCATTCAACTTCTGGTGTAGAACATTCGCAACTTTGCATCTGTCCCCGTGAATGCCTACTCATATATTAATACTAAATTGGTGCAGAAGGCTTTTCTGTTCAAGTGCATGTGGATTTGCACATGGATTACGTGGAAATTTGGAGCACCGTCTGGCGTGCACCCCACCTCATGTGTAAATGAAATTTTCGTTGTGAGGTGAAGATCGTAAGTATTGCAGAAATCACACGCAGAAGTAAAACACAGCGGGTCGATCGTGTAGTATTTAGAGTTTGGGCTCAATGTACGTGATAGACATAGAGGAGCTGTTATTGAGAACTGTCCAGACAGAAGATTTAGTAACTTCTTTAGCAGCATCGTTTCAGAATTCTCCTCCGTAAGTTCCAACATGTGCTGCACCATTTCATGTGACTTATTTGTTTGGTAATAAGTGATACAAATTTCAGCACACTATACCAAAAACTATCAGAGATAATGGGACATTTGTGTCGAAAATTATTAGTTCTTCAGAAATTGCGGTTAAGATGAAAAGTCTAAAATATATATGTAGCTTTCTTTTAAATAATGATTTTAATGTGTATGCAATTAAGGTACCTCTTTGAAACTTACATTCATAGGGAAGTAAAACCTGAATTTGGAAGAATATCACAAAATTCACCATTTTGACTCGCCTTAAGTTAATTTGAGCAGAACGTCTATTTCTTCATTGTCTTCATTTAAATGCTCTGAGAGTTTCTTCATCTTTAGGGGATTTTAATGCTGATTTCAGCAATATTCTAGTGATTTCATGGCAAGTATGAATCTCACCATATACTTCTGTTTAGTAACACTTGCATGACAATCTGTATCCATTGCCAATTCACATATATTCTGTTCTATTTACCTTGCATTAATTACAAATTAAGTATTAAACAAAGATAACAAATTAAATAATGTGTATTTGGTTATCATTCGATGTGGAAAAAGCTATTTATGTTATAAGGCAAGCCATTTTATTAATATACACCTGCAGAAAATACAAGAATGCCAACACGGTGAAACGTCATACTGAATCATACAGCAAATACTGACTTAGAGAAATTTATACACCCACAACAAGGAATAAGGTATATTCAGGTAACTCCATGGCATCAAATTAGTCTGTAATAGTTTGTACTTCTTCCATAGGAGAAAGTAAGACCCTAGTGTTTCTGTAATTTCGATACTACGAGTGTATAACAAAGGTATACTGCTTTAACTTTACCACTTCTTTGTGCTATGGCCTTGCTGTTGTGGGAATAATTAACTTTATACCTTACTACAGCTCGGGTAGCAAGTGGTTCTGGTTCTGTGCAAAGATTTTGTGGTTTCAATTTATTCTGTGAATGCATATTACTCGGAGAGAGCCAGCTTTTGATATATCATTGTTGAGTGATCAGTTTACAATATTAATAAACATTATCAAAAGTATAATTTAACTATTGTTCTGATTATTTTTACACTTATTCATACTCTGTCACGAACTTACCAGAATATACCTTAATTTCGTGTCTTTCTTTTATGAACAAACGTTTCAGTTTAAACTCTGTAGTTCTTTTTGTTTTAGAATGTACTTATTTTATAAAGCTGTTTTCACTTTGCTTTTTAACAGCCATGCAGTTAAACACCAACAGTATACGGATATAATTGCGATAATTAAACTACCTCGGTATCACCAAGTAAGCTGAATATAGTGTGGGTTAAAAAACAGTTAGTTGGCATAGACTTTATATTTTAATGAGTTCTACGTTTTATCTAAAGTAGTTTTTATTAAACTTAGTCCTCCAATGAGGTTTTCCACACGATACTGAATACCATATTATAAAATGTTTAAATTTGAAAGAATACTTACTGGCTTACTAATTTACAGTTAAATAATACCTAGTTTTCAGCAACAGAAATATAACAATTCAACACTCGACAATTACATAATTTACAGGTTAGGAATGCTTAACTTACAGTAAAGAAAATTAGAGTAACATTTATTTTCATTTTAGGTATAGATGGAAATGCGATATCTGCAACGAATCTCGCAGTATCTGTAAGAGAATATTCTTAATCTCCTGGAACTTAGTCACTTTAAAATTTGCAGAACATTCCTGGTGTAACAAGACAGATTACCTCTTTCCCCAAAAAGGGCACCTATGACAATCAATTTGTCTGTTGGAATATTGCATTTCACGGAGAGCAATTGTATAAAGGTTCATAAATTCTTTGCTTTTCTATATTTACCTCTTCTTGTTTGATGTCTCTTTCAGACCAAATACTAGGATCTAAGACAATGCGGTATTCTTCTGCCTATTTATGACTACGAGGTGTCTGCTCTCCTGTTTGAGCGTCAGAGGAAATGCAGCGAACTTCCGGTGTACCTCCCAGTCTCTTTGTTGTGGGATTTCAGCTGTAGATGTCCTAACTCTTTTGTGACTATTGTTACGCAGCAGTTGAGTGCTCCAGCAGACTCCCAAGACATGTTCAAGGGTATCTGTCTCATTTCAATCAATTTGGTGGCAACGGGCTGTGTTGAAGGCTCTTCCGGGAACCTATCTTATTGCGGTAACATAACAGGACGTTTTCAGCCCGTTTGTATGCTCAGAAGTAGAAAGGGGCGACTTGTTGAACATTCGTGAATTAGCCTTAGGGCAGACCGCTTATATGCTCACTCCTTTTCCTTTATGAGGCAAGAGACACCAACACTTAAAAGATCGAGATCGCAATATCTCTCTATGCTTTCTGCCATTGGTTTTAGGCGGAAGTGTGTCCCTGTGGATATGTAGGCTTTGAAAGGCCAAGTTCTGTTCTTCGTAGACTCGGTACATGATTCAAGTGAATGCCGTGAAGAAGAAAGCGGATGCTGCAAATACTGAAATAATGAATACTTGCCTCCCATTCGGCGCAAAGTATAGCCATTCCCCGCACGTGTTCTTATAGAAAATTAAAGACATTTTGTCCTTCTTGATGAGGGATAAAAATCTTCTGATAAATTTCTGAAAAAACTAAAAATGATTAATAAATTAAATGTAAGCCCTTATTGGAGGTTGACAATATCCCAAAATCTTCTCAGTATGAAAATTGGTATTTGTCTCTTTTAGTTTCAAGTGTTTTATATATTATATTATCTTGTATTATGGGGCTTATGGGTGAAAACTGGCCAAAATTGATACAAAATTGTAATTTAAGTTTTTTAACCTGTCACTACATCCTGTTATATGGCAATGCCTTTGTGTAAATGCTTTTGTTACAAGGGTGAACATGTGGAGTGACATCACACTTAAAATAACTGAAGTGGAGTATTTTCCAAAACTACTAAATGTAATTTTGTAAAATTGACTACAAATATGTTAATCAGGTTTTTAATTATGAACAGTAAGTAAACATGAACCTTATGTAATGAAAAATACGTAAGACGAATTTCAGGTCAGTTTTTATAAGTACATTTTTGGGTGCATTGGTGGTTATAACATTTTAGAATTTTTCGGAAATTAAAATGCTCCTGGCTATAATACTTTTAAGCAATCACGGTGAAAATTCTGAAATAATTTCCCCAACATATGCCAACTAAAACTTACTATGCACTTATGACATTGTATTGCTCCACCAATTTTATCCAAGTTTTATAACTGTAATGTTCTGTTAAGGCCGAGCATCACAAATGTGCAGCGTTTGTTTCAAAACAAGTTGATTTCAAAGTCTATTTACTAGAAAATGTATTTTTAGCTCAATAATGAACATAGTTGTGAATCTTTTGCTATCAAAATTATGAAAATCGCATTACAAAGGGCACTTCTTTTAAAGTAACTAAACTTGTACTTTGAGACACTTAACTCAGGAGCGTATTTCACGTTATATGCACATCATTTTGTAGCCATACTTCTTTATATAGACACAAGATATAACTTTAAAACACTCAGTATACTACTTTGAATTCTTAAAAATTCATAGATGGGCCCTCCTTAGTTAGAGACATATTGTACATTTAAGTGAAAAAATATTCACTAATCAGCAATGTTATATTCCAGTGAAACACAGGAGGGGCCTAAAACAACCTCTTACGAAATGTGAGTCTGACTCAAGTAGGAATGGCTTGTCCAACACGACTAGCGATTTCTCCATTTAGAGATACTGGTGGACAGCAAATGAGTTACCTGTAGGGTTAAATTGAACAACATCCACAATGTTTATGTCATCGGATTCTTCTGAGGTAAACACGGAAATGCAGTCTTAAGTTATTTCTGTCAATGAATACAGATATTTCAGTGCTATCACTACGTCGTCCCGTTTCTAAATAAGGCAATATTTGTTGTACTTAACCCTAGTCGTATTTTTGGAAAGAAAATTTTGGAGATGGTGGATTCGGAAAATATTCATATTAGCTGTTTTACACATAGAACTGTCACTCTGAACCCCTTTGTTCTGCAACACAATATCGTAGCAGATTTCACAGCGCTCCTAGGTGGAGGATTATCTGCTTCTACATTACTTTTACCATTACTTCCGACACAAAACTAGTGACAAGTATGATTTTATAACTGAAATTAAGAGAAATTAGCAGCGAGTAAAACATAGCACGAATAATATTGGAGGTAAGTTGGCAACATGACCAGCAAAGCAACGATTATGCGGATGTTTACAAAACTCAGGTTACACTACGTGGAATGCCGCTCCCCTGCTCCTCATTCCCCTTAGACCATGAGGTGGTGAACAAACAGTATGTAGGTATCATCCTTCGCATATAACTCACACCAAAACGTTTTCCCAATTCAAAATGAGAAAATGTCTGTTCACATAATGATAACAACCATGTTGAAAATATTAAACGTAATATTTTGCATATCCCTAGTTAGAACATTTCTGCACTGCAGAATTTAGAATTAAGCTCCTGGAAACAAGGTATTTTCATTTCTGGAACAGCAGTCGTTGTTGCTACAGATCAATGTTGTAGTTTAATGTAGTGCACTCTCCCTCGGACTCGAACTTCCAAAGAAACAATCGACTGAGTTGCAAGGGATCTCTATGTAATACGAGGAAGGAGTCTAGTGCTTGATATTCCACGTTTGTTTTTGTTTGAAACAGCAGTCTGGAGAAGAGAAAGATATCTTGCCTGAATAAATATAACGAAGGTAACCTCTCTCGGGTAACCTGCAAGTTGTATGTGTGTCTCACCACAACTTCAGATGTATGTGCGGTAACGTTAACACCCACACCGTGAAATACAACCCAGTTTAGTGTCTCCGCAGCCCTAACGTATTTACAACCCCTCTCCGTCTTAAAAGGGCTGCAGAATGTACAATGAATCATGAAACATTCACACTACGGAGAAACAGGAACTTTTTAGATATTACTTCGTAAATTATTTACCTTTTTTATGACTCTTAACACCGTTTCAACCTCGAGCTAGAGTCGTATTTTTTTCTTATATCTGCCACACAGGAACGTTCCCGTTTTTAATATTAGTGAAATGTTTTACAACGGCTAGGAATACAAGAAAGTTGCGAGTCTGCAGTTAAGGCAATGCACCTTTCAAAATACAACAAAAACATGGTTTTATTCATAAACATAGATTTCTTCATAAATTTAGAACATCAAATAGATAGTGGGGAAAACATTTTAATCTGCTTATTTAAACCCATTGAAATATTGATATTTTTAATATATTTTGCAAACGATAACATGAAATGCTGCTTGGACCCTGCACCATGATATTGCTCTGGAATTATTAATTTGAGCTTAATATACAAAGTGAAAGAAACTGTCGTGTACTTCATGACGTTTTTAATTATTTTAGCTAGAACACACTATGTTTTGTATGGCGTTATTCAATTCTTCAACTTTTTCAGTATGAGTTATAGAAATTAATTAGTTTCAGCTCAACTATGTAATATGTTGTTATGGAAAACAAGGTATTGCGAGGGAATTTTTTTGTTGAACTCTGCACACAAATTTCAAATCCGTAATTCCTGAAGGTATTCTGAATATTTTAAGCTAATAACTTACAAAGTGGTCCAAGGAGCATTTTGAATAGTGAAATATACTGAAGACGGAATTGAGATTAATATGGAGCTTAAACTTAAACTGCTTACCTTACGAAACGGTAAAGGGCAGATTAAACAATCGTTTGTGACTAAAATTTTTAGTATTGTGATGACGGGCTCGGCGCACTAGAAAGGAACTGCCGGAGCTAAGCTACTTCACAGCACATGACGGGCCAGCGAGCGGGTAAAGGTGTTCAGGGCCAGGCAGCCTCGCATCACTACTATCTATGCGTGACTTACAGCAATCGAAGCGGCAGGAACAAAGGGGGCTTTTTCTAGGGTTTTTGATAAGGATCTGACTGCGTTGTTGCCGCTGGTGTGTGAATGGAACTCGGGAATGATCCGTGTGACGTCATCCCCACTATACAAGGAGGCCAGAAAATAGCAGTTAGTTTAGTTTTAAGAGTTACCGTTACAGACACAAGTTGGTTAGTGTGTCAGCTGTGCATGTGCATCGTAAAGAAAATTTCGCAATCGTCGAGTGATAGTATCGTTGTAGTTAGTGTATGAGAGACAGAGAAAGTGAAGAAAGACACCGAAAGGACCAAGGCAAGGTTACGGGTTGTAAACATTGTGAGTTATGATAGCACGAAAGCCTGTAGACTGTGTTAATGACGAGAAGAAAACCATTTCTGATAAAAGTTTAGAAGATAATAAAGTGATAGAAAAGTAAACCGACTGATTTTGTCACTATATATAATTTTCACAAAATTTCACAGATACATTGCGTTAAAGTACAAAACTGATATGAGTTTGCAGCAAGCCTCCCTAAAATGCTTATATCACAACTTCAAAAATACCTTTTGCAATACAGGATGGAAAGTCTGTAGCCATCCTTACACTAAGAATAGAAGGCATCAAAAAGAAAAATCATAACCTTGGTCCAATTTCCAGTTCACCATAACTAATTTGCAATGTAATATTTGGCACCAGCATTACCGCAGCACGTTCAGCCTGCTAAGCCAACTGTCGTAAGAATTAAGCAAAGAACACTACTCTCGCTCAGAGGAAACGGTATTGTGCATTAGTCACGTGTAATTGTTGAAAAATGTTTTGCCAAACATAATGTAACAAATAACAAAACACCAGGTGCTGCTGAACAAACTTTATTTGCTTTCAAGCCCATTAGCGTAGCAACAACGTTACACTTAGATCACTTTTGCGCTAACTCCGAACACCAGAACAACTGTAGGATCAGGTCACAATAAGAACTGTCAGCTTACAACTTTCACTGAACTGCACATGGCACGATTCACAAGTGCTGTCCACTGAACGCTTCGTAGACGTTTAACTGACTGCCACAGTTCACTACAACATTTCACTACAAAAACAACTAGTACAACTTCGTCTCTGGGCACGAGCGAGTCCCTTAAATAGTGCCGCAAACAACGAGAGTTCTGAAAGTGTAATGCTCGAGACTGAATAAGAAGGAACAGTTTATACAGCTGAACAGCAGACAATAGCTATTGTTTCCATACGGCCCATTGTCCTGCCGGAGGACGGGTCAGTAAGGCAGGTAAGCGCTCCGGCCTGTTCCTGTCGCCGTCAGAGCCCATGTCGCCGACCGCCAACTATCACTAACAGAGAACAACAGACAACAGACAACAAACTTTGATGTTACATATTGCATGAAAAAAATGATTCAAGCATTGAAATAGATTGTTAGTTAACATTCTGACAATGCATTTACTTTTAGGTAAACGTGGTGTTAATTTTATTTGTGCCTTCGATGGCCGCGTATAACGTAACTGCTGGCTGGTGAGCCTTTGGTTGCAACAAGTTGAATAACTACATGGCGAAGTCGAATGCTACAGGGGTACTAAGTTCGGTTATCGAGACCTACGCTTGTCGTTCGCAGAGCTTCCCATAGAACGCGCAAACTAGCTTCTTCTGGTGGTTTATCCGAAGACCTTTCGACAGCGAAATTGAGAGGTAAAGAACATGAGCGTACATATTAGGGTAGTGGCTTGGTCATCGGTAAGGTTTTAAAGATATTTAGTGTAGTAAAGTCTGGAGAGATTCCAATGAATATGTATTGCATAGCAAGCTTTATGAATTAATTTCGTTATGTAAAACAGAACCATACATGAAAATATGTTAAATTTTGGCATTGTTTAGAAAATGGTGCTCTTTAATTAAGGATTTGCTCTTCTTCCACACTGAGACACGTTTTAAAGTAAGGAACGAACCTATTTTTGGTTAGGCGTCTCAAAGGTACATAATACCCGTGTGCTTTGTATGTACGCCATGCCACAGTAAAGTACCGTAAAGCAATCGTGGTTGCTATCTAACATTTATCTTGAAATTTGCGAGATGTCTCTCGGAATTCCTCATACCTGTCCGGAAAATTATCGATGTAGCGGTTCATACCATACTGGTATCCCCCTTCGTTCAGCATTCCGGCTCAAAAACACCCCAATATGTAGGCACGGTGCTGTATTTTCTACTTCATATTGCCCTCTACTATTCATGATATGCTGCATTGTACTCAAAGCCCTGTTTCCATATCATGCGGACAGGTTCAAAGGACCCTCTTGTGGTATAGTCGTGTAAATTCCTCAAACAGTCACTAGGGAGCAGCTCCAAGTGAAAAATACCCTAATAAGCGCGCCTGATACCAGGAACTGATTCAGCTGCTGATAGAAATACCACAACTATGCATCCTTAGATGGCACAAAGCGGAAGTGTACTTCTAGGTAACCGTAGACTCGCTCCAAAGAGTGACGTCATAAATCGGAAGGCGAAGGCACAAATAAAAATGAACACCAGTATTATATCTGCATATACGATAGATGTAAAAATTGAAAGCATCGCCATTTGCACATCACGTTCCTTTCAGAATCTGTGGCACTGGTATAAACCAGTGTTTCTAATACTTCGTTTTATCAAATTTATGAAAAAAAAACCCAGAAGGAAACTTCAAGCCATCCAAGCTATCATTAGCTTCCACATTTTGCTCTTTTAGCAACAGAATATATTTTCTTCATTGAAAATATTTTCCGGCGTTTCCGGTTTCTCGTTTAGTACAACGATTCAAATGTCCCATTTCTACATTCGACACAAGGGGATCACCTGGAGAAATTTGTGGGAAAAGAATATTACTCTTTCATCGGTATGCCGCGGGTTTGATATTGACCAAAACAGATATCGACTAATCGCAATACTATTGTGACCGCGGCACGTTGTCTTCTCCCGTGCCGGTGTCGGCGGTGTTCGACTACTTTTTTCGTAGAGGTAGGGTAGTGTTTAACGCCCGCTTTTAGTACATCCTGGACCGCAGGTGATGATACATAGAATGAAGATGAAGCACCGGTGGAATGAAATGAGGGAAACCTGAGAACCCAGAGGAAAGCCTCTTTGTCCACCACAAATCTCACATGCAATTGCCTGGGATTAAACCCGGGCCACTTTCGAGAGAGGCGAATGGTCTAACCACTCGGCCGCGGCGTGATCTAAAGCTGGGCTACCTGGACCTGATTGTAGCTAATGGCCCTTCTCCCGCAGAACAATACTCCGTACAGAATAATAGCCGTTGTGTGCCATCTCCCTGCTCCTGAAGATTCACTTTCACAGTTTTGGGTAGGTTTCCTTTCTAACACGTTTTCTTTGTATTTGTAGCCCATATATGTAGCCCATATATGTAGCTGATTAAGGCTCAGCTGACGGTCGAACCGAGTCGAGGCGAGTCGGAGCTGACAGTGGAGTTGAGCTGAGAGTGGATAGTTTTTCGGTAGACATTTGACACTGAAAGTTCAGTTGAATGAGTCAACATTGCGGAATGCAATTCAGTTATGGCGATTTGACGAACAAGTTGTGTTTAGTTCTGAGTGTGTGCAACAGTGTCTCAAGTGTAAACGTTTGCGTTAAACTAAGTTTGCCCTAAATAGTAAAGGGAGTTTATCAGCGACTGAAGTTTTCATGTCACACGATTTTATTTGATAAACGTCATCACGTTCCTGAAGCGTAATAGTATCAGTATGCTGTGATTAATGGGTTACTTTATCCTATTGTGTTTCAGTCAATGTTCATTCAAATAATATCAATTACCAAATAAATAATGTTCTTGGGGAGAAAAATCCATAGTGTGTTAGCTGATTTTGAGGTTAATTGATTTCTCCTTCCCACAGTTGGTAGCCATGGATAGTATTCCGTAACACATACTATTCGTAGCACATTTAGTAAATATGTCATGACACGATGGTAAATTGATTTTAACAACGCAAGTAGAAAAATAATATTTACTAAAATAATGTTACCTTTTATTCATAAAATTGCCAAAGTAAATGAGTTTCATGAGATAAACTCGTGATTACACGTGCACTGTGACCTAGTTTCACTTCGGTGCAAACTGCAACTCTGTTATTTACTGGAAAGTCAAAGACAAGGTGACAGGTTGTCTTGGATGTTGTCCGATATAGTACACTACGAATATTACAATTCTGAGAAAACGTCAACGTGAATTGAAGAAAGAAAGAAATATGGGATATCTGGTATGCGGCAGAGGAGACCTCACGCAATGTAACGTATGTAAGATCTATTACATTACCCAGGAGGAAGGAATGGAGCGAAGGCAATACAGAAGGCTACAGTAAACAGACCACAGCGACCTGCGGTAGTCTGCTGGCTCGAAGAGCAGGCCCACTATCGGAGGGGTCTTCGAAGCCAGAGGGGACAGTGAATGACCAGTTTAGCCGGACACCCCTCAAGTGTCCACGTGAAATACTCTTTTCTTGGAGTAAGTATCCGTGTCATTTGTCCGGCACCATCATATACCACGGAACTTAGAAGTACGCCTGAAACATGAAAAGGAAACAGCACAAAAGGGAAATAAAGGGAAATAAAGGGAATGAAATCGTCTTACACTGGAAACCATCCCAGTATTCGCCTATCGACAAGGAAATACTACGAAAAAACGAAGTAGGGAGAGGTGGTCGACGGAATCGCTGTACCACCCGAATGCATGTCTGACATATTGCCACGGAGCGAACTCACTTGGCGAAAATAAATAAATACTTATAGAAGAGAAACATCCATTTCCTTCTGAATTTGTTAGAGGCTATAGGATACGCAATTGCGAAATAGGGCCAAAGTTGCCGCAATTTATAAACATCCATTTTAGTGAGGGCTGCCCCCGTAGCTCAGTCAGTAAAATACCTGTCTACTGTCCAAGGTGGTGTCCTGGGTTCGATTCCCGGGTGGGAGGGTGTGACGTTTTCTTTAACCTAGGTTCCAATAAAATTCTAGTAACAAAGGTACAACGTTTTTCTCTTACGAAAATGAACAAAGCACTCGAAAAGTCTCAGGAATTTTCAAATACTAAGTAATCTGCAGAGAAGCATTAAAACTGGAAGAGGGTGTTCAAATGCACCAAACGCTGTTTAAATAGAATAAAATCAGCCAATGTTGTTTTAGACTTATCATCTTCAACTCTATTTTGTCAGGTTTTTATTTGTGGGCATATTCTCATTTTAAAATGATTGTTCCTTAGGTTGTACTTCTCGGTAAAGATTACTAACTGATTGTACATCTGCTTGTTAATGACAGAATAAACATGACGAGGTGAATTTTTGTTAACGTACTTTAGTCATGGTGCTACTAAACAACTTTTGTCTAATGCTTAAAATTTTAAGCAAAATATTGATGACTTATACTTAACACTAATTTTATCCCAAACTATTAGGATGAATAAAAATGCATATTACAATTTATTAATGTACTCTTGAAGAGTTGTACCATAGAACATTATCTTTTACAAAAATAATTCCATCTTGTGGTGAAATTCTTTAAAACAGTTAAAAATAAAACAAAATCATAATTATCTCGGAAAAATTAAATAACACTTATGTCATTTAGTGAACATATTATACACTAAACTATGATCGCTGCAGTAAATTTTTAAATAACTGTAACTGAAATTGTAGAATTTAGGAGCATGAAAATGGGTGTATCCTAAGCCTGTTTTCATTCCAAAATCCTCACAAAGTAAAGGAATGACAAATGTTCTACATAAGCCTGTTTTTTGTGGGTGAGTGAATATAGTCCTTAGAATTATTTCCATTTATGCAGGGTGATTTAGATAGAACTAGCACATTTCTTTCTTCCATTCCTCAGCTGGAAATTCACTTAACCCTGCTATCTTTGGGTTAATATAACCCCACAAGAAATTTATCATTGTAGTACTAATCTAAAGTTAACAGCTGACACTTGTGATTTTATGTATTTGTTTCTCTTCATATGCACTACTCATAACACCTTGAATTAAAAAATACGTATTTCGCAATTTTATAATTAAAATTGTTACACTTGTCTTCTTTGGGTCATAATGACCCGATTACTTTTAAAGCTCATTACTATATGTTCTGCACTAAATTTAACGTTCTACTACGTCCAAATCGTATATATGTCAATGTATACAAGAATATAGTGGCAGTTTGCTTTTGCAACAATGGAAATATTGTCGAAATAAATGCAGCAGAATACAAATCAGTTACGTCATACTGACTGTTGAAAGAAGACGCAATTTTAGCTATCGTAGTGAATGGTGATATATTGTCATGACAAACCGTTGCTCCACTGAAAGTGAATTGGAAGTATTAGGCAATGTATCTGATAGTTTGGAGAATGGATAGAAGGTTGCATACCTTCCTTAATAAGATACCAAAACGAATTTCAAGAAATTGTCATAACCGTTCGTTCTCAAATTTCGACGCTCTTCAGCGTCCAAACCGTGCATTCCCAGAGGAGTAATTTTGTAAATCGATCAGTTTGCCGTACCGCATAACATACTAAGCATTGTCGGTGTTTTTTTTTTTGGGGGGGGGGGACACCCAGTATATATATAGAGAGAGAGAGACAGACAGACAGACAGACAGACAGACAGAGACAGATAGACAGACAGACAGACAGAGACAGATAGACAGACAGGCAGAGAGAGACAGAGAGCTTTCTTAGCCTGTGTTTCGATCAATACCAAAGTTACATTACATAATAGTAATTTATCTACGTTAAGCAAGAAGTAAATGCAACTTATAACATATAAAATACTTGCTTAACATTAATGCTTAGAATTTTCTTCATTGGGTCAGTATGACCTGAAGGACCAAGAGTGTGCACTATTTTTAAGGAGAAAAGAAGGCTTAATGAACAGTTTTTAACTTCAAATTAAACAGCACTCTTTATTCTTTATTTTTGTATTTTGTCATACTGTTGACTATGCCCTTAGGCCTGCAACTTTTGCAGCTCTCTGACACATTAGGTAGGTGTTTTGCGACATTCGGGGTGACCTTTCTAGACGTCTCTTACACAAACAACCGCGGGCAGCCTATATGAGCAATGCCTACTTTATCCATTCACTAGTTGTTTTCTATTTGTTTACCAATCTCAGTATTCTGTTTCTTTGGGAGAATTGCATACATCAAATTCTTTTATGGTGTACCCTTCGAGTAGCTGTAATTGCGTCATAAGCAAGAGGCGTTGATTTAACGTGCTATGCCTTTTAGTGACTAACTGTCGAAAATACCTGTCAACAAAGTGGCAAAAATAAAATTATGGAGTAAAGAGTAAACATCAGAGCCTCTAGTTACGAGGAATTGGAACTCCCGAACATCATACTTAACTTGACGTTAAAAACTGCTCATTAAGTGAATTTCCAGTCGAATAACCAAAGAAAGAAATATATGAGTTCTATAAAAATCACTCTCTGGTATAGCTAACGTACAGTATTTCATTCAATATAACATGTAATCATCCATCTATAGCCACTCTTCTCTGCAAGCAGTGACAATGACTTTCCCTCTCTTATTTATGTTCTTGATAGTTTGAGAACTATTGAAAAGAAATAATTGAAACCTATCCAAAACTTTGATACAAAAATTTACCTTCTGAAGTGTGATAAATGCAAAGAAAGATCAAATAAATACAATATATTATATTTCAGTCAGACAACGTTTAATTGTTGAAGGAGAAGTGTTTTGCGAAGCAAAAGCAGAAGCGAAATTCTTCTCTTCCCTGCCTCAACCAACCCTTTCCATGGTTAAATGTTCCTTAATTGCTCAAAGATGCCCCACTAATGACGTTATTGGAGGAGTTACCATATACGGTATTCCCAAATGCTGGCCCTCTCGTGGTTGTGGCGGTGCTCCTGTAATGTTGATTGTATGTTGTATATCAAAATTTATTCAGTTTCGAGTAGTCGCTATATACATACATGCAGATGTAGTGTATAGTATGTATTACTGATATAAAGGTCCTTATTATTACTATCATCGTCGTCGTCGTTGTTGTTGTTGTTTGTTGTTGTTTACAAATAGTGCTACTTTTTTGTTATACCTAATGTACTATGTTATATTACATAAGTATTCACCTTATAAACATTATAGTGCTCTATGAAGTAGACAATTAATAACACATGAAGAGTATGTCGGTAAGATTAATGTAACAAAGGTAAATGTTAATATACCAAATACAATTGCTTCGTCCGCGGTAACAGTGCTACCAATACCAGAACTAGTGTAAATATAATAACTGAAACAGAAGTAATAAAATTGTGTAATGTAATAATAAAACGGTAAGAATATTTTACAATAGCTGATGTTTGATTGGTTTGGTATGGTTTAAGGGCGCTCAACTTCTAGGTCATCAGCGCCCTTAAAATATTCATGGCAATAGCCAGATATAAATTTTACTCAAAAATAAAAATACTAGCAACGAGAAAAATGTACACAAAAAAGTAAAAAACAGTGGCAATAGCAAGATATGAAACAAGGTGATAAATATGTCCAAAAGCATAAACAGATAACTACAATTTTAAATCCTCAAATTGATATTGCCCTCCGCTAAAAACTTAAAAACTCTATCAACCGCTGCTTTGTCGTCCAATAAGACCTCTGCAAGTCTGGCAGGCAGCTGCAGAGAATCCCGAAGGTGCGCTAGAGAGCAACACTCCAGCAGCACGTGGCGAACTGACAAAAGGTTGTCACACAGCGGATATAGAGGGGCAGGGTCCCTTTTAAATAGGTAACCATGCGAAAAAGTTCAGTGCCCTATTCTTAATCGAGCCAAACTAACCTCCTCGCTGCAAATGTTTGAGTTGCCTATTGGAATATAATTTATAGAAATTCATACACATAACTTATATTACAGTTATCGGAACAAAAACTAAAATATATACTTCAGATAATCTGAAGTTCCCTGGGAAGTTCCCATACTCAATTTTGCACTCCTGGAAAACCATAAGTAACAACGAAAACCCACAGAAGCAAACTACGCGTAGAATCCTTCAAAAGCAATTATTCCAGAAGGAATTCTAGTTACGTTTTGTTAACAAGATTTTCAACGATCTGGAAATGTAATATTACATGAATAACATTGCACATATTTAAGTTAAACTCAAAGCCACTCCTTGTATAGTAACTGTCCGCTGCTTAGATCATCATGCAAAAACTGTACATTGTGCGTAGTCAGGATACTGAGCACGTTATATACAATTTATCTACATGGTGTCCGAAATAAAGCTAATAAATCGGAGAAAGTTTTGTCTGCGGAACTAGTTTATTGAAGCTTAAAACTCACATTTTTATGAGACTAGATGTTAGAATATTGCGTGGTATCCTAGGTATAAAGGATAAACGGCATCCCATTCGATTGCACATTGTTCAGTAGTGGACTCTAGTGAAGAAATGGAAGAGAAGATATTTAATTATCTAAGATTTATTCTGAACAACATTCTTTTTATTTGAATGGGTACTAATCGAGACGGATTAAGGCAGGGATGACGCTCGTAATCAGAAGTTGTGGTTGCGCAATCCTCTAATTTCTCTGAGAATGTTAGAGGGCTCATCAGATCATGTGGATCGCGAAGCGGAATCTGAGGTTGAAAGTCTACTAATTGCTCTAAACGTTATCCTGGGATTGCTTCTAGATCTCTGAGAAAGTTACAGAGCCCCAGTTTCTGGTCAGAACTTGCACATAAGATGATATCTACAATAGTTTGCACTGGCGTGTGGTTTCCCATCTGCCATTTATGATCATTGCGGATCCCAAACGTATCCGAGTACCTTCAATTGACTATACGAGTAGCCCTCCATAATTTCTACACTAATATTACGAAGAAACTTAAAAGGGTGCTTCAGTAATTATTTCTTTAGTGAAAAGCATGTTCCTCTGGGAGACAGGCTGCAACACATTATTCCGTTCCATCCGTAAACTTCCTATATATGTTTTACTTTCTCTACTGGTAAGTAGGGGAACTATTGTATTCCACCCAAAAATTCGATGCCGAGATTTCACCGGAAATATGTCTTTTCAGATCTCCGGAATCCAAAAAAAGCATTTTTAGAAAAAGGTCCGTGTGTGTGTGTCTGTCAGTCTGTGTACTGTGGACAGCATAACTCAAAAACAAAAAGTCGGTTAAAAACCAAATTTGGTATTTAAATTTAATGTCTTTCAAGGATGCGACACGAAGATTTTGAAGAAAATATCCCCAGCCTAAACTACCCTTTACCTACATGGAAAAATTTTCAAAAATTTTTATTTTCTTGAAACTGGCTCTAACGATTTTGATTAAAATATCATATGTTTGAGATATTTTGATGACAAATGAAATGTATACCTTGAATTTTCTGGCTATAGCCCCTGTAGTCATATTTACTCTGGACGGCTTTTACATAACTGGTAAACCGTAAGAGATAGACCAAATCATACTCTACAAAAAATGTAGACCTTGCTAAAATACACAGTTTAGGTCCAAATAAATTTTCTTGTAGGGTGAGCCATTTCGGAGATATTCCTTGTTATGTGTGTGAGTTTCGGGAAACTTAAAACTTTCGTGAAGTGGAACATGGGTGTTAATTTTTTTATATGTTAAGTGTGCAAAGAGAATGGAATCTCAAAGCTTTAAAAGATTTGACTATCGCACAAAGCCTACTGTATTCTAACATTCCCCTTGCACCAAAAGGAAATAAGCAATAAGATAACTTGTACAAATGTTTATCTTAACTAACACGAAGAAGATTAGGAATAAGAGTTTGTAAGAATGGTTAGTGCAAGAGTAGAGGAAGTCATGCGAGTGCAACACATCAGATTTTCATTTATTAGAAATGTGATGGATTGGATTCCTATGGCATTCATCTATAAAGTGTTAAAAGGTATATTTAAAAGATTTTTGTGCTTGTATGTCGTATCTCGTAATTTACCCCCGATTTAGCTGAATATTCTTAATAGGGAATCCTTTTGGCGTGACCGAATAATGCATTTGAAATCATCGCTGCATAGCCAAATTAAAATTGTACTCTATATTACATTATCCTAAAAGTAGTCTTTCCCACATTTTAAGCACCTTACGAACAATTATGTATAGTTTGAACTATATGTACAAAACATGGTGTAAGGCAGGAATTTCAGCGTAAGGACCTTAACCTTCGAACTATTCCTTATAGTATTTCACCATACATATAGTCTACATTTCAAGAGAACTTTGTCATTCATTGCTTTTATTATTTCCGCCGAGTATTTCCTATTTTACTGTGTGATACTGAAGCAGTCCAATATACAGCTGCAAAACAATCTCCTCCTCCTCCGGATCGCTCGCTAGATTGTCCAACTTTGGACTCTCCGCACGCTGCAAGAACTTGCTGAGGAAACAACAGAGCTGAATCGGAGGCTACAAACACAACCCAGGGACAACAGTCAGCGTACCTTTTATATACGGAGAAGATTCTTGAAGCCAGAAGAAAGAGAATATTTAAGAGATTTCGACCCGCGTACCGACAGAAGTTCTGGACAGTTCGATAGACCGAGAGCACCTCTCTCTTTTCCAGTCAACTCACGATAGTTGGTGCCAAACAGACGAGTTGCCCAGTGAAGCGTATTTAGTATTTTCTGAATTTGTGCTCCTATTCGTTAAATAAGATTAAATCATTTAACAATAAGTAAGTATGATGTAAAATTAGTATGTTCGGATCAAATGGCACATGGGAAAGTCTGGGAAAAGTGTGAGGCATAACGTACTTCTGCTTAATATGAGGTACTTTAGGTAAACAATATAAGCCGTGAACAGATCCCAGCATACACTTTGCGGCGTTGCTGCTAGATTTGTTATTTTATCACCACAGTTATTCATGACATTCTCAAGGACTCTCTTATATTAATCAGAGGAAGTATTGCACTCCACTCAAAACTCAATATATCTATAAATACGTTTTGAGATCCCTTAGAGCCAAAAAAAAAAACTATTTTTAGAAATGTGTGTGTGCGTGTGTGAAAAAGAGACAGAGAACAGTATAACTAAAACACGGTTAGCCTCGTTAGCTTCCTGAGGGGCCAGTCGAGGAGTTATTTGGTTAAGAAATAGCGGCCCCAGGTTGCGAAGACCATATAACCGGCCGGGAGGACTCGTGGCGCTGACCACCTCCCACCCTCTGGTACTGCATCCCGCTCATGACGCCTATGGTGGGCAGAAGTGGCGGACGCAGCGGTCGGGTGGTAGGTCTTGGTACGGTAAGGGCGGTTGCTCTGCTTTTTTAAGGGATGCAGAAAACCTTACTTCGCAGAAAACTGCACATCACCTTAAAGCCCAAAATTTATGCCGAATGTACATATATTTTTCTTTTTCGTGTCATCAACCACTTTGAGGACATTCGTAGCAACTGGTTTGAATTTTGCAATACTTTCATACACTTATTGAAATGCTAAGTTACCACGCATTTATTTCTGTGATTTGATGCTAAAGTTGTGCAATTTTAAATTACAACTATCCGCTGCTTAAACACTTGATGTCGCTCTCTACTTAGAGCGGATTGTGTAGTGAAACAGCTTCTATGAACTACAGCGTACAAACCGTGCATTTCCGGGCGGGGATTCCTACCGCAAAACTGATCAGTTTGCCGTCCCGCACAATATACCAAGCGTTGTGGGTGTTTTTTTGGGACATCCTGTGTGCGTGTGCGTGTGCGTGTGCGTGTGCGTGTGCGTGTGCGTGTGCGTGTGCGTGTGCGTGTGTGTGTGTGTGTGTGTGTGTGTGTGTGTGTCTCTCTCTCTCTCTCTCTCTCTCACTGCATTTTTCTTTCTTTCCTTCTTTCTTTCCTTCGTTCCTTCGTTCCTTCGTTCCTTCGTTCCTCCCTTCCTTCCTTCCTTCCTTCCTTTCTTTCTTTCTTTCTTTCTTTCTTTCTTTCTTTCTTTCTTTCTTTCTTTCTTTCTTTCTTTCTTTCTTTCTTTCTCTCTCTCTTTCTTTCTTTCTTTCTTTCTCTTTCTCTCTCTTTCTTTCTTTCTTTCTTTCTTTCTTTCTTTCTTTCTTTCTTTCTTTCCTTCTTTCTTTCCGTTTTGTGGTTGGTTTAAAACAATAAGTTAAAATTGACCTTCAGTGTTTTGCTTTGTTGGGCGTTTGGTGACTGTTATTATTTAGCATGTTATATTTAAATACATTTTACTTCACTGTTGTTTTGTTAATTTTGACTGCACTGTTATGAACTCACGCACTGCCGTATGAACATGCGGGATTATTGAAATACGTAGCATCTATCAACGGAAAGAAAAATATTTCGTGTAATGTTTGTGTAAGTTAACTGAAAAATCTAATCCCGTTTGGTACAGATGGCAATGTTTATACTAGCCGCCATTGTTTATTCCTTCATTCATTCTGTCTGCTCCGTATTCGCTTAAAACTTCAGTGAAGTGACGATCTTCTACTCTGATATCGTGTGTTACCGTTAATTACTAAACCTGATAAAAGTGGATGTGTTTTAGGATTTAGCTCTATAAGACATCTATTAAATATCGACAGAAAAATCGGTAGCACGTTACGTGCTATTCTTGTTTATAAAATCCCTTCTTAAGCACTTTAATTGAATTTCAAAGCTCTAGCTCTCGGTTCGGTAATGGACCTCTTGTGCGAGAGATCCGTTTTCATTATAACATTTTGGATAACGACTTTCTGGCAGTTTGTTACGCGATTAAGGGATATTATCTACTTATACTCTCGGCGTTTTAATGCACTGTTTAGTAAGCGTGAAAACCTCTAATGGGTATTTTTTATTAATGCACTTCAAATACACTTACTAACGCACGATAATAAATATTTGGCTTTTATTACGAAGTAAAATCATAGGTGCAAAACTCACACGTCTTTATCTCTTTCATCCCTTTAATTAATACTGGCCATGAATTAACAAGAAGTAAACCATCGCAAAATACACGAAAAATGCTGCTCCGAAGCTTCCACATTTCAATTAGTTTAATTCCGATTATACTAACAGGTTCTTTAGCATGTTTTATTTAAACATGGACAACTGCAAGGCTAGTATCCTTGAACCATGGTATTAATTAAAGCGCTGAGTACCATTGTGGGCCATGGGCCATTTTTATAAAATTGAGAAAAATATGGCTAAAGTTTAGTTATTTTCACAAAGTATTGAATAAGCCATAGCATAATGTAGCATTACCTGTTATTAAAAATAGCAATATACACTTAGAAAATACAAATTAATACTTATTTGACATTACAGTATATTATTTGCGTAGTTTAATATCAAGAACTTTCAATCAGCTGGATATGGGCCATTTTGCTTTCAAGATAGTTATACAAATTGAAAATAACTTACTGGGTGGTCTCCATTTGTCAGTGCAGAATGCTGCTAATCAGCATTATTTTCTTTACCATTTGTATTAGACCTCTATAAAGTTCACGATTCCTCGTGGAATAAATAGAAGCAATGGAAGTAGACCACCATTAGCGTTTGTTAGCTTAATAAGAGCTGTGTATGCTGGTGTTAGATTCCATGGTGAAGCTAAACGAGTTACTATTTTTAATTTCCCTACTGGTAAGTAGAAGGAAGTATTGTATTCCACCCAAAAATTCTATGTCAAGATTTCACCGGAAATATATGTTTTGAGACCCCCTGAATAAAAAAAGACATTTTTAGAAAATAAAAAGGTCCGTGGGTGTGTGTGTCTGTCAGTCTGTGGACAGCATAACTCAAAAACGAAAAGTAGGTTAAAATCCAAAGTTGATATTTAAGTTTAATATCTTTCAAGGATGTGACACGAAGATTTTGAAGAGAATATCCCCAGCCTAAACTACCCTTTACATGGAAAATTCTTCGAAAGTTTTTATTTTCTTGAAAATGGCTCTAACGATTTTGATTAAAATGTCATATGTTTAACATATTTGTATGACAAATGAAATTTATATTTTGAACTTTCTGGCTATAGCCCATGTAGTTCTGTTTACTCTGGATGACTTTTGAATAAATTTTAAACCGTAAGACGTAGACAAAATCTTACTCAAAAAACAAAAAACAAAAAAAAAAAAAAAAAAAAAAAAAAAAAATGTAGGTCTCGCCAAAGCACACATTTTGTGTCTTAATACATTTTTTTGTAGAGTAAACCATTTCGGAGATATTCCTTGTTATTTGTGTCAGTTTCGGAAAACTTAAAACTTTCGTGAAATGGAACATCGTTGTTCATTTTTATATGTTAATATGACAAAAACGGGATCTCAAAGCTTTAAATATTTTACTATTGCTCAAAGCCTACTGTATTCTAATATTCCTCTTACAGCTACAAGGAAATAAGCAATAAGATAATTTGTTCGAATGTTTATCTCAACTAACACAAAGAAGATATAGTAATAAGAGTTTGTAAGAATGGTTAGTACAAGAGTAGAGAAAGTCATGAGAATGCAACAGACAGCTAAGAAACCAAACAAAGAACAGACAGCGTTCACATCACACCTAAGCTGTGGCAACAATTTCATATGAAAGTGGCGTGGCGTGATATGTGGACTTGGATATGCACTTTGAACTCGCGTTAAAGGTACGCACAGGTGACTAAATTCTACAACTATTAGCCGGTTTTTTTCAAACTCATATCATACATAATGCATATAAGGAATAATATATATTCAAATTTTCATTGTAATACCTACCTCTGACGGCTTTAAGTTTATTATATTTACCAGCTGTTGTTTTGGCAACGTATCTAAAATGCTCCACGCGGTGAAGATTTTAAACTTTTGATAATTTTAAATATATTTCTGTGATAGATAAGTACTCTCAAAAGAATGCTAGGAACAGGATATGTCATAGTGCTGTGGTTTACTAAACAAAAGTGATTAACTTTGAAAAAAAATATTTTTTCACAATTTTTAGAGTTTTTACAAAACTTTATAATATTCACCAACTGGTAAATATTAAAATTACAGAAAACTCACTCCCATTATTTTTTTCTCTGCATTCTCAGTTTGTTGATTACAAGCACTCGGATTCTATATTAGGAGCAGTAGATTTCCAGAAAATTGGCGCGTTCTCTCTAACATACGGTAACATGAGCAGTGCATACCCTGCCTTCGGGTTCCTGGCGTATTTTCCTCTTGCACGTTCACACACATTACTGTTCAAAATGCTGCTTGTTGTACTCTGATACGTGCAGAAGAAGTTAAAAATATGAAATTAACCTTCACTTCCAAACAAAATATTGAAAAAGTTAGCTTCAAACCTCCTCAACAGTAACAAGCGAGATGCACTTTTCTACGTTGCATCTACTGTGCGCGCACATCGTTTGATTTGACTGGTGTGAAGCAAGTACAACCACTAACCGCTCTGTTTCAATGTTTGGCGTGATACGCTAACAATACTAACTCCCAGCAGATTGTTCGAAACATACTCTTCAAAAACCATAACGCTAATTGGTTTTGTATATAGATGATAGGAAAAGTTAACTAAAGAAAACTGGCAAGGTATGCAACACATCATTCACATCCATTGACGCTACGCCCCTGATATATATTAAATATGAACTTGCTTCGGCATTTTCTCTATGAAAATAGTTGTGCTAGTATTTGCTTTCCTTTGATTCCTCAACTGAAGTTAATATAGTGTTGTTTACAAACTTTATTTTCTTTATTGTAATTTGTCCTCCATTATTTCAAAATGGGAGTTTGTAAAAAACACAATATTAACTTCAGCTGAGGAATCAAAGGAAAGCAAACAAACACTAGCATAATTATTTTCATACAGAAAATGACGAAGCAAGTTCATATTCAGCTGCTTGAAGCATATAAAACAGGATATTAAATAACAAACCTACAAATGAAAATCAATTAAAACGTTATAAAAGGATAGCAATGTACGATTTCCTTACTGTTCCGAATAGCTTGTTGTGAAGTAAACAGATAAAACAAAACTGACAGCAGCGGAAATGAGATTTTTACGTTCAGTTAAAACATACGCATGTTAAGATATAATATCAAATGACAGAATACGACATTATTACAAAATATTTTCACTAGCGGATAAAATAAAACAACTAAATGAAACTGGAAACGTCAAGTAATTACATTGGACGTGTATGCCTGAAATAACATTACACAGCTCAGCAAACTACAGATACAATGCAGATAAAGCCCAAGAATCCATTAAAAATAAAATCTTCATAGGAAAAATAAACTACGAGTTTAAAGTGCAGTTACAGAATTGGTGTAATAAACAAAAACCCAACGGGATGCCTCGGGCGGTAACCTCTGTGTCCCACATGAGGGAGGTGTCAGGTTCAAATCCAGTGAGACGACCAAGCTGACTGCAAGTTTGCCGTGATTTCCGTGGTTTTACTCAGTCGCTCAGATAAATTCCGGATTGGATATTTAACCCAAACTTCAGGTAAGTATGAAAATAAATGGTAGTGGCGAATACTCTGCTTTGTATCTACGAATACTTGAAGGAGGTAGACTGGACTGCACCCTAATGCCATCTACCCGACACCTAGACACGTAAAGACACAGCTGCTTGCATCGAAGTTCCAGTGACAATCTCGAGGCCGTGCGTCACTATAGAACCAGAGGTACGGTTGCTAGCACTAAGGCCTCTGTGAACGCATATCGAAGCAAGATGGTGCACTAGGTGAGACCTTGTAGGTAACTGTCCACTAGGTACCAAGCCATGAGCTGCCTCGTAACGGACCGTCGCGACGTGATCGCGTGGTTAGAACGACAGCAAGTGTCTACCTTAAAATGCTTAGGTTCAACAATAAGAGTAATTGATGCAAATGAAAATATTAGGGCCTATATTAAAAGAAATTTTAGTGGAAATATGAGGATAGACCTTGAATTAACCCTAGAACGCTAAGCCTCGTTATTTTTACGACGCACGATTGGCAATCCTGCTTTTACTCCTATAGTTTTCGCGCCACAATTATTTCCTTTTCAGTAGCTTCCTAGCTTTTGAAGAGCTTGGTCAGTGGGTGTGCATTGTCGAAATCGGGTGCAACAATGCATTGTTAGTAAGTGCTTTGTCGTAAATTTTACGGCGATTAGTGTTCACGTATCCAGAATTTCATAAGGAAGCAGATTTATTTTTGTAATAATCTGAATTCAGGAAAGCAGGACGTGTAATAACAATTCAGGAAAGCAGTTGAATCATTGCTGTCGATCGTTTCAGATGAGTATTCTGCGTGCAGACGACCCAAATTTTGGAAAAAAATATTATGGTAATGCTTCTTGAAGAAGATAGTAGCCCCCAGATTGATTTTAGCTCCAACGAAGAAATTGATAATGTGGAGTCTGATGATGTAATAATGACTGATACAGATGGTGAAGATATGGCAGAATGAAATATTGATATGTGTATGAGTAACGATGAAAATTCTCCTCTAACTAGGCAAAGAATGTCGCCATGGATACTGCAAAGAACATAGGGCAAATCTCTGCACAAATTGTTGTAAGTGAGGCGAGATAGAACTGTCTTTGTTGTCTCATAACAGTTTAAATGAGTCAAGATAATATTTTATGAGGCGGGCATAAACATTTGTGAGATAATAGTAATGTATTTTGTAATAGAAATAAACAGTAGTAAATTTTACGAGGCTTAGTGTTTATGTACTATAGGAATAGGGTTAGTGTTCCAGGGTTAAGACTGTGTGGGGTAATGCCTAAGCCCAAGTTAAAACTTGCACGAGAGACATGGAACATAAAAAATTGGAAAAAAAGGAAGCATAAAGGCTGGGGACATCTCAAATGAGATTTTAAAACCTTTGTTCCCTAACATTTAGAAATATCGACTTCGGAATGTATACTTATATAAGGGAAAAATTAGAGGGAAAGAAATTGGGAGAAGTTAAAAGCTCTCAGCTCAAGTGAACAGAGGAGGTTTTAGGGATGGAACCTTCGAAATAACCACGGTAAACACTGTTTTATAAACCTTTCGGATCAGGAGAGCATTGAACGACTCCGTACGAAGTAGAGAGAACCATCTGATTAGCTTTGGAATAGGTCTAAAATCCAAATTCATGTTGAGAAAGAATAAGAATATTTTTGGGGTCCTCTTTACTCCGAATGACTTTTGCTTTATTGGTAAACTAAAGGATTCGTACACACACGCGCGCGCGCGGGCTCCTTCAAGTAACATTTGTGTCATTTCTTTTATGACGTTAAACATTTCCGAGATATTCTATTTTATGAGCTTTAATTTTCATATACTTGAAGTTTCTTTTTTCATGCAAAAGCGTGATTCGTTTATTCTCGTGGTCATGCAAACAGGATCGAGTTTAAGGAAATCATGTAGTAATTCATTTTTTAAAATCTGACTATGGCTTTAGCTATTGCATGAGTCTTAAACATTGTAATAGTAGTTCGTAGAGGAGAGAGCAGAGACATCAGACCTTAACTCCAGGAAAACAATGCAAAAATGGAAAACAATTTCACATAAGTGCAAGTTTTGATACTCTACGAATAAAAAAAAGTGCATTTTAATTGAAGGAGTTTGTGTATATGTGTGTGTTTTTGTGTGTATATGTTTTGTGTGTGTTTTGTGTGTTTGTGCGTGTGTGTGTCTGTGTGTGTCTGTGTGTGTGCGTGTGTTTGTTTGTGTGTGTGTGTATTTCTGTGTATGGATAGCATAATTCAAACAAGAAAGGTCGATTAAATACCAAACTTGTTATTCAAGTTTAGCGTTTCCTAAAGATCCACCCCATTTCATGACAAATTAAATGTATACGTTGAATTTTCTGGAATAAACTCTGCACTCCTCTTCATTCTGAAAGAATTTGACTTAGTTGTTACACCGTAATAGATAGACAAACCTTAGTATACAAAAGAACTGTAGATGTTGTTAAAACGTACAATTTATTTGAAATACTATGTTTGTGGAGTTAACCATTTCCGACATATTACTTGTTGGTTAGTATTTTCAAATAATTTTCCTCAATTGGGAAGTCGTTTTTCTTTACCTTGGTCTTTGCTCTTAAAGATATGTGTGACTAAAAATTTGAAATTCTGAAGCACTGATTCTAGGGGTTTTTTTTTTTTTTTTTTTTTTTTTTTTTTTTTTTTTTTTTTTTTTTTTTTTTTTTTTAAATTTACGCCGTACGTGAAATGTAATGCAAACATGAGAACCACTTTGCTCTAATGTTCAGATATTTGCTTTTGTCTTAGATTCTTTTTCTTTCTTTCTTTCTTCCTTCCTTTCTTTCTTTCTTTCATTTTCTTTCATTTTCTTTCATTTTCTTTCATTTTCTTTCATTTTCTTTCATTTTCTTTCATTTTCTTTCATTTTCTTTCATTTTCTTTCATTTTCTTTCATTTCCTTCTCTTCTTTCTTTCATTTTCTTTCATTTCCTTCTCTTCCTTCTTTTCTTTCTTTGTTTTCTTCTCTTCTTTTGCCCTAGGTTTCTCTTTGTTTTCTTTAGTTTAGGCTCAAAAGGTTTTAAATTTACAAATATGATGTTTTTTCGCTTAAAACATTCTAATTTTTGCGTTTGAAAATAAAATATATATGCGTATACACACTTGTGAATAAAACCTGGCGCAATTTCTATTCTTTATATCTCTGTGAACATGTGTAGCAAATTTCATTACTGCAATACAAAAACTGCTTCGTGAGGAAAGAAATGAAAATATCAAGTGAGTGATTTGTTTAAGGGCATGTTGAAAATATCAATAGTGAGAAAATAGCCATAAAAGATTTGAATACATAGCTTAAATTTAAACCCATGCAGTATTTAAACATACAGTAGCACTTTTCAAAATGGCGTCAGGAGGCAAATTATTCATTGTTGCATTCACGAAATTTTTAATTATTTTATAGAACAAAAATAAAACTTTTATTTTATTTTATTTTCATGAAATTCCAAAAATACATCTCCTTAAGGAATATATTGGCTACTTATTTAAATATTTATTTATAAATGTAAAGACAGGAGAATTTCAAAGTTATCACCTAGCGACCAGCTCTTAAAAGATTTAACTATGGCTTAAGCGTACTCTGTTTCCTTACTCCCTGATCAGTAAAACAATTTCTAAAAACCTTTATCTGCACTAACATGAAGCAGATAAAAGAATAAGTGTTTGTAAGAATAATGTGTACAAGGGTAAAGAAAGTAATGATTTTCATCACTGATGGGTTGAAAGGAGCGAGGCGAAGGTTTTCTGCGCATCCACTTTGAGTGCTGTTATTGTTTTGCTACAACGCCATTATTTAGTTTATCTAAAATGTGATGAAAATTGTATGCGTGTGCTCAAAATAGCGATACCATTATGTTAGCTTGTAACAATTTTCTGCCACTACGCACCGAATTGTTTGAAAGGAGTGAAGCAAAGAGGTTCCGAACTCTAACTCGATTGCTGATAAGTTTATAGAGTCCACTCACAAGCAGCCTTTGAATGGGAGCCATTCAGTGGCTGTCCTGTCCTTCAACATCAAAGCTGCAACTAAAGCCAACGAGATTACAAACGAGTTTCAAATAGATTAGTTGGTCGGTCCTAGGTTTGTTGATAAGGCTTAGTGTGTGATCCAATTAAGATATACCAACCGTCTGTCCACATCCCAAACTCCAAATTACCCTTCTATTAACCATTGCACGGAACACAAATATGGTAACACCAAATTTGATTCGTTAATGGCTAAATATGTCAGGTTACTGAAATCTATACGCCCGGTAGAGCTATCCGAAATGTCATTAATTTCTATAAACAAATAATATTTTATAGATTATAACAAAACGTTTTATAAAGTCATAAATGCAGCTCTGAAAATTATGTACATGTGAAAATATTACACTGAACACTGAAAACGGAGCAAGCAAAGTACGAAGTTAAGAACAAAAAATCTTGTGTGTTGCAATCACATGACTTTCTCTACTTTTGTACTAGCTATTCTTACAAACTTTTATTCCTATATCTTCTTCGTGTTAGTTAAAATAAACATTCGTACAAATTATCTTATTGCTTATGTCCTTGTAGGTACAAGGGGAATATTAGAATACAGTAGGCTTTGTGCGACAGTCAAATCTTTTTTACCTTTGAGGTTCCGTTCTCTTTGCACGATTAACATATAAAAAAATGAACAACGTTGTTGCATTTCGCTGAAGTTCTAAGTTTTCCGAAACTCACACACATTACAATGAATATCTCCGAAATGGTTCACCCTACAAGAAAATTTATTGAGACATAAATTGTGTATTTTAGCATGATCTACATATTTTGTCTATCTCTAACGATTTAGCAGTTATGCAAAATTCGTCCAGAGTAAATACGACTACAGGGGCTATATTCAGAAAATTCAAGATATACATTTCATTTGTCATAAAAATATCTCAAACATATGTCATTTTAATAAAAATCGTTAGTCATTTTCAAGAAAATCAAAATTTTCGAAAAATGTTCCATGTAAAGGGTAGTTTAGGGTGGGGCTATTTTCTTCAAAATCTTCGTGTCGCATCCTTGAATGACAACAAACTTAAATACCAACTTTGGTTTTTAACCGACTTTTCGTTTATGAGCTATGCTGTCCACAGACTGACAGACTGACACACACACGGACCTTTTTCTAAAAATGCTTTTTTTGGATTCAGGGGGTCTCAAAACATATATTTCTGGTGAAATCTCGACACCGATTTTTTGGGTGGAATACAATACTTCCCCTACTTACCAGTAGAGAAAGTAAAAAAGCAGTTAACTAAAGCTCAATCTCTTACTTCCCCATACTAAGTAAAGGAAGTGTTACATTTGAACAAAAAGATTCTATACTGAGATGTCATTGGAAATATGAGTGAATGAATAATTTATTTATGATCATAAACAACACATTTTATCCTACAAAAAGCATACATTAAATGACCAGAAAACAAAATAAAACAATGAGCGAATATACTACCTTACCTAATTTATTCCTACCTCTTGGAGTTGCTTATATCTGTAACTTATTATATTTAACATCATTGGAAATATACAATTAGAGATGTCCTGAATACAATCAATAATCTTATAGAAACTTCTCTATGTGCCTGTGTTTTAATGTATGTGTATGCGTGTGTGTGAAGAGCACAGCTCAAAAAGAACAAATCGTGAAATACAAAACCTGGGATTTAAATTCTGCACCTTGGCGAAAGCAACACAGAGATTTTCAAGAAAATAACCAGCAATATTGAGTTAGAAAAATGCTAACAATTTTAACACACGAAATGTTTAAGATATTTGGGCGAAAAATAATATTGCTATAGATTTTTGGGGGAATAGTCAGAAGTCCAGTTCATTGAGCAAGACCTCTCTTGTAACTCGAAAACCGTAAATCTGGCCACGCAATTAAACGTAGATCTCGTTGAAGCACACTTTTGTGTCAACCATTTTCAAGATATTAATTGTATTGACTGAAATATTCAAATACTTTTTTCAAATAGTAAGTCTCTGTTCGTTTTGTTTCTCGTGATACTACAAAGATAATAAAATTTCGAAGTCAGTAAATAGTGATCCGCTTTATAAATATTTCACTATCACTTTAATATATATGTTTACTTTCTCTGCTGCTAAGTAGAGGAAGTATTGTATTCCACCCAAAAATTCGATGTTGAGATTTTACCGGAAATATGTTTTGAGACCGCTTGAATCACCCCCCCCCCCAAAAAAAAACCATTTTTATAAAAAGGTCCCTGTGTGTGTGTGTGTGTGTGTGTGTGTGTGTGTGTGTGTGTGTGTGTGTGTGTGTGTGTGTGTGTGTGTGTGTGTGTGTGTGTCAGTCTGTCAATCTGTCAGTCTGTCAGTCTGTAGACAGCACAACTCAAAAATGAAAAGTAGGTTAAAAACCGTAGTTGGTATTTAAGTTTAATGTCTTTCAAGGATGCAACACTAAGATTTTGAACAAAATAGCCCCACCCTAAACTACCCTTTAGATGGCAAATGTTTGGAAAATTTTTATTTTCTTGAAGATGGCTCTAACGATATTGATTAAAATGTCATATGTTTGTGATATTTGTATATAAATTATCTATAAATTGTCCCAAATTCACACCCCCATGGGTGGTCGCGAACCCACACGCGTTCCATGGCTGAGAATCGAAATACAATGCTCCAACCCTCTATGCCAAGGTCCAGTGCTACAACACGCACGGCTTCGGGCTTTTTTTGTTCTTTTAATAATTCCAAGGTTTTTGGTGTTACAAACCGGAAGGTTAGGATTTGAGATAACAATTCCAGAGCGCAGGGACTACACAGCCACAAATCATAATTTTAATTAAACACACTATATTTAATCCGACAGTCATCTACACAGGCTTTATCGTCACAAATGGGCACGCCGAATCCAAATCTCTCGTTTGTTTATTACAATAATAATTCACAACAGTTAACAGCAAAGCAAACTCTTTACTTTCTCTTTCTAACAATTGCCTACATAGTGGAAATTTAATTCAGCTCTGTTATTGACCTAGTGATGGATTTAAACATAGTTAAATGCTGCCACTTTTACTCTGCCAATTCCAGGTAACGTGCTTTCCGATAAAATAAAAACGCTGTGCTTTTGTTTTGTGAGATAGATTATCTGACACAATTATATTGACATTTAACAATATCTAATTGCGCAATTATTTATACAAGTCAGAAGAAGTGTTAGCAACTATTTATATAGGGTATTTCATTGTTAATGGTAATGCACAGAGCGAGACACCTTGACTACTTTAACCTAGATCCATTGTGGCTAACGCCCTCAGGAGGAAGGATTAATAGGCTACAGGCCGCAGGTAGACACAGGTTATAGAGACGCACGGAAGTTCCAAAGAGTTTCAGTCTCGAAGGCCCATTCTCTGCTGGAGCTGCCTAAAAATGGTAACGAACGACCCTTAGACCAAGCAGCCCATGGCGTTCATAGGGGGATACCCTTGGCTTCGAACGACCAACCGAGCTTTGTACGGCACCACCATACGCCATGAAACCTAGAAGCACACCTGAAAGGTGAGAAGGAAATGGAATGGAAGGGAAATCATGGTAAGGAAGTCGAGGTAGATGAATCGCAGCATTTGTCTACCGATCAGGGAAAATCACGAAAAGCGCAAGTTTATAGTGGGTGGTCCCCTGGGGTTGAACCCAGTACCTCCTAATTGTGAGTCTCACACATTACCAATATTGGATATTTATTTATATATTACCTAACCGTTTCCTTAGGATTCATTCTTTGGGAGAGAAAACTTCCATTCGCCAAGGCAATGATGACAGTAGAGTCGTGCTCAAGTTCTTATGTTTTAGTGGATGCTATAAATGTTGAGCTTCAGCTATCAACCAAGCTAAGGTATATAGTCTAAATACACCTAAGCTCGCAGGTAGAACAAGTGTATTGCAATTTGTTGCTCCATGTTCCTGTAGTATGCCAGGATCAGAATGGTACAACTTGTCTTTCAAAGAACCTCCTAAATAAAGTTGTTTCTTCCACTTCTTGGAAACCCGACTGCAATAATTCGTTACTTCGGAAACACCTCCTTGCGAGGTATGCATTCGTATGCTGAGTATTCATTCCAAAGTGTGCCATGACATACAGAGGTATTTTTAGACAAGGCGAGTTACCTTGCTAGGATCTGCGTGAGTGACATGCAAATTGGTGGTGGGGATAGGTTCTCGGTTTCATTATCAAGAGACTGCTTATAATGCAATGAAACACTGTACTTAAACACACCTTCCCGGAAGTCAGAGGGATAAAAAACCTGCACCCCTGTAGTCTTAAAAGTAAAAGTGAACTCCCATAAACCACTGCTCAACTTTTCGCTATTCACCATGTATAAAAATATCTTTGTACTCTTTAACGAGAATCGGCTTACGCACAGCGTTGATCAGTTATCCCGGGCAACTTAAAGTGTGTTTTACCTGTGGGGAGACCGGACATTTGAAACAAGATTGCAAGCAAGTCCCTACGGCCTTACCCCTTAAACCGCACAACAAACCTCGCTTGCTTAGTGAGGTTGTGACACACACAGTTGCGGCTCGCCTGGTTCCCACGTCAGCCACTGCACGTCCGCTGGCCGAGGAACTGCCCGACTCAGATAATCGAACATTGGAGCACCACAATGACGAGCGCCTGGAGGTTCACGCTCCATCTGACACAGATAACACAGCTATGGACCAAGGTACCAACAGCGAAAATAACACTACTGCTCGTCTTCTGACTTCAGAAGGTGGCAAACAGGGGTAACCAAATGCCAAGAAGTTAAGAACAGAAAACGTTCCTGACAATTCAATGGAGACACGGCTGGAACCAACTCCAAATACCGTGGCTATACAGAGACCGCAATCACGAGATCCTCGCCTCAATCGACACAGCGTTTCTGATGATCCTCAAGAGGAAGTGATTGCAAAGCAATCATCCCAGACGCTGCAGCAAGATGTAACGGTACGCCATATGCGCACAGCGGAGAATCAGCACATTACGACTAGTGCATGGAGTCAAGATGGCACGGAAGCTCACACACATAGTGCACAGGTGTCAGCGTCAGAGGACCCTGTGGATGATCGAAACCCAGTGACATTCAAAACGATGGCTGTGCATAATAAACCCAGGGGACACCCTTACAAGAAGGAAAGGCACAAATCACCGGACGCGGTTTCAACAGACTAACTGCGTTAAACTTTCCGCAATACCACCGGTTGTGACTAAATTCCAATGGGTCCGTTTCCGCTACTTTGTTGTTGTTACGCCAGCATACCATTAGTGCAAAACTATGCTACTTTAAACATCAACTGTCTGCGAAGCCTCCCAAAACAACGCCTACTCACGCAGTTCCTGTACGATAATGACATAGATGTCTTGTTTTTAAAAGAAGTTAATGTCGAGATGTTCAAATTCATAGGACCCAATTACACGTCGATCATCAACCTTGGTGATGCCAATAGAGGAACGAAGATAATACACCGAAGTGGTCTTCCCATCAAGTTTATAGAAAAGCACCCGAGTGGTAGGATACTCTTGATAATGACTACCAATGGACCATTATTTATTAATGTCTATCTGCCATCCGGAACCAACAACAGGACGGAACGTGAACTAATGATTGCACAGGAGCTACCTTTTTATCTCCGGCATAGGTACAACACATTGATATTAGGTGGGGATTTCAACACCGTTTTGCACGCGAAGGACCGGCGAGGCAATTACACGCCATCACCTAACTTACAACGCTTGTGTAGTGAATTGCAGCTAATGGATGCTTGGGAACTCATTCACGATCGCACGGTACAGTTTACCTTTCATAGGGGCGTATCTGCGTCACGCATTGACAGATTTTATGTCAATCGCCGCAGTCGTAGCAAGGTTTTAAACGCCATAGTGCGTCCTTCTGCAATTAGCGATCACCAAGATCTGATAATCAAGATGACAGTTGAGCAGAAAATCCCTGCACCAGGAAGAGGTTATTGGAAACTGAACACGTCCCTACTTTCAGATGCGGCAATAAGAGCTGATTTTGCTTCCCGATGGGAGATAGCAAAACGACGAGCGACTTCCAGCAACTTGACTGCACTACAAAAATGGCTCCGGATTTACAAACCCACCATTCGCTCCTTTTTTAAAACTGTTAGTTACTATAAATCCCAGGAGCACAGAAATATGCGCGAGTATCACCAGCAGCTATTAGAGGAACTCTTGGCGAAACAGCGACAAGGTTTTCCAGTAGCAGAAGAGATACAAAATGTAAAGCAACTTCTTCTCCGATTTACACTTCGGTTGATGGATGGTGTTAAGATACGCTCCTGCACACGATCCGTTGCTGAAGATGAAAAAGGGTCCCTCTATCATATTGCAACTGAAAAGCAGAGGGGAATCACACGCTACATCCACTCTTTGGTATCCTCTGACGGCGTACAACTAACCTCTTCTAAAGACATCCTACATCAGGCGGAGGCATATTTTGCCACACTGTTCGATACTCGACCTACAGTGGTGGATGCACAGGACTCACTTTTGGCGCATGTTAACGCTGTAGTTCCGGAGGAGGCAAACACCGCTCTCACCAGTCCCTTAACGTCTGAGGAGATAGTGACTGCACTAACCACTGCCAGTTCCAAATCGGCTCCTGGTCCGGATGGTATTGGCTACGAGTTTTACAAACTCTACTGGAAATTCATTCAGCCGCCCCTTCTATGTCTTTACGAAGAACTACTACACACACCAGGTGATCCAATGGGCTTCAATGAAGGAATAATCGTCTTAATTCCCAAAAAGTCTGCACCGAACTCGCTAGATGAGTATCGGCCTATCACATTATTAAACGCTGACTACAAGCTGTTCGCCAAAATCCTAGGGAACCGACTTCGTCCAGTCCTGAGTGAGCTTATTGGCAAAGAACAAAAATGTGGTGTGCCAGGCCGATTGATCACTGAAAACCCCCACCTCATTCGTGATACGATTTTACACTTTGACGCTCATTCACATGAAACTGCCAGTATTCTATCTCTGGACTTTCCTAAGGCATTTGACAATATTGATCGTGCCTACCTGTTTAGAACGCCGCACAAAATAGGTCTACCGCAGCAACTTTTACAAGCCCTCTCATTCTTGTATGCTAACGCCCATTCCCGAGTGCTGATTAATGGATTTTTTACCGATCCAGTGCCATTACGAAGTGGTATTCGACAAGGTTGTCCGCTTTCCACGTTGCTGTATGCGGTTTGTACAGAACCGCTGATTCGTATGCTTCATAACAACTGCAAACGGTATTCTCATCCTGCTGACTTGTTTAACACCTTAGCGTATGCGGATGACATGGTGGTGTTGCTTCGTGACCCCCAACATTTGAAATGTGTGAAACAGGTGCTCCTATGTTACGCCAGAGCTTCATTGGCCCATATTAATTTTAACAAATCCAAATTGTTGCCGCTTGGAAAGTGGCCCTCAGGCACTACGCTGGAAGCTGTGCCCATAGCCCACACTGTGAAAATTCTCGGCATACACTTCCATTCTGATGTGGTACAGATGCTGGAATTGAACTGGAAACCCCTTCTCAACACTGTTCGGTACCTGCTCTCGAGACATCTCACACGAGATCTTAACCTTATACAAAAGGTCTGGAATGTGAATCTGTTCATTCTTTCGAAACTATGGTATATTGCACAAGTACTACCATTACCTGAGGATATTGTACAACGAATTGAATTGGGTGTCACCATTTACCTTTGGATGGGACACGTTTATAGGATTGCCAGGGCTCAATTATGAAAACCACCTGCAAAAGGAGGACTCGGCCTCATCGCCGTCAGCTACAAATGCAAGGCATTATTTCTCAAAACCTCTCTGCGATCTACGACCTCAACCGATGTCCCGAACCCTGTTGCAGTGATTTCTGCCAAATTACAACATACCGTTTTTAGGAGACTAAAAAGCTATCTCACGAAACTGCCGGCAGAGCTTTTACGTGACCTGGACTCGTTGTCGACTAAGGCTCTTTACCATCATCTCCTAGAAAGTAATGCAGTTACGCCGTACATCATGTCCAATTATCCAAATAGGCAGTGGGCTAGAATATGGGCCAATTTTCATCTGCCCCAGATTCCCTCGGATTGGAAGATCGTAGCATACAAAGTAGTGAACGACGTCATTCCTACCGAGGCAAAGAAATATCAGCACAACATTTCGTCCACGCCATGGTGTTCTCAGTGTGGCAATATGGACACGCTGCGGCATCGGTTGTTGACCTGTCGGCGTGACATATGGACGTGGATGTCTGCGATCATTCGTAGAGTCTACCACAGCGACAACCCCAGTGATCTTGACAGAATGGTGCTATTCCTGGACATCCCTACTACTGGTAAACGATCTCTCTTAGAATGCCTGACAATGGGACATCTTTATTACCTGCTGACTACACCCCATCCATCCACAGCTGGCTTGCAGAGTTTCTTCAGAATGGCACGTCCAGAACATTCCTATCTTGGAATGGATGTTGACCTGCTACTTTCATAGCTCTACTCTGCACATGGCTACAACTTACAGTGTTCGACCGTTGTATCAGATGGACATAAAAATAAAATTAAAAAAAAAAAAAACAAAAAAAAAACAATGTAATAATATTATATTCCCTTGGATAACTATAACATACAACCTGTTACCAACCAATTTTTATTTTTTTTATTATTATTTATTATCTTTTGTTATGCAATAACAGATTCATTATTGTGTTGACAGTAGCAATGTATTAGTTTCTAAAAGGCAATAAAATGTTATACAAAAAACGTGATTAGAGGCCCTGCCTAACCTAGAATTCAGTCCGCCTAATACTTCCGCAGAGTCATATGATTCGTATGTCGGAGAAGTTGCCTAACAAGCACAAGCACGGTGTTCGATATCGAAGGTCTGTGAAAGCGTGCGTGCGTGATGAGTGAGTGAGTGTGTGGCGGACTGTGGTTGTGTGTGTGCGTGCGCGTGCGCGTGCGTGTGCGTGCGTGTGTGTGTGTGTGTGGTTTAAGGGCCCGTCATCAACTAGGTCACTTGCGGCTATAGGGGGCCACTTATGCAACAAGTTTTATTAACAATGGTTTGTGGCTCCCTTCCGCGAATGAACACAAAAACGTTACAGCGGTTTACTGTGACACTTCGAGGCACGTTATTTGTTCTACGTTGTGTGATTCCTCTCATTATCCTGCTAGTACTTTTAAACCGAGCGCCGTGCTTACTAAGAACTCTTCCGCCATGCTTGTACTACGATGTGCCCTTCCCCTTATATCTGACACTGCTTCAGAAAACCGACTCAACACAATGACGTCATGACCACTTGTATTTTTGAGACCTCTACACTTGGATCGTTTCACGTATTTCAAACTCTGTAAACACGATCTTCTCCTACAAAGGCTTCTTCACCAAAACCAAATCCTAAGCTGCAAATTTATGAACAGTGAGTGTCATGTGCGGTTTTTTTGTCTCTTGGTCTTCTGCTAATAAGTAGAGGAAGTATTGTATTACACCAAGAAACTCGATGTAGAAATATTTTCCTCTCTTACAAATTGTGAATGAAATTTGGTTAAAATTGTAGTACCTGGGTGACCAAGCTTCAATCGGCGTTTTGGTTTTTATTTTTTGTTAAATCGTATTTTTTGAGAGAAGAAAAAGGAAATTGTATGAATTGTTTATTGAAGTGCGAGTAGAGAAAGAAGTGTGATTATGTATCGTAAAATAAGAATGTGTAGAGAAAACCGTGTGTATGTAAAACAATGAACTTTTATTTCAGTAATAGAAAATAGTATTAATTGCATGTAGGAGAAGAATTGTATGTAGAAGGGTTGCAGAGAAGCATATATGAATGTGTTACGTAAAAAAGTGAGTAGAAAAAATGATGTGAAGGTAATATATTTATAATAAAATGTATAGGATAAAAATCTTCTCCGTGAAAAAATACATATACGTGCCGAATTTCGCGGTGATTGGTCAAATGGTTTACGAGATTAACGGTTACATGATATTATATAGAAACAAACATTTTGTATATATAGATGATATTAATTGTTTGTCAAAGAGTGAGTGGAGAAGGAGATGTGAATATGTTACCTAAAACTGAGTAGAGGAAGCAGTGTGAATTTAATAGCATTTGTATTTATATTTAAAACATACATAAAATTATATGATTTATTTTAGAAGAGGGAATAAAAGAATTTGTTGTGTAAAATCGCGTTTTTTCATTCAAGAAAATTGATTATAGAGGACTGAGTAGAGAAAGAGGTGTGAGTGAGCAGATAAAGCAGTGTGCATGTAATACGTAGCATTTCTATTTCAAACATAGAGTGAAGGGTATGACTTCTTTATAGAAGAGAGAATACATTTTTTTGGTGTAAAATTGCGTTTTTCCAGGAAAATTGTTTATAGACGAGTGAGTAGAGAAAACAATCTGAATGGACAACGAAGCATTTCTACTTCAAACACAGAAAATTGTATGACTTGATTGCACAAGAGGAAGTACTAATTTTTTGTGTAAAATAGCGGTTTTTTTCGAGAAAGACACCTATATAGATAAATTTAAAAAGCAAAACCTTATCTGAATACAGAATTTGATACAAATCGTTAGAGCCGTTTCCAAGATACGTGGGATATATACATTTAAAGATATTAGATTAGGTACATTTAGTTTGCAATGCATTTTAATATATGGTTTGCTTAGATGTAATGGCGGAATAGAACGTGGCAAAATTGAATTTCTGTAATAAAATGTAAAATAAATTTTGACAGACTGATAAAAGCAAAGTGGAAAATGCAGTAACATGACAGAATATTGTCATTCGTTTGGCCTAACGCATTGAAGCAATATGCATGACAACAACCCTCAGTCGGACGTGTGAATACTCGAAGGAATAATGTCCATTTTCCACGAGCGCGATAGTGTTATTCTGAGGGAAATGGCCGTACAGGAAAGATGGCCAATGACTCTCATTGGCGCAGCTCTGGTGGCAAGCGTTTAGTGTTTGCTATCGATTACTATTGATAATGTGCGCTACCTATGGTCGCATTTCTGTTTTTGCTTCCACATGGTCAATTATCTCTCCGCTGTTGAATAAAGTAAGTGAAAACCCAACGTCCTTTTGAGACAGAAGTTGGCAACTTTCTGCACACGGTAATTTCACATTGGGTATTTTACTCATCCCACTTCATCCCGCTGTTATGAAGTTCTCCTACCTTGATGTGATCTGTGGCCTCTTATCTCTTACGGAAGAATGTTGGCCAGCCTCTTTGGAAACACTTTGTCGTATTTTGTGATTTTAAAGATATATTCGCCATGTTTGTTCTGATACACCACTTCATCATTATTACTAATTTTTGCTATAATACTGCCGAGGAAAGGGTCAAGACGAAAACCGATAAGTCTAGTAACCAGCCAAACTCAACAACAGGCAAATACGGAACCAGATGTTTATAAAACGACATGTTTGAATCAGGATCTGCAGTTCCGAGGAGAGTATAGATTGAAGATGATTTCAGTAACGATTGTTTCATGTATTTAGGCAACGAGTATGTAGGTTACGCTGAAGTCTAAGAAAAGACAGACTAGGAAGTTGACTGGATCCAATATCCCTCCTCTTGGAAGAGGCCGTTGCCCATACGGATTAAAGACATTTGTACGTGGCCAGTTTTAGCTTAATGAAATATGGACTTTATCCATTGAGTTTGTTTGAGGAAGGTAGTAACAAAGAACACTTTAAATTATATTTATTTTATAATTTTTCCAAAACGTTTTCTTCAGGGAGCATTACTTACAAGAGCCTGATTAGTAATTATTAAACAGAACTGTAAAACATGTATTGCATAATTATTGTCACTTTGATAAACCACCAAACATGTTCTTTAAGTATGGAAAATGTGAAGTCATTTATATATTTGCAACACGGCACCTCTTCCTCACTCATTGGGAGAAATATTCTATTAATACTTTTTTAATTTGCGAGTGTGAAATACTGGCACGGTATTATATCCATTGGTTATTAGAACAGATTCGTTCTGTTTAATCTGCTTAAAAAGTAACCAAATGCACGAATATCGCAATTAAATTAAGTTTATTCACATACAATACTTTGTGTTTTCGACTCAAACTACACATTTGTCAGCTACAGTCGTAGTTCTGAACCAAGACGATGCAATATAATAAGTATCCAAAATTACAGAAATTCCGTACTATTACTTATTAGTAAACGTAATCTTTCGTTACATTTATCTCGGTTAGCATAGTAGCTATTTAAATGTATCTTTGTTGAGCATCCCCTTTTCACATTCAGGGATACTGTTAACCAGTGTTCGCTATATATTACGTGATACATCTAGCAGTGTGCAGTTGATGTACAACTGCAGATGAGCCCACGATCAACTGAAGATGAAATTAGTGCAGTTTAGCCAGAGCTTTGTCAAAATAGAGCCTCAATTCCCACAAAAGTAACCGAGGTCGTTAGATAACGGAATCCTCCCCCTTCAAACAAAGGTTTCTTCTAGGGTTTTCTCATAAGTGGAAAATGCCGGGAAGGCACTCTTTACTTAAGGTGGGATATCTTCCCAAATGTTTGCTTGCAGCTACCTTTCCATTTCATATTTTTGAAAATGGCCTCGATTAAAAGAAAAAACATAACAAATATGTGGTTAGGTTTCAGCTCGCTTTGTTCAGCTGTTTTAGACATGTCGTCCTTCAAAGTTTTGTAGCATCCTTTATTTAAAATTCTGATCCAGAGATCTCAAGTGCTTGTCTTTCAATAGCGACAGTCATTCTGTTTTTTACATTTATCTTCAGCTCTTACTCCCTACTGTTGCCATCTATCTCAATTGACATTTTCCTCAGCGTTGTTTCTACTAGCAGTGCTACATCAGCACCAAATCACCCGCGTTTTATTTCCTTTCCTCCTACTATTTCTTCCTAGTTCTAGAAAATATTCTTCACCACTAGGACCATTCCCGTGGTCTACCCTAGTGATTATACCTTCATCTTACGTTACCTTCAATCCTAACTTTGATTAGTTGCATCGTATAAAGAATCTGTGGAGTCATGCAACACGTTCTATACTCTACAGCAAAACTTCCGAGACAGGGAGTAACGATTGAAGACATTTTATCCCTGTTTTACAGCTCAATTCGTTCCGCTAAGGAAGCAGGGGTTGATAAACAAGAGAGACACATTTGCTTTTATTATTTCGCAAAACATCGGCACGGAACTCCTTATCAGGCATGCGCCCCATTTCCTGCACAGAGACAAAGGGAGGAAGACGCCAAACAAAACCTTTACATCTCTTTTACGACGTATCTTTTAGAAGACAGTGCTCTGTGCTGAGAAGCAGTGAACAAGGAAAGTTATGGTGCTTTCATACGATTTAGGTAAAGCATCCGTTATGAATATGGCAGTGTATTGCTTCAACGTTATGTACAAAATTTATGAGGTAGCAATTAGAAATGGAAGTTTAAAAAGACATTTAAGGTCGATTTGAGTTCTAGCATTGCATAAGTAAAGTAAATTTAATGTGAGCGCTGGAATTTTCATGCGCCGAAATTTATGGATTTATTTTACGTCGTTCTAATATGTGCTCATATCCCAGCGGTGTTACGATATACTACTTGGATCAGCTGTGGCGGACAGTTAGCCTTCTACTTACCGTATTAACTTGTCACAACTCCACAGAGGGCTTAGTGCTAGGCAACTGTACTTCTGCTTCTACACCTGACGGGTTGGTGCCTGCTTCGACACTAATCCACGGAGACCTTAGTACAGGACCGGCAAGATGAGCACTGGAAGTGTGAAATGCTTTACCCCTACTGTTACCCTTCCCTGTTTCCTTCTGTCTTGCAAGTAAACAAATAGGAGACGTTTGCCGCAGTAACCGCCATTCGGGTTTCGGGGTGAAACGTATTTTGCGACATAGTCAAATACGTACTTCTGAACTCATGAGTTGGCTAGGAAAGCACAAAGAGGGTTAATGACACTAGAAATTATGAACTAAGAACGTAGTCGGCTCATATTGGCATTGTGTGACAAACATCTCTCTCACCACATTACTGATGTGGTAGCTCTGGTCAGCCTTAAGTTTACAAAAGCAGTTCTACAGAATTAACATGTTTATTACCTTTGTTTTGTTTTGTTATACAATAGTTGTTATGCAGTTCCCTTGTAGTACTAAAGCCATGTAAAAGTTTCTATACTGTATTCTCAGAAATAAACGTTACAGTTTATATCAAAAGTTTATTTAAATTGTTTGCAATGTGCATTTTATTAGATAGTGGCGTAGTCATGATGCCTAATTTACACGGTTGGTATCCTTGCTGGTTGCGTTTAAAATATTAGCGTTTCAATGTCCGGCTGCAAACTAGATGAACTTAAACGTAGAACGCATTGACGATATTTATCCGTAGCAGGATCTTGTTAAGTGTCAATATGCTAAACAGTTCTTCACATTGATAAGTAGCACCAAACATGGTCAGAAATATCCTTGTAAAAAGGCGCAGCTTGGGAAACATTTTGGGGTGATGTGTGCAAATCCAGACCAAGTTTTCCTGAACTGCGAAATGATGTGTTGCTTTTAATGTTAATGAATTTCAATTGCAGTTCATCTTGGGCCACCAAAAGATCATATGTAAATGGATCTTTAATATCAATAATTTCGTCTGTGACAAAATTAATTTTTTTTTTTTCCCCCAGAATCATACTAGAGACAAACATATGTCGATATTTATGATAACAAACTTACAGCTGGTGTTTTTAAAGACACAAGCCGTGTGTAGGCAATGTTTAAGATGTCGAATCAGGACTGAAAAATTCAATGTCATAGCCGGAATTCCGCTTATCGAGCGGCTGCTTCAGCCACTAAGCTACCATGGCCAAATTGCCAGCATGGCATTAAATTCCCCAACTGATTCGTACTACCCGGTAGAATACAAGGGAATATCACATCAGAGATAAATACCCCAAAGGACTACTTACAATAATTGTAAGTACTTTATGTCCCGGGTTTAAGTAACCTTTAGATGGTAATTGTTATTTATTTATGCCAACAAACTTAATGCTTGTGGTTTTAAACATACAAGCCGTTGTGTGGACAATGTTTAAGAAATGGAAACGGGACTGAAAAATTCAGTGCCATAGCCGGGATTTGAACCACGGATCTTCCGCTTATCGAACGGCTGCTCTAACCACTGAGCGACCCGCGTTCGATCCCAGACGACCGAATGTGGGACTTGTGGTGGACGAAGCGGTGCTGGGACGGATTTCCTCCGGGTTCTCCGGTTTACCCCGCCATCTCATTCAACCGGTGCTCCATCTTCATTCCTTGTATCATCAGTGTCACCGCCTGCGGTGCCGTATGTAGTAAAAGCAGGCGTTAATCCCTACAAAAAATAACCTCTGAGCTACCTTGGCCAACTTGCCAGCTGATTCGTACTTACCGAGTATGGCATTGAATTTTTCAGTCCTGATTCCACTTCTTAAACATTTCCCATGCACGGCTTGGGTGTTTAGAATCACCAGCAGTAAGTTTGTTGGCATAAATAAATAACAATTGCCATCTAAAGGTTACTTAAACCCGGGACATAAAGTACTTACAATTGTAAGCCTCCCTTTGGGGTATTTATCCCTGTGTGAGATTTCCTTGTGATCTTCTGGGTAAGTACGAATCGACTAGGAGGTTTAATGTCATGCTGGCAATTTGGCCATGTTAGCTTAGTGGTTAGCAGCCACTCGATAAACGGAAGATCCGTGGTTCAAATCCCGACTATGGTATTGAATTTTTCAGTCCTGATTCCACCTCTTAAATATGTCGGTAATTACATGCTTTCACTTATATTGTTGTTGTCACTCTAGCAGAAAAGAAATACTGTTTCATAATATGAAATATGGTACTTAGAGTAGCATATTATGTACCGCCATGGAAGAAATGATTGAGCGCATTAGGAGACTATTTTGAAGTTCCACGTCGTATTACAGAGTGGTTTGCACAAGTCGATATTTCCAACATGCAGCATGAGTTTATTGATAGCCTGTTCCATGTGTTACAGTCTGTCGGACATACAAATACGCACTTTACTACACCGCCCCTTTCTTTATCAGGAGCAAACATAAATGCTAGACGTGATTTAAGACACAGCCTATTTGTGTGTCCGACAGACGATAACATATAGAACAGACTATCAATAAACTCTTGTTGCATGTTGGAAATGTCGACGAGTGTAAACCACTCTGCAACAAGATGTGGGACTTAAAAGTATTCCGCTCTCCTAATCCGCTCATTCATTTTTTCCATGCTTGTACTGAGGTTACTTCAAGATTTCATGAAATTTGTGTTAAATACTACGCTGGGGCAAACAATATTGCTACCACCTTATACCTATGTGAGAATGCAGAATTTTAAAGCTGAGTAAAACGTCGCTACAAACTGGGTTAGAAATTGCACACTCTTTAAATTGCGTCCCGAGAAAAAGACGACTTATACCTTAAGACTTAAGGAATGTAAAAGCCCAGAGTTGTATTTTGTAAGATGAAATTATAATTTGATTTAGAATGTATAGTATATCAGTATGTATCATTTTTAACCTCAGCTATATTTGCTTTGAGTGTATAACACACAAGCTTTAATACACTTTTGAAACTGAATAATTAAAGCATTGTGCTAACAATAATGAGTCTAGTATGATTTATTACGATGCATCTACAGTATTTAATGCAAAAACAATATTTTGAAGTTTGAGAAAATGCACAGCATTAGACTGGTAAATACCTTTACACGTTTTACCTTGTTACTCTCACAAGCAGGGGCCAGAAGCCTTTAGGCAAATATTAATAACACATATGAGTTTAGGAAACCCACTAAGTCCGATAATAGTGTATAATTGAAGGCATTGACTATAACATGTTTACCAGATCTGCGAAGAATATAGTATGAAAATATTCATGAAAAAACATAAGTAATGGCATTTCAGGGTAAGCAGAGCCAATAACCTCAAAAACAGTTATATCAAGTAATCAAACAAGTTGACAATTTCAGCTATTTGAAAACAATGTGTGCGACATTTACGTTAAACAAGTAAATTGTAAAGCGTGTAATGAAGTAAGAACAGCTACAAAATTCAAATTTTACAAAGTAATAGCTATACTTAAGTTATTCTATAGATTTGAAGTACAGACAACAACGAGAAAGTAAGAAAAAAAAACTACAGACTTCATAAGTTAAATTCTTAAGGGGAATTAAAAGGTGCTGCGCAATATTTGATCGTATAAAAATGAATATATGCCCAAAGAATTTAAAATTTCTAGTTATAATTTGAGAACCTACAAGCAAAGTTGGATAGGTGGACACTCAACAATGATAAAATTAATATGTAATGATATATAGGCTGATAAGAAGAATATCCATGGGAAGATCCAGGAGGAGATGTTTGGAAGATCTTTGAGAATAGAACAGGCAGTATACGATATGCCTATACCTTGGAATGTAGTAGTAGAAGAAAGTATGTACAATATGATACACGGGAGACTTTGTGGAATTTCAGTTTCCTCCCTAGGTGCCTTCCCCTCTAAAATAGACCACGAAAATATGGAGAAAACATCCCTCAGCACTATGCAAAGGTTACATGCCATTGCACGGTTACAAACCGCGCATTGTGTGGTAGTCTTTCAGAACAGGCACCAGACTCCTAGATATATCATGAAACTTCAAGGTTTAAAATAAACCACTACAAACCAATTGCAACTGTGGTAGCAAACTTGCTTTGAGCTTTTGAATTCATTTTATATTGCCTTTAAGCTACAAAGTAGAATAATTTGTATTTTCCCATTAAGTTTTTATTATGGTAAAACACTCATCAGGAAGTATTAGAGCTTTACTCTAACCTAGTTATTTTCTTGCTTTGTTTCAGAAAAGAAAAGTTGCCAAATGACGTGAGCAATTGCCAACATTATTCCTACTTAGAAGATATTTATGAGCTCGTAATCGAAAAAGAAGGTAAGCACTGCGAACTGTTCCAGAGCATTGGAGACGTCGAGTATCAACGCGGCCATACCCATTCACCGAAATTTTTGTATAATTGCAAAAACTGCCCAAAATAAATCATTATCCAAAGTAATTCAGCTTCAATATTAAAATGTTAAAATTAATCATTTAACATTAAATTTTAGAATGTAAAACACTTCTGGAATATGGTTTCTTAAAATATCAGAAATAAATTTGAAGAAAATGGCATGCGATGGGGTGTGATACCAAAACTGGCAATTAGTGGCTTCCGAAACTGAAGAACGAACGTTATGGATAACACTAAAAGAGGTTCTGTTTCCCGTGTAATATAAAAATAACTTCTTTTATGAATTGAGTTAACTAAAGTTACTTTTAATACCTAATAAAAGCAGGTGTCGCTACAAATTGATTAAACGCAAATCAGGAAGCATTATTAAACATGATTACTAGGATTTTAAACTTTTCTTTCATTTTACGTTACATCTGGATCCATTTCTTCCTCGTTAACTACTTCGTCTTTATTTTCATCAATATGAGGTCCTAGATCTTGTTGGCTTCGCACTTCGGCAGAGGAATATCTTTCTCTGAAGTTTGTGTTCTAATACAGGTCAGGTTTAAATTAGTCTTAGTGGCAAATTTGCCTTACAAAATGCAGTTCGATAAAAAATTTAACCTTCTATCACAACATTCCTTAGGTGTTGCTTTCTGTTTGTTTTTTTAAACTTAAACTTTTTGGGTTAAATTTAAACATGCCTTTGACCGGGTTAAGCACGTTTTCTGTTTCAGATTTCCAATAATGATCGGGAAAATTAGTTACCTTATAAGTACCTACTTAGTTACGTGGAACAGTCCACGTCTTTGGATAAATTGTTCGGACCCTTCCAACTCACAAGAACAAATTATGCTTGCATTGTTAGGAAAGCCATCTTCACACCATATGTAGCCAGCAACATTTTACTTTCTTAAATTTGGAAGTCACAGTAGTTAAACGCTAATTGGTCGAAGGGATTTGGCGTACTTTGAAACTAGAAATGCCAATATAGGTGCTGAGTTTGTCAGACATTGGTACTTAGCCTTGTTTGTAACAACGTATTTTAATAAGATCTGTCGCGTTTTGCTCTCATATCATGGTTGCATTGAATTTCTCGAGGTAAAATCTATCAGAAGTGATGTATAGCTCAATTTGGTCAAACAATGGATTTGGCGGCTTTTGATACTAAGCGCTTCATTGTTAATGTTATTGTTATGAAGTATATACCTATCCTATTTATGTAAGGGACAAATACAAGTATAGGTCGCGCGTTACTTCTTGACGAATGAAAATTTTATATGAAAGGTTGAATGCGAGTCTCTACTCAGCTTTTGCGGGAACGAGAGAGAGGAGGTACAGTCTGCAGTGAGATGACGCGCATGCTTCTGAGCTGAAGTAGTACAACACTACAAATCAATTTATGACACTTGCAGTAATATCAGCCACACGTATTATACACTATACCTCTATAACTGTTTCCACTTAACTTTCTTGCATTTATTCTATTCCCGACATCTCTCCCTCGTCTGAATTGCTATTTTCGTTGCATGCATACATACATCCGTACCGCACAAAACTTCTGCAGTCGACTGTATACACACACGTGACAGAGGAAAACAGAGGTGTCTGTTATCGTAGCATAAACATTTGCTGACCTGTTTATTAAGGGTAGGCTCTCATTGGATTTCTGCTCAAGGTCATTCGTCAAGAACGAACGCGCAACCTATAGCATAATTCAGTTTCCACAATTGTTTTCTGAATTTGTTTAGATGCATCTTTATTTGAAAATATTGACACTGTTTATTTATATATACATATACATATCTACAGTGTGTTCCTTACTTTCCCGGACCGCGGAACTTGCATAGGCGTGTCCTATGTGCTGTCACTCTGAGACATTCCGGACGTTCCTCATCGTCATAAATTTAGCCGCTATGTAAGATTTCACTTTTAAAAGTTTAGCAGCTGTATGAAGAGAGGTCCTTGAAGCATCCACTTCCTGTGCAACATGCCTTGGAAACTGTTGTGGAAAGCGTTCGAAAGATGCATCAGTTCTAGCTTCTTAGGTTTAGCGTTCAGCGATGCCGGTGCCCTAAACTTATCAGGAAGGCGCCTGACAGTATCTTTATTTGTAACTGCAATATCAGGAAATTTCTTCAAGTTGTTGACACACCTATATACACGATTCGCCTTTTACGGATGCATCGTATCACGTATATATTAAATTGAATTTATTGAATACTAGAGCATACACATCTTGGGCTGCCCATGAACTTTAGCTCCCTGGCTCTTCTGACATTGGACAACCCTCTGAGATTCTCTACATTTCACTTGTGGTATATATTATTCAGCTACAGTTAATTAACCTTGCTCAAACCTGTCTTTTGTCCTCTAATTCACTTATTTTCACCAAATTCTCGTATACTTTCCTTATTCTAAGCTCGTTACTATTTTAAATAACCAAATCCAATCTAAACTTTAATTTTTCCCCTCTTTTTCCTATGTTTCATGATCGTTTACTAATAATTTCCTACAGCTCACGCGTTCATTTTCTTCTTATCTCAATCACTTCCACCTTCTTTTCCTCACTTCACTTTCACCTACAAAACCTACTTGGCTTTATCCCTAAACTTTAGTTTCCCTCCCTGCTTCCAACCCTGAACTATTTCATTTATTCACTTTCTCTTGCATGTCACACGCCACTGATCACTATTTTCCTCTCTCTTTTTTTGGCTTCCTATATATTAACACATGTTCATTATCCGAAATCCACTTATTTAAGTTAATACCATTCCAAATTCGTGCTGGCCTTCTCTGGTCACCCTTCTCCCATCCCAATCTACCCACATATGTAAAACCTGTTCCCCTGCCCTCCCATTCTAACTGGTCAAACCCCACATCTTCTTATTCACTCGGTTTATTACCATGTAACTTTGAAATTGCTCCTTTGTCGCTTGCTAGTTTCTCGCCGTCATCTTTATTCTCTGTCGCATTGCTGTAACCAATCATGTGTTTTCTTCTGCTTCTTCTCTGTCACCTTGTCACTTGCTAATTTACCCGCCTTCACCTCTTCTTTTCCTCTCGCATCTGTCTTCGGAGGAATATGTTTTCCCCATTTCAGCATTTTTAGAAAAGGGTCCGTGTGTGTGTCTGTGTGTCTGTCTATCAGTCTGTGGACAGCATCACTCAAAAAAGGAAAGGGGGTTAAAAACCAAAATTTCTATATAAGTTCAATGTCTTTCAGTGATGCGACACGAAGATTTTGAAGAAAATTCCTTCACCCTAAAACTAGCCTTTACATGGAAAATATTTGGAAAAATTTTAATTTTCTCGAAAATGGCTCTAACAATTTTGATTAAAATACCGTATGTTTAAAATATTTTATGACAAATGAAATGTATATGTTGAATTTTCTGGTCATAGCCCATGTAGTCCTGTATAACTGGTAAACCGTAAGAGGTAGACTAAATGTTAAAAACTAAACTAAACCTCTAGCGCTACAGCCCAGGAAGGGCCTTGGCTTGTGGCCCAGCCGCTGCGTCCCCCACCTCTGCCCACTACAGGCGTCATTGGTGTGCTGCAGTACTGGAGGGTGGGACGTGGTCAGCGCCCCGAACCCTCCCGGCCAGTTATACGGCCTTCGCGACCTGGGACCGCTACATCTCCATCAAGTAGTTCCACTCATGACGCCTGTGGTGATCGGAGGTGAGAGACGCAGCGCCCAGGAGGCTTTGGCTCGCAAAGGTCTGTTGCGCCGTGGGGTTAGTTACTATGAACATGCTTGCTATTCCACCCAAAAATTCCATACGGACATTTCACCAGAAATTTCACCAGCGTATTTTCAGACTACGTGAATACAAAAACATACTTTTTAAAAATAGGTCTGTGTGTGTGCGTGCGCGCGCGTACGTGTGTGTGTGTGTGTGTGTGTGTGTGCGTGCGCGCGCGCGCGTACGTGTGTGCGTGTGTGTGTGTGTCTTCAGTGAGGTAACTATTTCAGTAAACAGTGTGAAGGGAATGCTTTGTGTCCTAGAATGACGGTCTACAAAGTACAGCGCACATTGCCCTTATTTGCTGACAGTAACGTCGTCGTTTCCTTTCCCTTATCTTTCCCTGCATTTCTCAAATGAGCTTCCCAAGAGTCACGAAATAGAAGGCTGGTGTCACCGAGCATTCACTTGTTTGATACTCTCATAGGGAGCAGACGGAGGCGTCTAAACACTGGAATTGCTTTCTCTCAAATGAATAACGGAAGGTGCAGTTGTCCACTGTTCCAAGCTGTCATATCATTCCCTACCAACCAATTATACTTCAGCATAAAATACAAGGTAACTAGAACGTTTCAAAATGCTATGCAGCGTTATTGTTTGATGTTAACCAAGTTCTTGCATTTCGACATTCAGGCACTACATATACATAAAAATTAACCCAAAAGAAAATCAAATGCCAAATTATGACAATCTAGTTTTTACAGTAACTTGGTATATTATTTTCATTTAAATCTGCAACAACTGACATATTGCTGCATGTTACATTGTCTTCTCTGGAGGAAGAGAGGGTTAACCTTGGGTTAATCGGTACAGCAGGGGAATAGGGGCAGTTTTGAAAATTCTTTCCTTTATTTAAAACTAACCCCGCTAAAGAAAACATTGGCAACTTATGGCTGGTGTTAGTACTGTATCAGGAGTAAACCAAACTGTCCACCTGTGTAACTTGGTTTTCTGCTTATAGCAACACGATGAGCAGCTGTTTAAGTTAAGTAGGTGATTTATTTCTTATTGCTCATATTTTATTTTGGGAAGAAGTGCGTAATTCATTATCTTTTGCTAGAGAGAACAAAGAGCGGAATGACAATGTGGCAGAGAAGAAAGAAGCTATGATTGCTTACAGCAATTCGACAGGGAAAGATGGCGGTGGGAAAACACAGAAGTTAGCAGACGACAAGAAAAGAGTGAGTGGCCGCGTAGGCGAAGATGTTAGTGCAAGTTACTCAAATAACAAAGCAGCAACTTCAAAGCTGAGTGTAAGTAAATGTAGGGTATGACCAGGTGGGATGGAAGGATAGAGAAGAAAGCATTAAATATGTGGGTAGAATGGAATGGAAGAAGGGTGATCAGAAAATACCAGCACGTATTTGGAAAGATAATAATTCCCAAAATTGGGTATCAGGTAATGAAAATGTGTGTATATGTAGGAAACCGAAAAAAGAGAGGTAAATGGTGCATCGTGCAGTCTGACAAGGAAGAAGAAGTGATTAAGGTAACCCTATTAGTAGGAGGGATGGAAATAAAACTTTAGGGATAAACCCTATATATTATAGAAAAAGCGAAAGGTAAATGAGTAAAGGAAGTGGAAGTGATAAAGAGATAAGAAGAAAGTGAATCAGTGAGATGTAGGAAATTATTCGCAAATGCTCATGAAACAAGAATAATGAGAGGGAAAATAAATTTTAGACTGGAATATGTAATTTAAAATAATAAAGAACTTTAGGAAATGAAAAGTGTAAGACAATTTGGAGAAAATAAGTGAATAAAGACGAACATTAAAAGAAAAGACAAATGTGAATAAAGTTAATTTACAGTAGTTAAAGAATAAACAGCACACGTTAAGAAATTATATGTATAGAATCTCAGAGGGTTGTCCAACGACAGAGCGGAGCCAAATTCGTGGGCAGCCCAAGACGTATATTCATTAGTAATCAAGAAATTCATTCTCATATTCATATTCTCTTGCTCTAGCTATTTCTCGTTTATTGCCTGTGATAAAGCATTCTTGTCTGTCGACATTAGGTAAAGAGTCCCCAACCTATGAAAAACCAGACACTACATTTCGGGTGTTACTTTTTCTGGTCTTCCTCACTTAAAACGAACATCCGATCTGGTGGAATGAAGGATTGTCCAACTATCGGCATTGTTATTTCCATCTGTAAAATTCTTATTCAATGTTTTCTCTTAAAACTTAGTGTTCATTAAGCGATGATGAGTACAAATACAAATTATGCTTGCATTTTAGCAAAGTATATGTATACATCGAGCGGAATAGCTCTGGTGGTAACGTCTGTGACCCTCATTCGGGAGGTCGCGGGTTCGATCCCCATGGCCGACCTTGCTGACTCATGGGTTTTTTTCGGAGGTTTCCCCAGGTCTCCAGGTGAATGCTGGGAAGAATCTCCATATCTTCCGAATTTCCTGTCCCTCCATTTCGTTACCTTAATAATTTCATTTCACCCTTCATCCCGTTAGGTTTCTTTCAGGGTTGAAAGTGTCGGTGAGCGTCGCGTCAGCAGCAAGGTAGGGGGAACGAAATCTCATCCCTCGGGCTGGAAGGTGAGCCTACTAGTTTCCAGGGCCCCCTGTAGGATGATACAAGCCCATGGGGGAGGAGGAGGAGCCGGTTTTCGGTCCTGCGGCCTCCTTGAGAGTACAAACCCAAAAGAGTGGGAGAGGAACCGGGCTGAGCCAGCCTTCGCCTGGGTGCTTCTAACTGGGAAAATGTTCTGTTATGTTGTGGCAAGTTCCGGCCGCCCTTAGGGTCCATTCGCCTCATCCATACTCCCGGGGGTGCCCCGTCAGGGACATGGACACAAAAGTTCATATTTCGGTCGATGTGCTAAGTCCCCCTCCACATGTTGTCTTACAGCCATAGAGTCATAGGAAAGTATAGTAGGCAACATTTTCCTTTGACAGTTTACAGGCTGAATTTCCTGAGAGTATTGTGAAATTTTACACGAATACTGCCTATTGAAGTAAGTAGAATATCAAGCAATCTTGGCTAAATAAGCTATTTTGACAGTCAAGGGTTATAAATAAGGCATTGTCATTATCAGCTTTTTGGAGAGATTAAAATGCCCCAGCCTTTGCTTCGTGCACTCTTTTCTGAATTTCCAATTCATTCTTATCATTAACATTTTTCTCGGATTTATAAGTTGTTCTAGATTCAAACAAATTGACAAAAGTCCCTTTTAGGAGATCCAAAACCAAAATCTATGTTATTAATGAAACTTAACGAAGGAAAGACTTCTTTCAAATTCAGGTCAGCAGAATTGTTGTATATCTTTTCACAAGAGTCAGTTTGGGGGCAAGATACCTTCTTTAAGTTGATATGTCTGCTATAGTACAACTGAACTACCCACAAAGCTACAAAAAATTAAATAATTTTGGACTATTTTTTAGGAAGCTTTTTCCAATTTGTAGTTTCTGCCTCCTTTTTCAGTAGCTCCTAACCCAGCTGCTCAGTACACCTAATACTCTATCCTATGTTTCTCTTTAGATAAAAGATTGAATGAATTTTTTTGAGCGCTCAGAAGTGAAAATGAAGCATATCAGTAAAGAATCTACTGTATTTGGTTAGATTTCAGCACACTGGATGGTCCAGATGATGAATATCTAGAACATACATGAGGAGAACTGGCACATCGTGTCACTTCCCTTACATAATAGCTTTAACTCTTTCCACTGTCTCAGCCGTTAGCTAACAAGCCGCACCTCCCGCTATTGTCCGTCTAACACAGAGAATCGGCCATTCATTCAAATTACGTCAATAAGTAGAGAGGGTAAATGCTCAAGTGCACTGCTATCACCCCTCTTCCCCATGTGTGATCTAGAATAAGAGAAATACCTTTCTTACACTCTAGGTATGATATTTTGCAATGTTAATATTTTAACATCCCTTTAGTCACAAATGAGCTACCTAATATTACAAAACTGCTAAATCCATTTTAGACCAAATCTAGTTATGCATCGCTTCAGATATATATTGTCGCAAGGAATTCAATGCAACTATGGTATAGGAGCAAAGCCCAACACATCGTTTTAAATACGATGCATAACTAAACTTGGTCTAAAATGGATTTGGCTGCTTGTAATACTAGGCAGCTCATTTGTGACTAAGGGGACGTTAAAACATATTTTTCTAACAAATGCAAGTATTATTGAAAGTGGAAACAAATGTAGAACTATTCATTTTTTGTCCTAATTCACTCTATAAAGAGTTGGCGGAGAAGGATTATTGACATTATGTTCGCTTTATATGTCTCTGTTTAACAAAATTGTTACAAAAACATCTGTAAAGTATTTGAAGTGTTACACTTACATGACTTTCTCTGAACTCTCCTGTTTAGTTTTATGTAATTTCTGCAAACATTCCTACGAAATCTTATTTATCTACTTTGTGTTACTCAAGATGAACCTAAGCATAAATGGTTTCATTACCTGTATAGTTTGCTGTACGTATAAGGGGAATGGGTCGTCTCTTAGTGTGGTGGAAGCGCAGCTGCTTACCAAGCAGAGGGCCTGTGTTCGATTCCCGGTACCGGTGAGTGGATTTTCTCCCACAGGGAGAGCTGATTTGTGTTGCACTCGAGCGATCAATTGAGGAGCTACTTGAGACTTGAGGTTGCGAAGACCCTGCTTCGGTAGCTTGATGGTTAGCGTGTCTAGCTCACGTTCAAGAGGTCACAAGTTCGAATCTCGCTTAGGGTAAGTTATCCGGGTAAGGTTTTTTCATGAAAAAAAAAAAAGAACACCGCATATACTGACCGGGAGGGACTCGGGACACTGACCTATCTCACGCTCCAATATTACACCACACTCATGACGTCCGGTGTAGGCAGAGGTGGTGGACGCAGTAGTCGGGCGGTAGGCCTTACCCTGTAAGGGCTATTGCGTCGCGGAGTTTAGTTTAGCTTTCATAAGGGGAATAGAGAATACCGAGTCAATAATCGGACGCCAAAGGAGATTTCCAGAAAATGCAAACTGTACATTAAATGACGTAATTGTCTTGCATATACGTGTATTAATGAAAACATCGTTAGAGATACTTTGAGAACTATTAAAGAAGAAACAACTGTCCATTGCCAAAGGGATTTTCTTGAAAATCATCGTGTTGTGTCTTCAGAAGATACTGAACATAAATACTAAACTTGCCATTTATTAAATTCTCGTTTTTGGAGTTATTCTGGTTACAAACACGCGCGCGCACAAACAAACACACACACACACACACACACACACACACACACACACACACACACACACACACACACACACACACACACACACACACCAAATGCAACGAATCAAAAATAATTATATTTTCTCTTTTTAACTTCTGACTCAGCATATTACTTTGCACTTCAGTTTGCATTAAGCGGACTAATTACGTTCAAAATTATAAATATAGAAATATAAGTTTTACATTACTTACATCACCAAAATTATACACGCAGTATTTTTCTAAATATGCTTCTTTTAATTCAGTTTTAACAATTATTTTATTGTTTTACGCTGTCAATTGCCAGAATTACATCAGCGTCACCGGTGTGCGGGAATTTTGTCCCACAGTTCTTTTTCATGCCAGTAAATCGACAGACATGGAGTTGTCGTTTGTAAGCACACTTAAGAACCATCGACCTGGGCTGCCTTTGAATCCGCGACCTTGGGATCAGCAGGCCAGCGTCTAACCAACTGAGCCACCCAGACCGACATTTTTTTTTCTTTTGTAGTTCAGGGGGTTTTGAGAAAAAAAAGTATTTCCATTCTAATTTCCACATGAATTTTTAGGTGGAATTCATCTCTTGGTCTACCTATCACATGCGCTGCAGAGAAAGCATACATTACACACACTTTTGGTAACTCCACTGGGACCACGATGATGTTATCTGTTTCACTGAATGTTGCTAGTTGGGAATGGCAAACCACTGCAGTAATTTCAGACGCATTAATATTTCACGTCTTCGTGACGAACAAGCTCTAGTCATCGCATAGCCTTTCGTGGTCTGGGTTTGCAAGTCACTTTGTGTATAAAAAATCAACCGAATTGTAGACGTAGTTGAAAGAAAGTAAACCAAAATTATGTCTCCTGGAATTTAATTACTCAAGGTAGAATGCTTTTGGGATAGTCGTTGAGTCGTTGGTTTCTTTGAAGTTTTCTAGTTGTTGTTGCCACTAGGTAACTTAAAATTCACAGAAACGAGAGAAAATTATTAAATTATTATTGTTAGGGCTACTCAACACTCGTATATGGATAGCAGCTCATAGCATCTTCCCTTAAAATTTCAGCAGCCAGCAAGTGTGTTTCAAATTATCCATCATGAATGAGGGCTGCTGTCTGTAGATATTGCCTTATATTGTGAAAATGGTATTTCCACATCACACGATGTCAGACTTGTATATTTATATAAAAGGATATCATTAAAACTTAAAACACTCTTAATCACCTGTTTGTTTACCTTCCTTGAGTTGAGCCAGTCTACAGTTTTCGAAAACCTTATTTTTTTAAACTAATGTTTTGGTTTGCTTTATACTACTTCTATCCCTGGTAAAGAATTAATTTTCATTTCAACAGCGTACAGCTCCATAAGTTCTTACCTCAATAGATGTATAAAAATTCTAGTATTTGTATGGAGATACAAAAATGTTTACATCTATAGATATGAATTCCAAAATTTATAATTGATTATCTTACAATGTACTCTGAACTATTCAATAGTTGATGCATTATTTTTTTCCAACTCACAACAGATGCAAAACTTTCAAAATTTGTTCCCCGGTACAAAACTTAACTTCACCAAGTGTCCCAGCGTTGACTACCAGCTCAGAGAAAAGCGGATGAGCGGAGTTTCATTCTGTCGCTTTTTTTTCTCTAAGAAGATCAATCCTCAATGGTGATTTAAAAAATTGTATGTGTTGCACTCACATAACTTTCTCCACACTTGTACTAACCATTCCTACAAACGCTTATTCTTATATCTTCTTCATGTCAGTTGAAATAAGCATTTACAGAGATTCTCTTATTGCTTATTTCCTTGTAGATGAAAGGGGAATATTAAAATACGCGTTGAGCGATAGTCAAATCTTTTAAAGCTTTGAGATCCCGTTCTCTTTGCACGCTTAACGTAAAAAATGAACAACGATGTTGCATTTGAGGAAGGTTTAAGTATTCCAAAACTCACACAAATAACCGCGAATAGCTCCAAAATAGTTCACTCTACAAAGAAAAAATTATTTGGACATAAACTGTGTGCTTTACCAAGATCTAAATTTGTTGTACAGTAAGATTTGGTCTATCTCTTACGGCTTACCAGTGCTCCACTCAATGTATTAGCTATTAAATTACCCTTCTAAATATCACTCTCCTTTGATTAATTCCCATCCGCCGAATCTTCAGGATAGCGCAAGTTCACATCAAACACACGTGCATAACTAACAATTTATTGAAATAACTTAAAAGTTTTAAACAATATCTATACGCTAAGTAAAACCTTTCTAACATTACATCGTATGTCGTGAAATTAAGAATACGAGAAAACAACAAATCATATACACAATTCAAACATTTTTAAATCCTTTTTAAACTTATCCTAACTACACCAAACTTCAAAAACAAAAGAAGTCTTCTTCTTCTTCTTTTTTTTTAACAATAAACTTGACCTACACTAAATAAACATTTAAACTTGACCTACAGTATACAACACAAAACCCTGAATGCTCCTATATCATGACGGAAAATGGAATTTCATTCTCTTTGATTCCTTATCTTGGTAGAATTCCATCAGGAGTACGTCCCTGGTTCCTTTCAGCTGGCTGTTCTTAATTTCTTCTCCTTTACTTTCATTAGACTTTCCTTTTGTCTGTTTAGCTCCTAGTTTGTTACCGTCTTTTGCTGTTTACCAATAATTACTTTGGTAACATCCTTGTTTGTATTTTTCTGTTCCTTTACAGGTTAACCTTCTTGCCTTTTTTGTTTAGAAACAGTTTTTATGGATTGCTCTTTTTCAGCATCTTTTTAGCAATCCCTTTTATATCTGCTGGTTCATCACTTGATGTATTTCCTTGCCCAAAATGTGACTTTTGCTTATCTTTAATTTTTCTTTTCTTGTCAGTTGGTTTCCGGTCATCGCCTGTATACGTGAGCTGGCAAATGCAGATTTGAATCCAAACGCAAATACACGAACGGCACATATTAATACAAATCCTACTGGAAATGCATAATGGGGATTGACAACTTTAGACAGTTCCATTTTCCACGTCCTCTTCTGTACATTTCCACTGTTTACGTGAACACTAACCGTTCCACTTTCAGGACATACCCCTTCTGGCTGTTCCCAAGTCTATAATAATTTCTTATATCCAACGGTATTACTCTTAATACCGTTACACCGGTTATACAAAAGTCATGCAGAGTAAACTGGGGTATAGCCAGAAAATTCAAGATGTACATTTCATTTGCCATAAAAATATCTGAAACATATGGCATTTTGATCAAAACCGTTAGAGCCATTTTCAAGAAAATCAAAATTTTCAAAAAATGTTCCATCTAAAGGGTAGTTTAGGGTGGAGGAATTTTCTTCAAAATCATGGTGCCGCATCCTTGAAAGCCATTAACCTTAAAAAACAACTTTGGTTTTTAACCGACTTATCGTTTTTGAGTTATACTGTCCACAGACTGAAAGACACACACACACACACACACACACACACACACACACACACACACACACACACACACACACACACACACACACAAACACAAACACTAACTAAACTAAGCTCCCGCATAACAGTCTATGAAGAGCCAAGCCTTACCGCCCAGCCGTTGCGCCCCCCACCTCGTCCCACTACATGCGTCATTGGTGGGGTGCAGTACTGGAGGGTGGTACGTAGCGTCCCGAACCCTTCCGGCCACTTATGCGGTCTTCACGACCTGGGGCCGCTACTTTTCTATCAAGTAGCTCCTCAATTGGTCCCCCCGGGACTAACGAGGCTGAGTGCATCCCGTGCCAGACCTCCCAGAGGAGATAAAATCCCCATGCTGGTACCGGGGATCAAACCCGGGTCCTCCGCGTCAGAGGCAAGTGCCTTACACACAAACACACTGATGTTTTTTTTTTTTTCTAAAAGTGACTTTTTTGAACTCAGGGGGCTTCAAAACATATATTTCTGGTGAAATCTCGACATCGAATTTTTCGGTGGAATACAATACTTCCTCTACGTACTAGTAGAGAAACTAATAAAAAGATGTAGTCTGGCCCGGTAGCTCATCAGTAAAGCATCTACGTGGTGTGCGAAGGGTTCCAGGTTCGATTCCCGTTTGGGGATTGGAAATGCTTCTCTAGCCAAGATTACTCCCTGTCCTCCCCATATTCTGGAAATATGAATGAGAGTATAACTGCGTGTGTGATCTAAAGTACAAAACATTCGGCCATCATTGAAGCTAATGTGAGTAGTAATAAATAAAAGGTAAGAAATATATCTTCCCACTTGATATAATCTATGAAGAGTATTAACTATACAAGTGACATGAATCACATTTCTTAAAACTGAGGAAGGGGACTGAAGTTACTTTTATCGTATATGGTACACCATCGAGTAAGAGTAATACTGTTGTATGTTATACCATTTGGCCATATCTTATACATGGTTTCATTGAATAGCCTCAAAATCATTACACTATTTGCTTCAAATGTTTCTTTTATACGCCACTAAGTATGACTACTATATATTTCGTCATTTTTCAACATTCTTTTTCTGAAACTTTAATATTTGGCTTTCATCAAAGCTCACGCAAAGATTTTCACTTTCACATGCTGCCCTAATTTTTATCAAACTTTCATCACAGCATTTAGGAATGTAATTCTTCAGTAATATAGATTCTTCTGGAGACTCAATGTCGATATATTTAGTCAAAAAATTCCTTACTTGAACATTAGTGCTCTTTTTCAGTGGGATAACGCCTGCAAACAAATGCTCTGCATAAATCTAACAGATGCTGTGAACACTTTGATTGTCCTACACTTCAAGAATATGTGGTGAATTCACAGGAGTCGCAGCAGCAATATGTTTATTTTCAAATAAATTTTGAGTGACTTGAGAACGTTGATCTGCACTTACTGTTTTTCTACATGAGAGCAAAACAAAACTTTATTCTTCTGGACGAATATGTTTTTAAATTCATCTATGTATTGCCCAAGTCACAATTTAACGCTGTTTTATCTTTCGGAATGTTTTCAAGACGTACGTAAGAACTGAAGAAGGAACGCGGTCTGTAAATGCGTCATTCACACACTTCATTGTCAAGGTTCAGTCTAGCTGCATAAACATATTATAATGGAATATACATATAAATAACACACGAGGAATAACTAGATTGTCAGCAAGTTTGTTAAGGTATGGGGAAAATTCCCTAGCACCTGTGTTGCCATACAAATAATTCGTAAACATATCGCATATAGGTATTTATAATAGATTACGTAAGACAGGCAAAAATCAGGGATTAATTCAGGTTTATGCCTTTATGGGGGAGTGTATCAAAACATATATTTACACTTATCCTCACAATACCCATTTTATGTGAAATAACGTTTTTATTCAGTTTTCCCCATTTTGTAGAAAATTATCTGTTTGCAGAAAAAATATTTATCTAAGAATCCACTCCGTAGTTATTACTTTCCGTTAAGTATGCAGAGGAAGCATTGTATTGCTCCCAAAAATTCGATACCGTTATTTCAGCAAAATTGCATGTTTTGAAAGGCCAGGAATCCAAAAAAGAGCCGTTTTAGAAAGAGGTCTGCGTGCGTGCGCGTGTGTATGTGTCTGTCTCTCAGTCTGTCCATTTGTCTGTCCATCTGCGGGTATGGCGTCTGTCTGTGAACTGCATAACTCAAAGACGAAAAGTCGTGCAAATACCAAACTTGGTATTTAAGCTTAGCATCTTTCAGGAATGAAACACGAACATATTCTAGAATATCCCTTCACCTCAAGCAATACTTTAAAAAAAAAAAAAAAGTTTAAAGGCGCTGATTTTCTCAAAAACGTTCTAGTGGTTTTAATTGAAATATCACATTCTTAACATATTCTCATGACAAGTGCAATTAGGTATATTTTGAATTTTATTGGAATAGCCTCTGAAGTCATCTTCATTCTGAATAACGTTTGCATAGTAGATAAGTATTACTACACGAAAAATCTGATGTGTTGCAGTCACATGACTTTCTCTACTCTTGTACTAATCATTCTTACAAACTCTTATTCCTATATCTTCTTCATGTTAAGATTAACATTTACAGAAATGATCTTATTGCTATTTCCTTGTAGGTGCAAGGGGAATGTTAGAATATCGTAGGCTTTGTGCGATAGCCAAATCTTTTAAAGCTTTGAGATCCCGTTCTCTTTGCACGCTTAACATATAAAAAATGATCAACGATGTTACATTGCACGAAAGCTAAAATGACAAACACAAAACTAGGAATATCTCCGAAATGGTTCACTCTACAAAAAATTTATTGAGACATAAATTGTGTATATTAGCAAGATCCATATTTCTTGTATAATAAGATATGGTCTATCTCTTACGGTTTACGAGTTATTTAAAACTCATCCAGACTAAACAGGACTACATAGGCTATAGCCAGAAAATTCAAGATATACATTTCATCTGTCATAAAAATATCTCAAATATATGGCATTTTAATCAAAATTGTTAGAGCCATTTTCAAGAAAATCAAAATTTGCGAAAAATTGTCCATGTAAAGAGTAGTTTAGGGTGCGACTATTTTCTTCAAAATCTTCGTGTCGCATCCTTGAAAGATATTAAACTTAAATACCAACTTTGATTTTTAACCGACTTTTCGCTTTTTAGTTAGGCTGTCCACAGAATGACACAGACTGACACACACACGGACCTTTTTCCAAATTTTTTTTTTTTTTTTTTTTTTTTTTTTTTTTTTTTTTTTTTTTTTTTTAATTCAGGGGGCCTCAAAGCATATATTTCCGGTGAAATCTCGACATCGAATTTTTGGGTGGAATACAATACTTCCTCTACTTGCCAGTAGAGAAAGTAAAATGTAGACACGCAATATATGTATAACATTTATGTCAAATACGTTTTTACGGTAGCGCTAACCATTTCCAGGATATTAAGACATTTGCATGACAAAGGAAATGCACATCTTGAATTTCCTGGATATAGGCTCCCAAGTCCTCTTCATGACATTTGCATAACTATAGGAAATAGACAAAATCTTACAACATAAAAGATTAGATCTGGTTTAAACATACATTAACATATTTCTTACATTCAGGTAACCATTTTCGAGATATTGCTTGTTAGTGGTTTGAATTTTCAAATACTCTTCTCAAATGGGAAGTTATTCTGTTTTATATGTCCTGAGCACGCAAAGATGTAAAGGCGATCACATAGCGACCGGCTCTTAAAAGATTTGACCATGGTTTCAGCCTACTGTATCCCCCTATAACTGCTGCACCTATAAGGATGTATGGAATAAGACAATTTCTTCAAATGTTTATCTCAGTTAACATGAAGATAAGAATAGTTTGTACACGAGTGTGTAGAGAAAACCATGTCAGTGATCAGATTAACATTTATCCTATTATAAGCGATAATGCGAAAATCATGCACGAATGAATAATATGGACAAATGTTCATACCATGCTAACCCCTATTTGCACTATACAATAAAACAAAACCTAGAGACAATCAGATTTATTGAAAAAAAGGTAATGAATTTGATGTACACTGTGATTTTTGCACGTATTCACTCTTCATTTGTTTCCATTGGTGGTGTTTCTAAAGGGAGAAACGATATTAAAACGCTACAATGTTTGTATTCCGCTTCACAAATAAATGTTATTGGAATTTTTGACCACACAGGGCCCCAAGAGAGTTGGGGCAAGTTAATTAAATTGTGAAGTTTTGCTCTCCACTTCCGTTTGGCGGATATTGAATATATGGACCGTATTAACTTGTTTCACGAATTCTGTACAGCCTTTAACTTTCGTCTAATTATAGCCCAGAATTTTACTGTCGTTTGTTTAATAATGACAGTGCACCCACAGTTAATAATAGTCATGATCCTTTATCACAGAACGTATAAAAATTGTCATGTTCCATTCACAGGAATTTTCTCTGCCCATTGCCGTTTATTTTTTATTTACTTTTCTATTTATTTATTTTAAACCACTTTGACTGCTTGTTCATATCGTGACTACAGAGGTTTTAAAAGAATTAAAGTTATCACATTTCAGGCATAATTCTAACTCACATATGATTAAAAATAGGATTTTAACAAGTATATACTAAAGAATCAAGCCAAATTATATACGTACTTTTGAGGAAAAGTACAACTTGCATGAACTTTGAGGAACTATTCAGTGTTTTAGAGGTATACCTACAACACTAAATAATGAATATGTTCTACGAATTATTCATGCGAAAGGTAATTTATCTGTCTGCTTCATATTAATCGAGATAAACCTTTGCAACAACAGTTCCATTTAAGTATAAGGTGTATACAGCTCACCCAGCACATAGTCAGGTCATGAAATGTGGATCTTTATATGCTAATCTTTAAATTTCATACTCTCTCCATAGCATCACGAGAAATAACTGAATAGCGTAGTACTTCAGAAACATGACAAAGTAGGTATTTAAAAATTCATACCAATAACAACGAATGTCTTGCCAAAGCTGCAAAAAGTTTACTTGAAACCATTTGTGCACTGTGAAAATTTTGTATTTTATGTGGTGAACTTTTGTATATCTCTTAGGGTTTACGCTTATATAAAATGATGCAAAATTCCTTTCGAATGAACAGGACTTCATCAGCTATTCAAGAAATACTAAACATCTTAAATATGGGAACAAAAAAGCTATTTGCTTCTTGAACCTTAACCTTCCGATTATACACAGAAATGAGGGTCTTGGAAATACCAACATTATCACCTAGCGTTAATTGAAAATTGCTAGTAGCATAGTACGTGAAGAAAATTGAAGAGCAGAAAGACACCCCAAAATGAGCATTTTGAATTCAGGAGCACGGGTCGCAGATTCAGTGTAGTAATAAGAGTGCTGCATGAACAAAATTGAAACCTATAGTACCTACGAAATGTTTAAGGACATCTACATACTTCACGGAAATACATTGCCCTTTAAACCATTTTGTCTAGTGGCCTTATGTTTCGTCAAAAATGTATCTTATTGAAGGGTAAATTTTAAGAAATAATTATGTAGATGTCATTATTTTTAAGGAGCTATGATTTTAGTTTTCAGTTTTAGAAAAACCGAAAAAGATCTCATGCTTAAATCTTTTTGGAGATGTGACCATGAAAATATATAGGATGTCAGTTTTATTTTTATCTGAAGAGAAAGACGCATATAACAGGAATATTTATAAATATAATTTGTTATCATGTACTGTTTACCAACAATTGACATGATGTTTATGTCTTTAAAAGAAATTGGAAAAAATAGCTTAAATTAGCACTATTGGGCACTGGATTCAGTCCTATGATGAAAGAGCCAGGGAGGTCGGAAAGGTATCTCCTTATAGTGTATTGTTTACACTGCAAACTGTACCACTGAATGATCCCTTGTGGGCTTTATTATGATACCATGATATTTAGTTGTACTTTAGCCTTTGTTTTGTTCTGGTGCGGAAATAGATTGTTAAGGAAAACTGAGTAAAAGATATGAAGAAAGATATTAAATGGCTATCGATTGGTTTTCATAAGTGCGGCAACTTATGCAAAGTTGCAATTCAACTGGGGATAACTGAAACGCGTGTGGCACAGACAATAATAAATATAGAAAAAGCGGCACATTCTCAGACGTGGAGCGAAGTGGTAGGCCAAGGGTTACATCGCCCCGGGAGGGTAGAACTGTGGCAGTTATATCCATATGAGATCGCTAAGTAGAGAAGTAGCTGCCCCCAGGCGGAAAAACCGTCGAGAACTTCGAGAGACATTAACGTGCAAGAGTGTAGGTATCTGGTAAAGACTATCCCAAAAGATTAATTTACTGTGTTTGAAATCATCTTTAATGTATGTTTGAAGCAATATGTTATACATTTATAATAATTTATGTTATGTGTTCTTCGAAGAGAAAATTCAACATATCAATGGGTGTCCTTAAACCTTTGGTAGAGCCTGTATACTTATAAAACATTTTCTTTGCCATTAAAATGAAATGTAGTTCACACTACAGGTGTGTACATATGATCTCAACTAATGAGTACTGTATACAATGATAAACTAAACATTAATACCGCACTGTATTGAACAAGACGTTATCAACTTATCACCATCCAGTAGACCTCATGTCAGACACACCTAGAACTGTTACTACTGTTTCTTACAGAACTGAGGAACTTTTTTGATGTTTTACTGTCACTTGTAGCTCAAGAAGAGGCGTAGTAATTGGAAGGATTCCATCGGTAAGCTGTTTGCCACATCATTTGTTCCTGAGCTTTTGGCAAGTAGAAGCGCTACGTTTAGTGGGACGCCTATACAGCGTTTCGCTTCCCTTGCTTTGCCTAATATGGCAACTCCGCGGATGTCTTTGAACCTGCGGGAACTACGAACTGATTGGTTCATTAGAACAGTAACAAACAGGTGAATAGCAGTGACAGTACACAGACCAAAGATAGAAAGGAGCGGCAAAAAAGAAGTCACACTGTTTTATGTCCTGATACTAGAGAAAGTATTACGAAAGTCCTTTCCTTCTGCGCACTACAAAAATAAAATAAGCAACAAATTATACCACTAATGTGTGCTCTGCAACCTGCTGCAACTGCTACAGGAATGCATGTGAGTACGATAAAACGAATTCAAACGACAGCTGCTTGCAACTCAAGTCGTCGTGCTAAAACCAAAAAACGACGTGTTACAGTATTAGACGTTTTCTCAAAATGTACATTATGTCAAAAAGAAAATATTTAGTACACAGTTGCGAAAGCAGCTACTCCACTGTTAGAGTTGCACTTATACGCAAAAGGCCAACTATCATTAAAGGCCTTCAGTAATCCTTGTATAGAGTGCTACCAGAAATAGGTTTTGGTGAAAGCAATGTGAAGACAGAAAACTTGTCATGGAAAAATGACATAAATGTTTATACAGGCATAAATGGTTTGTAGACTGTATAACAATGTAAAAGAATGAAGAAATCCTCAAAGGAACACAGTCAGTGTAGTAACTGAAATAGAAGAATATAGAAATAAATGGTTTGTACATATCAGCAGAATGAATGAAGAGAGGCTGCCTCATATGATCCTAAATTGTAATCCACTTGGATAGAAGTCGAAGAGGACGAGTTATAATATAAAAACTAAAACTAAACCCCAGCGCAACAGCCCTTACCAGGCCAAGGCCTACCGCTTGGCTGCTGCGTCCCCCACCTCTGTCCACTACAGGCGTCATGGGTGGAGGCAGTGCTAAAGGGTGGGACGTGGTCAGTGCCCCGGGCCCACCCGGCCAGTTAAGCGGTATTTGTGACCAGGGCTATTACTTCTCAATCAAGTAGCTCCTCAATTGGCTCCTCAAGGACCTAATAAGGCTTAGTGCACACCCCGGACCAGGTCTCTCAGCTGAAGAAAATCCCGATGCCGGTACCGGGAATCGAATCCGGTCTCCTGTTTGGTAAGCAGCGCTACCACCATGCTAAGGAAACGACCGAGTAGGCAATTATGATAAGGAGCCGATACAGATCAGATATGGTCTAAACAGCTTAGAGATGCTGATGATAATGCTTATTACAAACACTTATCCCTTGAAGTTTATTAGTTTTCAGTAACCTGTGTGGTCGGTGCTTGCTATGTATGCTGCTCTTCATAAAACGGTATGGCAGTAAAATAGTTATTCGGATAAAATTGTTATCAATAAAGTATATTCTACAACGACATTAATGCTAATTTATTAGCAAAATAATGTTTGAGTTTTATATATGTGCTTGTGTGTGTATGTGTGTGTGTGTGTGTGTGAGTGAGTGAGAGAGAGAGAGAGAGAGAGAGAGAGGGGGAGGGAGGGAGGGTGGGAGAATTCAGGAAACGTGTTCTTAGAACATTGGGTATATTCTCTTGTGTAAACAGCATTTAATCAGTATTCAACAAAAATATTTGAATTATATATGAATCCATACTTGTTTGAATCCGGCAAACATCTTTTTATGAGACTGTATTCTCTACTGTAAATATTATTTGTGAAAAATATGTAAATATACTGTGCAATACTTGTTTATAAACATGCATATGTAATACCACAGGTGATTTCCAAACGCGTGTTACTTCATGACTTAAATTGGAAAAGCCTGAGTTCTATTTGCTAGGACTATTCCAGGGGTGAAAGCGACAAGTAAAGCCTATAAATTAGATGATATTTAAAATACTTGAAATAAATAATAAATTGACCTCAAAATGGTCATCACTTTAAGTATGATTTTAAACATATCATCTGAATGAACATAAATTAAAATGACAATGTATTTTCTAATAAATTCTTATAATCTACTTCGTTTATCTTTATCTTCCTAGGTGTCTAGTCTGTTAAAATATATGTGATCTGCTGTGTTGGTATTGGATTTTCAGTTCATAACTTTTCATTTGATTTATTTCTTGTTTCGTAGCTTCGTAAATCTTTCAATGACCATTTTGTTATTTTAATTTAGAGCTTGCTTTCCTTGCACACATTTTCGTAGTGCCTGTTAGTAAATGAAGCTTAAGGTTAATAAAGCATAGTTTTGAAATTATCGATGTAAGGTTACACTTGATTGATATTAGAGACCTAAATAGCTGACGCATTAGTTCAATATGCATAAAAATCAGACACAATTTCTCTATTTATAGAATTTCTTACATGGAATAGAAATTTCGTGTATAAACAATTTGGTATAACTTACAGAGTTTTAAAGCAGTGTATTGAAACTTGACATCAGCATAAAGAATATAAATTCTCTCTGATTCTAAATGTTTGAAAGATTTTTCTGGCAAGGTAAGATAACTTTATAAACATTAAAAGTAAAACTTAGGTCATTTTACATTTCCTGAGAAGTCAACCAGTCATTAGTGATAAAACTTGGGGTTAAGTTTCTTATGTGGTGATGATACATCGTGCGCGGAAAATGTCTGATCAAAATAGTATTTTTTTAATTTAAACATTACAGTTTCATTTTGGAAAAGATAACCAGGTAGGTAAGAGCATACAGTGCGAGACCTGTTTTGTGTATTTTCGAAACAGATAACTACTTTTACTTTTTAGACTATTATTACTACTACTTAGCAAAGCCATGAAGCGTGTCGGAAAGAATGTAAAACTGCCCAGTTGTTTACGTGAGCTTATCGCACAAATACGGCGAGACACTGTTTGTACACTCTGTTCAGATGCAATCATATCTTCAGGACAGCAATGTCTCATATATCGGTATGCGCGAAAGATGATCTATTTGTGTTTTATCACTGACTATACGCCAAGTTACTATTATTTCGCTGTTGTAATCAATAAAATAAGAAGCGATCGTAGGGCTCGACGGCCAAGGTCAATACGCCTCAACGCTTTGCCAGGTAGTAGGTATTGTTGCATTCTGAACAATAATTCTTGGGTTTATTTCTGATAAATATCTTATAAATTAAACATGTTTCACAATGTTGAAATAAATAACAATTTAAAATATAGATAAAGAGAAACCTGACTTGTGCATTATCTGAAAAGTCTGATGTGTTGCACTCACATGGCCTTTTCTACTCTTGTACTAACCATTCTTATAAACTTTTATTCCGATATCTTCTTCGTGTTAGTTGAGATAAATATTTGTACAAATTATCTTATTCTTTATTTTCTTGTAGGTGCAAGGGGAATATTAGAATACAGTAGGCTTTGAGTGATAGTCAAATCTTTTAAAGCTTTGAGATTCCGCTCTCTTTGCACGATTAACATAAAAAATGAACAACATTATTGCATTTGAAGAAAGTTTGTTTTCCGAAACTCACCCAAATAACAAGGAATATCTCCGAAATAGTTCACTCTGCAAAAAATGTATTGTCACCGCGCCCGCCGCATCTAATTGCCGACAACAGCAGTGTCACCCATCGCATTATTGTCGGCACTACCGCAAAGGAGCCGAAGGAAAGAGATAGAGAATGACCGCATTGTTGGGGCGCTTGCCGAAAGAGAGAAAAGGATAGAGGCTACTGGAATCTTCTACTTTGTATATCACCGCAATAAGTGAACGTTCCTGAAGCTTCCAGAATAGTGCCTGGGAGATATAAATAGCGGTAAAGTGCGACAGGATGTGAAGCGTTGAGTAGTGCCGACGGAGAACAGTCAGACGTATGTGAAGGTTGAGTAGTCGTGCCGACGGAGACGGACAGACGATGTGAAGAGTTGTGCCGACGGAGAAGAGTTAGTTCTTTGTGTTATGAGTTCGGAGCCGTGCTGTTGGAGAATCGAAAAAGACTTTCTTGTTGTTGCAACGAGTGTACAAAGTTACTGTTTACGGAAATAAAAGTGTTTCTTTATCTCGACTACATCTGTCTACTTTACTTCACACACACACCAACAAAAGTTACACTGGTGTCAGAAGTGGGATTCGTCGAATTGCTTCTAGTTTCGTTACATCGTCGTTAGAAGTTGCAACGTTAGAACCAAGATGGAGGGAGATTCGGAAACCAGGATGATGGCAATGATGAAAGAATTATTCGCCGAAATGAGGACGGCAAACGACAACCTCGTTGCCGAAATGAAGAGGAGAAACAACCTCGCTGCCGAGCTGAAAGAGATGAAGACGGAGCTATTGGCGAAAATTGATGGCGAACTGATTGGCGTGACGAAAGACGTGGAAGAACTCGGCGAAAAGGTGGTAGACCTCTGCCAGCACGTGGACGTCGTGGAGGACGACGGGGAACGTCTTGGCGCCCTGGTAGTAAGAGTTGACGAGAGCGTCAAAGTACTGGATGCCAGGGGCAGACGGAATAGCGCGGAGCCGGGGAGGGAGTACCTAGTGGCCGAGGCGACAGTTGCGCCCGTTTCAGATGATGTGAGGGAAGACGTGAAACAACTCGGCGAACTGATTGGCGTGACGGAAGACGTGGAACAACTCGGCGAACTGATTGGCGTGACGGAAGACGTGGAACAACTCGGCGAACTGATTGGCGTGACGGAAGACGTGGAACAACTCGGCGAACTGATTGGCGTGACGGAAGACGTGGAACAACTCGGGGAACTGATCGGCGTGACGGAAGACGTGGAACAACTCGGCGAACTGATTGGCGTGACGGAAGACGTGGAACAACTCGGCGAACTGATTGGCGTGACGGAAGGCGTGGAACAACTCGGCGAAAAGGTGGAAGACCTCTGCCAGCATGTGGACGTCGTGGAGGACGACGGGGAACGTCTTGGCGCCCTGGTAGTAAGAGGTGACGAGAGCGTCAAAGTACTGGATGCCAGGGGCAGACGGAATAGCACAGACCCGGGGAGGGAGCACCTAGTGGCCGAGGCGATAGTTGCGCCCGTTTCAGATAACGAAAGTGTACGTCTCGGGGAAGACAAAGGGGCAGTTCAGGGACGTCGTCGAGGATCCTCTGGAGGAGTGTGTCGGGTACGTAACCAACCAGGATATGACGTGGAGGACGATCAGCAGGGAAGCGCACAAGCAAACGAGCAACACGCGAGAACCGACTTGGCGTGTGACATGGGGGGACCGTCAGAGCCATCCAATCACCTGACACATAGTGCCGCGAACGGAAGAATGGTGGACATCATCTTGGACGGCAGGATGCAGGAGAGGCCGTGCCGAGCACGAGTGAACACGAGTGCAGCGGTGGACGCGACTCGCGCGGATGTGGCGGTGTTTGTTGCAGGACCCATCGGAAGCAAGGTGGCTGCGAAGGTGCGCCAGAGAGGTCGGCGGACATGGTACCCAGTGAGCCGTTTCCGAGTGCGCAGGATGGCCCGTCAACACACCAGGAAGAAGGGCAACTGGACGAGAGACCGTCAAGACCGGCGGTACTGTTGCAGAATTTCGAAGCAGGATGGCATACATCGTCCTACCCGGACCAAGGGACACTATCCAACAGCGATACCTAGGATCGTGCCTCCTGGAGAAGAGGTTCGATGGGTTAGTCCACCGGGGCGCAAGGGAGATGCCGCAGTGATAGTGCTGGTCGGGACGACCAGCTCTGAGGAGGGAGCAGTGTCGCCGCGCCCGCCGCATCTAATTGCTGACAACAGCAGTGTCACCCATCGCATTATTGTCGGCACTACCGCAAAGGAGCCGAAGGAAAGAGATAGAGAATGACCGCATTGTTGGGGCGCTTGCCGAAAGAGAGAAAAGGATAGAGGCTACTGGAATCTTCTACTTTGTATATCACCGCAATAAGTGAACGTTCCTGAAGCTTCCAGAATAGTGCCTGGGAGATATAAATAGCGGTAAAGTGCGACAGGATGTGAAGCGTTGAGTAGTGCCGACGGAGAACAGTCAGACGTATGTGAAGGTTGAGTAGTCGTGCCGACGGAGACGGACAGACGATGTGAAGAGTTGTGCCGACGGAGAAGAGTTAGTTCTTTGTGTTATGAGTTCGGAGCCGTGCTGTTGGAGAATCGAAAAAGACTTTCTTGTTGTTGCAACGAGTGTACAAAGTTACTGTTTACGGAAATAAAAGTGTTTCTTTATCTCGACTACATCTGTCTACTTTACTTCACACACACACCAACAAAAGTTACACTGGTGTCAGAAGTGGGATTCGTCGAATTGCTTCTAGTTTCGTTACATCGTCGTTAGAAGTTGCAACGTTAGAACCAAGATGGAGGGAGATTCGGAAACCAGGATGATGGCAATGATGAAAGAATTATTCGCCGAAATGAGGACGGCAAACGACAACCTCGTTGCCGAAATGAAGAGGAGAAACAACCTCGCTGCCGAGCTGAAAGAGATGAAGACGGAGCTATTGGCGAAAATTGATGGCGAACTGATTGGCGTGACGAAAGACGTGGAAGAACTCGGCGAAAAGGTGGTAGACCTCTGCCAGCACGTGGACGTCGTGGAGGACGACGGGGAACGTCTTGGCGCCCTGGTAGTAAGAGTTGACGAGAGCGTCAAAGTACTGGATGCCAGGGGCAGACGGAATAGCGCGGAGCCGGGGAGGGAGTACCTAGTGGCCGAGGCGACAGTTGCGCCCGTTTCAGATGATGTGAGGGAAGACGTGAAACAACTCGGCGAACTGATTGGCGTGACGGAAGACGTGGAACAACTCGGCGAACTGATTGGCGTGACGGAAGACGTGGAACAACTCGGCGAACTGATTGGCGTGACGGAAGACGTGGAACAACTCGGCGAACTGATTGGCGTGACGGAAGACGTGGAACAACTCGGGGAACTGATCGGCGTGACGGAAGACGTGGAACAACTCGGCGAACTGATTGGCGTGACGGAAGACGTGGAACAACTCGGCGAACTGATTGGCGTGACGGAAGGCGTGGAACAACTCGGCGAAAAGGTGGAAGACCTCTGCCAGCATGTGGACGTCGTGGAGGACGACGGGGAACGTCTTGGCGCCCTGGTAGTAAGAGGTGACGAGAGCGTCAAAGTACTGGATGCCAGGGGCAGACGGAATAGCACAGACCCGGGGAGGGAGCACCTAGTGGCCGAGGCGATAGTTGCGCCCGTTTCAGATAACGAAAGTGTACGTCTCGGGGAAGACAAAGGGGCAGTTCAGGGACGTCGTCGAGGATCCTCTGGAGGAGTGTGTCGGGTACGTAACCAACTAGGATATGACGTGGAGGACGATCAGCAGGGAAGCGCACAAGCAAACGAGCAACACGCGAGAACCGACTTGGCGTGTGACATGGGGGGACCGTCAGAGCCATCCAATCACCTGACACATAGTGCCGCGAACGGAAGAATGGTGGACATCATCTTGAACGGCAGGATGCAGGAGAGGCCGTGCCGAGCACGAGTGAACACGAGTGCAGCGGTGGACGCGACTCGCGCGGATGTGGCGGTGTTTGTTGCAGGACCCATCGGAAGCAAGGTGGCTGCGAAGGTGCGCCAGAGAGGTCGGCGGACATGGTACCCAGTGAGCCGTTTCCGAGTGCGCAGGATGGCCCGTCAACACACCAGGAAGAAGGGCAACTGGACGAGAGACCGTCAAGACCGGCGGTACTGTTGCAGAATTTCGAAGCAGGATGGCATACATCGTCCTACCCGGACCAAGGGACACTATCCAACAGCGATACCTAGGATCGTGCCTCCTGGAGAAGAGGTTCGATGGGTTAGTCCACCGGGGCGCAAGGGAGATGCCGCAGTGATAGTGCTGGTCGGGACGACCAGCTCTGAGGAGGGAGCAGTGTCACCGCGCCCGCCGCATCTAATTGCTGACAACAGCAGTGTCACCCATCGCATTATTGTCGGCACTACCGCAAAGGAGCCGAAGGAAAGAGATAGAGAATGACCGCATTGTTGGGGCGCTTGCCGAAAGAGAGAAAAGGATAGAGGCTACTGGAATCTTCTACTTTGTATATCACCGCAATAAGTGAACGTTCCTGAAGCTTCCAGAATAGTGCCTGGGAGATATAAATAGCGGTAAAGTGCGACAGGAGACAGTCAGTCAGACGTATGTGAAGCGTTGAGTAGTGCCGACGGAGAACAGTCAGACGTATGTGAAGGTTGAGTAGTCGTGCCGACGGAGACGGACAGACGATGTGAAGAGTTGTGCCGACGGAGAAGAGTTAGTTCTTTGTGTTATGAGTTCGGAGCCGTGCTGTTGGAGAATCGAAAAAGACTTTCTTGTTGTTGCAACGAGTGTACAAAGTTACTGTTTACGGAAATAAAAGTGTTTCTTTATCTCGACTACATCTGTCTACTTTACTTCACACCCACACCACAAAAGTTACAGTGTTTAGACATAAATTGTGCGTTGTAGCAATATCTACATTTTTTGTACAGTAAGACTTGGTCTATCTCGGTTTACCAGTTATGCAAAAGTCATGCAAAGTAAATAGGAATACATGGGCTATAGCAGAAAATTTAAGATATACGTTTCATTTGCCATAAAAATATCTCAAATTAATCAAAATCGTCCGAACCGTTTTGAAGAAAACCAAAATTTTCAAAAAATTTTCCACGTAAAGGGTAGTTTAGGGTGGAGGAATTTTCTTCAAAATCTTTGTGTCGCATCCTTGAAAGACATTAAACTTAAATACCAGCGTTGGTTTTTAAACAACTTTTCGTTTCTAAGTTATGCTGTCCACAGACTCAACACACACACACACACACACACACACACACACACACACACGCACACGCGCGTGCGCGGACCTTTTTCAATTTTTTTTTTTTTTTTTTTTTTTTTTTTTTTTTTTTTTTTTTTTTTTAATAAATTCAGGGTGCCTCAAATCATATATTTGCGGTAAAACCGCGACGTCGAATTGTTAGGTGGAACACAGCACTTCCTCTACTCTACTATACGTAGCAGAGAAAGTAAAAAGGGGATTCAAATAGTTACACTGTCAAGGTATTTGGATTTTTAAATTAACTTTGAAAAACATACATTATTCTATGGCCATATACTCTCAAATATATGATCTGTTAAAAAAAAAATATTAGACGACAATCACGTTTTTTACACATTTTGCCTACACATACTCATAAAAAGCGAGAAAAAATCACATGTAAAACAAACATTTAAAATTAGGTCAGCTATATAACTGTATTTCGGTGTCACAAACCGCGCCTAAGCGGCCGAGAGGAGGACAGCGTGTAGACCACATACCACCCGCATTACTGTGCACTCTGTCCATGATTTTCCGCGAGGACAGATGTACAGGATTTAACCACCTCACCACTGAGTTATATAGCTTTATTTTTTCTGACAATGTTTATCCCAAAAGGACACTTAAATGACTGATGTGCGCAAGGGAAAATACAGTCTTAAAAACATAATAGGCAAATGTAGTGTAACATACTGAATGTCTTTTTTATTGACGATTTTGTTTTTGATCCACTCATGCTATCATGATGTAAAATTAACTTTTAACATGGAATTACTGCAGATGTGGAATACAGGGTGGAAGGAAAGTCATTACATTCCTTCTAACATGTGCTTCATAGAAGCATTACAAACAAAAATGGCGAATGACATTTTGTTCTTTGATCAGCCGATTTCAAAAAACATTATATATTTTAATCCAAATTGGACGCGTAATTCCACAAGAATGTACGAAGATAACAGTTTTCTACTTGTAAGATGCGTAAAGTAACTTATTTTTGACATAGCTTCGGTAGTAATCATGGGATATCACAGAGGGTTTCGAAATAATTAATCACTTAAAAGACATGAAGGGATACTCCGAACTGCTCTTTCAGACGTGACTTAACTCGACAACATTGTGTTGAGGTTGGTCAGAGAATTAACCTCATTTGTGGATATAAACAGCTTTCACTTTCGTGTAATGTTTTGAGAGCTAATGCCTGTGATTTGCCTACACTCGCACAGTAAACACGGAAGGACAATGCAGGTATGAGTTTGTTTTCAAGACGCACCGTTACGGTGTTTGTTTATGTACTGAGCTAAGGAAACTGAGCACTCACACAATGTGCAGTGTTGCCAGGTTGTTTTCTACAAAATTAAAATATCTCCGTAGGAAATAGCCAGAGACAAAAACGTAAGATACAAAGTGCGTTCCAAATACCGAGATCTACCACTGGTTTAAATTAATGTAATGACTTCCCTTCCACCCGGTATAATTATATGTGAGAGTTGACTTTTAATTGATTTCTACTCGTCCAGTTTTACTTACGATTTAATTTATCGAACAGTTAAGCATGAGTTGCAAGCTATTGATATTTTCAACATGGACAACTAGGCGCGGATAATCGATCGCCAGTTCGCCATCAAGGTTTCTGTTGATAACCTTGCTACTGGAAACATTGCTCAACAGATGTTAGTAACTAATTTATTTTCGCATAAGTACAATTTATATTATTTAATATCGACGAAAAAATAATGTGCAGAACATATCTTTAAATGTTTTGGAGAATATACGAATTAGAAAATGCTCAAGTTTGTATCGTATTTTCAAACTCTTCCTCGTTCTCCAATAGTGCATTTACAGAACTGATCAAACTATTAGAGTAAACATTCTCAATTGTCTAATTCTTGAAAGTATGTTAATTGAACATAAGTCGTCAATTATTATAGTTCAACATTACTAACTATTATTATTGCTACTACATTCATCTTATATAAAGTTGTCAAAGATTAAATGTTGAAACACCTAAATGTGTCAACAATGACTGTTTTATTTTAAAATATACAGTGCCTTCGTCATATTGCGGGGCCGCGCTCTATTACACTGCGAATGTTCCGTTCTAAAACTCCCACGGTAACTTACTCACTAATAATAGTAACCTGACTACTAACCTTGTTAATTAGTTGTGTTAAAAGCGGTGTCCATCTGCATTGAGATATTCCTGACATCTTCGCACGAAAGCCACTTTCACATACATAAATTGTTCTTGTGTAATTTTGATAGTTTCTGTTCTTATATGATCCTTAAGCTCATCTGTGGTATGGGGATTGTTCCTACAAACATTACGTTTACGGTTTTTACGTATGTGTGCTACGTAAACCTCTTTGTTCACCTTTTCAGTGGACTAACAAGTGAAGAACAGCAATAATAATAAGAATGCTCTAGCAATTCAAACACGTCACAGAAGCCTGGAATAAACCTCCAACTTTGAGATGCACAATGAACAAGCTCACGCCTTTACAGTACCAAATGAATACAGGAATTAACTGTATGTGAGTATAGCACAACTGCAAAGTGTAGTTTTGAGCGGATAATTCTCACTATTGCACAGTGGAAAAATACCGAGGTCATTGCAGTGAAAGTGAGCTTCACATATACCCTGCTATAAACCGAACGCGTGATACCAATTAGGATATTGACATGACAAATGTAGTAACTGCTGTAAACATTATTTATCAGGGGAAGAAAAAAATTGTGACCATTTCCCACCAACATTACAGAAACTGCTTGGAACTAAAGGTATACTCTCACAGTTTGTGTTACATATGCAGTTTGTAAAGTTTGAGACACATTTCTCTGGAAAATCATGCTTTATGAATATAAAATATTTGAATCACTGCCTAGCCAGGCTCAGAATTAGTTTTATTTAAACAGTATGCCCGGTAAAATGCATGGTACTTTGCATTCAGGATGTCCAACATTTAAAAAGTCTCTTTCTCTCATCAAGAATGACTATTTCTCTTTCAAGGCGTAGCCAGGACTACGCCTGTCTTTTCTTTAAAATCGCCCCACTCTTCAATGCCATTAAATGACTGTCCTACTCTATTGAAAGAAAATCAGGTCTTAAGAGTCCAATTCGGATGAAGCAGCTGATTTTGATAGGAGTTATGCTGAAAAACGATGTTAATTACATGTATCAGAAACGTGCCTGGCACATCCAAAACAGTGCGTAAAGTTTTCTTATAGCCCCTTCAGTGAGTTCACTCCATTGTAACCTCACGTGTGTTGCCTTGGCAAATGTTTGTTTCATGTATTAAGTTGCACACACAAGAAATACTATAGCAGGAATCAGTAATTCAATTTACTATCCTAAACGAAGATGGTTTAGGAAGTATATTGATTGTAAACACAGATCTGTATCACGACAATCCCTGCTACTCATTAGCAACATTTCTATACCTTTCCATTCGGGTAGCGGTAGCTCTGGAGCTACAGAGTTAATATCTCAGCCAACAGCTCTACCTATGCAACTAATACTCTCTAGCAACTGCATTTTCAGCTTTATTTTGTTTTATATGGATATACCAGCTTCTTGTGCCATTGGTTTTGCAACGTACTACGTCTCAATGAACAACTTGAATATTCCAATTTTTGGCAGTTACTACCTTTCCAATGCCAATGTCTCGAATAGTCAAATATGTAACAATTTACCACGTTTACTCTAAAAATGTGATCACATCTACACCGCAATTGTACGTATGCCAATATACTATGTCTAAATTTCCCTCACGCGTTGCCTTTATTAGATATAGTTGCTTGATTTATGTCAACACATATCTGTTGTGTGTGACGCACACAAATGGATCGTATAATCTAAAATACACCATGGTCTTCACCGTGGACTTTATTTCATTCCCAGAATGAAGATGGACTTCAGTATAGTTACGAACAGTCCAAATACCTCTCTGTTTGATGTCGTGCCTTCTTTTTTCTTTCTCTCCCACCTACGTGTATCAGGTAAGAAGTATTATGTTCCATTAAAAAATTCCGTGTCAACATTTCACCAGAAATACACGTTTTGAGGCTCCCTGAATCCAAAAAGGCAATTTTAGGAAATGGCGTGTGCGAACATTGGAGCTATTTTTGAGAAAATCAAAATTATGGAAAGACGTTCTATGTAAGGTGTAATTTGGAGTAGAGGGATTTTCTTGAATATCTTCATATTACATCCTTGCAAAATGAACTTAATATCAAGTTTGATATTTCATCGACTTTTTGTTCTTGGGTTGTGCTGTGCAGTTACGGACGGACACACACACACACACACACACACACACACACACACACACACACACACACACACACACACGCACACGTACACACACACACACACGTAGGAACTTTTTGCTAAAAATGTCCTCTTTGTTCTGGAGAGCTCAAAACCTCTATTTCTAGTGAAATCGCGGAATTGAATTTTTAGGTGGAACGGAATGCCTTCTCTTTGTGCTATATACGTAGCATACATAGTAACAAACTTTCGTAAGAATAGTTCCTTTACCAAGTAATAAGAATGAAACTGTACAATAGGTCATATCAGTGTGACACATCAGATATTTGTATGCTTGCAAACGATGTTTCGGCATACGTTAATTCAGAATTATCTTGCTGATTGGACATGTTATAATATAGCAAAATTTCCCTACAAGGCTGGAAGAACCAAATATTGAAGTCCCAGAATGCTGTACCCCGTGCTCCCTTAACTAATATGGGCCGCGTCTGTTTGCCCCTGTGCCAAGTGGTACTCTTTGTTAAGTGACTCCACTTGGGGCCCGCGAACACTCGACCTCATCTCATCCATCTTTCATGCAATTACTCCAGAGGATGCTTTATCGTGGATCACCTTTCTTTCCTCTTCAATTCTTCCATAGCACCACAATATTCTGCGCCCAAAATTCTGGGTTGATCTAGTAATCACATAAGTATATAATTCACGCATTTGTTTTCAAAATTTAAAATACAGCATTGTAAGATTTTTCTATAGACTTATGAAATCAGAATTCTTTTTCTCTGGCGGACCAATCAAGGTATTCATATGCAAATTTGAAAATTTGTTACAGGATATACCAGCTGAAGCAGCTGACCCTATTTTTTGCATCTATGCAACCTGCAAATTATAGTCTTCCTTGAAAACGTCATTCCATTGGTCAAGCCAGAATTTGTTTCGAAGCTGGTGATGTCAAATACAGTTCTTAGACCTATTCTGATAGCCATGACGAAAAGTCTCGTGAACGCAACTAAGCTGCTAAGAGCTAAAACATTATTTTTTAAGTTGACTAAAAAAAGTAGCTTGATGTTTCAGCTGAAAGAGACTGTGATTAAGTGGGCTCGACATCAGTTTGCTGTGAACTAAATAGACATTTCATAGGCTCGTATCTCCTTATAGGAAATCATTTTTCTTTCTTTTTTGTCTTTTTTATCACTAATCATCACATTCAGCATACTAAATAGAACTGCAAAAAGCCGTACATGGTAACTACAGAAAAATTGTTACATTATTCTCGTTTTGCCACATTTACAGTCACATTAAGAATAAAGTGAATTGAAAATGAACTGCTCAAACTGCATTTTCATCTGTTTAATGTAATTTATTTGTAATTTGTTTTGTAATACCGTGCCATCGATCGAAAGAAGTGAAATGAGCGGTAAAAGAGAACTTTGACTGATACCATAGATTCGAACACGTGTCCTCAATCACCGATGCGACCGAAACGTAATAATTCCGCTTGACCACCACAACAGCTCTGTAAGAATTCCAACTCCAACGCTAGCTGAGATATGCTGGAACTCTTCATCGCTTCCTAAATTTCCTAGTGTGGTACAACCCATTTGTGCAAATTTAAGATTCTATTGGTGTTTTATCTTCATTAATAAACCCGACTCAAGCTATTGCGCTTGCTACATAAACTGGTAAGTGCTATGATTTGTGCCAACATTGAATTATTAAGCTATTTAACATTTGTTTATGTGACTCCATTATGAATGTAGCTGTGTCTTTAATTGGTCATGTCCATTACTATCCCTTTACACATATCCACCATTTTGTTTATATCATTTTGCAAGTGAACTTATTATGATAAGTTCTTGTTCATCAGGAGTTTGAGAGAACGTGTGGAATGTATACTCACAAAAGTTTATAAATTGTGCAGAAACTGGTGAAAGTCTCGGTGTAAGAGTCCGATGTTTTTGGAATGGATTTATATCGTGAATACCTTCTTCACCTTAAATCACTTTTTTTTTTTTCACCGAGATGTTAAGCCACCCTCTGTCTATGCTCATATGTGAAGTGTAGAGTGTAGGGTCAACATAGACTCGACGCACACCTGCTTCTTAGTGAGTTAGGGCAGGTGATTCCTCAGGTATTTGAATCCTTGGAAAAAGCATTAAACAAATCTGTTATGAAATGGAAAGCTTGTAAATTTCGCAGGTTCTTTCATTAAATCTAAAGGAGGGGAAAAGGCTCAAAGCGTTTGTCCTTCAACAAGTCATCCCCGCCGAAACACTGTTGTGATTGTTCTAAGGCGTACAAGCACTAAAGCTTGGCGGGTTGTATTTTCCCCAGAGGGATGAAGTTTAACCACTCATGGTTAAACTCTTGTTGCTGCAGATAGATAACAGTTTCAGTTGGAAATTCAACATCTGCCTTAACACTTCTAAACTTAACTTTGCATTTGAATATGAACAATTCATTCCAGATTCATACCGTGTCCCTATCCGGAAATGCATTTGGCAACTTCTGGGTGAAATCAATACTGATCTTTCATAGAAAAAAAAAAATAGCTCTCCAATGAGGTGTGCCAAAGAACTGCACTTTTGTTTTCTCTGAAGCTTATCCGTGATAGAAGTATTATGTTCCACTCAAAAGTTAGTTCAGGTTATTTTTGTAGTGTTTAACGCCCGCTTTTACTACTACAGCACCGCAGGCAGTGACACTGATGATACATCGAATGAAGATGTAACACCGGTGGAATGAGATGGCGGGGGAAACCGGAGAACTCGGAGGAAACCCGCCCCTGCGCCGCTTCGTCCACCACTAATCTCACATGCGGTTGCCTGGGTTCGAACCCGGGCCGCTTTGGTGAGAAGCGAATGGTTTAACCACTCGGCTACAGCGGGGCCGTTCAGATTTTACGATTAATAAATGAGATCCTCTTGGACCCCCCAAATTTACACCCAACACCTTTCAAGAGCCCAATACGAAAATTTTAACCAATATCCCATACCAAACTACACGTAATATGAAACTTTATCATTGTTTTATTTTTTCAAAATTATTTTTGATTGTTTTGATATGTTATCATATCTTTGAGATATTACAACGTATATAAAACGTATGTCGTAAATTCTCTGTAGAAGGCCTATGAATTCCTGTATTTTTAAATGCTTTATAACCAACAAACCATAAGGTTAACATGTTGTTTGATGAACTGTGCAATCGTGGGGTTAGGCATTTTCAAAATACTTAATTCAGCAAAGAATTTAGATATGACTCCATCCAATCAGTCTCCTCCATCTGATCATAAAATTTCATATTAACAATCTTTCATTGGGTAGAGATTTGAGAGAAAATCCGTCTGATGTTAGTATATTAAACATTTTCAGGTCTATCTATTTTCCTAAGTCACCTACTATAATAAGTAGCATCCTTATTATATCATATTATAATCTCCTCCTCCAGTCGGTATAATAAAATTGCTCCCAGTTATGTGTTGCAGAAAATGTGTGGTATATAAGTAAATAATGGGCCAAGTGCCAAAAGCACCGACTCAGAAATAATCAACGAAATATTCATAGCATTTATACGAAAGCAATATTGAAGTTGGGAAAAGCTACACATACACAAAAGCTATGTAGGTTTCTTGCCATGTGTGTGCTTTTGGTTTAGGTAAGTAGATTTAAGAGAAAAATTGCACAAATCTGACAAAAAAATACTTGTAACGTTGTGTATCCAATGCCTTGAACTAAAGAATGAAACGACTGTCATCATAAACATTTTCACTCCATTTTACAAGGTTCTCATAAAAACAATTATTCTCCTCTTTCAGATGTGAAATAATTTTAGATAAATCCCTTCTCTTTTCTTCAGGCAATCTGGTTTCATAGTGCAGTGTTTCCAGCTGCACCTGTTCAAGATCAAAAGGTTTCATATTAGTCTTAAAGATTTAAATTTAACTCATAGTTGACCGAACCTGCAGCACCTGCAGCCATTCAGCTATCAGTCTGATTCACTGTGCTTTTGAAATGTGGAAAAACAAATATATTAACATTACTGTTTAAACATAGCTAGGTTTTTGGATGAAAGTAAATCATTCCATGCCAGCAATTAACACAAAATCCACTGACGGACAATATGGTCTTTGTCTATACGAGATTCTTTTCGGTAATTAAAAGCGTCAATAAACTTGAAAATGTCTTACATTCATTCAATAAACCATTATAAAAGACTGTCATGGCCTACTTTGTGCTTGGGAGCCTCTTTATCTGGAACCAGAATATTGTCCTTTTGAGTAACGTCGTTCCTTTCTTACATAGTTCCTTTCACTTTGGGCATTAACTTCACCTCATTTCTGTTTTGACACAATTTTACTTTCAATTTTGCAATATTAGGTTTTATTTTTCTATAACCATTGTTTAAGCAATGTTATATTATTACTGCAAGTAAATCATAGAGCTACTTCAATTTTCAGCTATTCGCACTAATACACGTCAGTGTTTTGGCACATGACTCATTTGAGCATTGGCATTGGTGTTTGACATGAGCGCCATTTTTTGACAGCTATAAACACTGTTGCCCACTACTCTGGTACGTAAATCAATATAGTACTGGCCATGCCATTTGTAGCATGATTTGACTAAGAACTCAAATTTTGAATTTTTTGCGCTTGACCCGTCATTTACCTACCATTTATTTTATCACTCTATTAAAATTGTGCTTAGTAGTATGTATGTAGTAAACTACGGCAAACTAAATTAGTAAACTGAAAATATTTGGGGAAAACTGTTAGACGAAGACAAAAACAACTGACATACTGAAGTGCTTAGATATTAACGTGTAATTTATCAAAATATCATATCTATACCCTTAAGACTCAGCATATATGAATCAAATTCTCAACTTCTGGAATGCTGCAACACAGCTTAACCGATCCTCAATATTTTACTTTCTGTTGATTGCCAAATCAGAGGGCGATTCAAGAAATCTGCAACTAATAAAAATAGCTTTTAAATGTATATTGGAAGTAAAACTGATAAAATTTAACTAATGACTTTTTAAGAAAATATCCAATTCCATGCAAAGTTACTGTAAAGAACACATTGTAGCGCATTCATTGGTTTAATTACTTATTTATATCATAGCTGATGACAAATGATTAACATTTATCAATTGAAACTGTTAAAATGTATCCATACCATCTCAGGTATAAAAACAAGCAAACAAACAAAATGCAGAGTAGAGGAAATATAACGAGAAATGGTTAAGAACAGCCGAACTGCAGGATACTCTTTACTTGGCCATTATCGGAATGAAGACATTCACAAAGTACTTAAAACTAAATCTATTACGCCATCTGCGGCAATACAGACTGTAATTCAGACGCACGTCAAGATTGCATCAGGCGACCAAACTTTCTGACAGGTTCCAAGGGGGCTAAGAAACTTAAGAAGTCCTAAACAGTGCTGGCGTCAAATCAGTAAGGGTCTATACATTATTATTATCATCATCGTCATCATCATCATCATCATCATCACTATTATTACTATTATTACTATTATTACTATTATTGCTATTATTACTATTATTACTATTATTACTATTATTACTATTATTATTGTTGTTGTTGTTCTTCTTCTTCTTCTTGTTCTTGTTGTTGCTCTTGCTCTTGCTCTTGCTCTTGTGATGATGATGATGATGAAGATGATGTAGATGATGATGCAGATGATGATGTACATGATGATGTAGATGATGATGTAGATGATGATGATTACTATGATGATTACTATGATGATGCTTACTATGATGATGATGATTACTATGATGATGATTACTATGATGATGATTACTATGATGATGACTACTATGATGATGACTACTATGATGATGATTACTATGATGATGACTACTATGATGATGACTACTATGATGATGATTACTATGATGATTACTATGATGATGATTACTATGATGATGATTACTATGATGATGATTACTATTATTACTATTATTACTATTATTACTATTACTATTGTTGTTATTGTTATTGTTATTATTATTGTTGTTATTATTATTGTTATTATTATTGTTATTGTTATTATCATTGTGATGATGATGATTACTATGATGATGATTACTATGATGATGATTACTATGATGATGATTACTATTATTACTATTATTTCTATTATTTCTATTATTACTATTATTACTATTATTACTATTATTACTATTATTACTATTATTACTATTATTACTATTATTACTATTATTATTATTATTATTATTATTATTATTATTATTATTATTATTATTATTATTATTATTATTATTATTGTTATTATTATTGTTATTGTTGTTATTATTATTGTGATGATGGTGATGATTACTATGATGATGAATACTATTATTACTATTATTACTATTACTACTATTATTACTATCATTACTATTATTGCTATTATTGCTATTATTTCTATTATTTCTGTTATTTCTATTATTACTATTATTATTACTATTATTACTATTGTTATTATTGTTATTGTTATTATTGTTATTGTTATTATTATTATTATTATTATTATTATTATTATTATTATTATTATTATTATTATTATTATTATTATTATTGTTATTATTATTATTATTATTATTATTATTATTATTATTATTATTATTATTATTATTATTATTATTATTATTATTATTATTATTATTATTATTATTGAGCAATTCCGCGTGTGATTAAGTGACATTTACACTACATTTTCTTCTTAAAATGCCTGTCTGATGGTCAATATTGGTGTAAAAATGTTATTTTAACGACATATGATGACAGAGAATACATTAGCGGTTGTGATAGGAAATATAAAAACCTTAAAAAGTGAAACAATTATTTAATAATGAGCGCTAAACTTTTCGTGACTAACTGACCTACAGTTGACTAAAATGGCAGTTAGTCACGAAAAGTTTAGCGCTCATTATTAAATAATTGTTTCACTATTAATAATATTATTATCATCATCACCATCATCATGATGATCATTAGCATGATCATGATCGTCAACGTCACCGTCACAGCCACCGCCACCGCCACCACCACCATCACCATCTCCATCATCATCATCAGCATCAGCATCATCATCAACATTAGATATAGATAGATAGATAATCTGCATTTATTAATCCTGATACCTAATTTCTTACATCAGGATAGTTAATTATTATATTGGTTACATCACATTTTAAAATTTTTTTTAACATTCCTTTAACAATATTTATGTTGCAGAAAATGAAAACTAAATACTAACATAACACTTAATCTAAACAAGTAAGTTAATAATGTTCATATGATATTTATATAGTTTGTCTTCTTCCTCTTAGAGAAACTACATAGTGTTTCCTTCAACTATTGGGGTGTCGACTCTTTGTTAAAGATTAGTTCTAGTTGTTTTAGGTGTATTCAGCCTTAAGGATCTTCTTGGAGTTTTTGATGCAGCAATAGGTTGGATGTGTAATGGTCTTGATCTTCTGTATTCCGTGATCGCTTGTTTCGATATTTTATTAGTTAGAATTTGTAGGCTCTTCAATAAGTTTTTATTTAATAGTATTTCTTGCAAAGTATAGCCTTGTATTGCTAGTCGTTCGTTTTCTACTAATTCTGAAAATTTTACACACTCCAATATATTGTGTTCCGGCGTATCTATAGTTTCACAGGTCTCACACATGTTCGTAGGAGATTTATTTATTTTGTAAAAATAGGTGTTGTATGGGCCATGTCCAGTCAAGAAATGAATTAGTCCTTCTGTTGGATTCAGATGTTTCATTTTTAATCTTTTATTTATTTTAGGGAATATATTGTAGACTCTTCTCCCTTCTTTGATGTTATCCCATTCGTTTTGCCAATCTCTTAAAAGAGCTCTTTTTATGTCATCAACATTATCATCATTATCATTTCCACGACCAGGACCACGACCACTACCACGGCCACGCCACGAACACTGCCACGGCCACGGCCACGGCCACCGCCACCCCCAGCACCAGTACCACCACCACCACCACCACCACCACCACCACCACCACCATCATCATCATCATCATCATCATTATTATCCATTTTATGTTTTGGCAGCGTAATGTCTACATTAGAATATGATACAAAAGTATCCCTGGATTACCAAAGTACACTTGCACTGTTTCTCTTGCCTGCCTTACTTTTTATAGTTCTGAGCATTCTGGGCAGAAATATTTACCAATAATTGAAAACAAATATTGTTTACGACATCTCCATGGCAAATATTTGAAAGAATAACAAATGATTCATGTTTTCTAAGACTGTGAATACATTAGATGATATAGATATGATTTATTACGTACTTATAAAATTAAACGTGCTTGTAATGCTTTTCAGAAGATAATTGTGATTTTTTTATTCATAAACGTATAATTATTTTATTAATATGAAGTTTGAGTGACTTTAGCTGCTAAAACATATTGGATCATAAACTAGCCGCATTTACTATGTTTTCAATGGAATTATTTGCACTTAGATGCAGATTATTGTATATAATAAAATATACGAGGTGTGTAAAAAATAGGTACTTTGATTTTATACATCTTCCCTGCCAAATAAACACATTTTATTGCCCGGCAGGAGGTATAGCTTCTAATATGTGTGCAGCACTCAATAATTAACACAACTACGTGTTCGTTGACCCTACTGGCTGGTAGAACCAGCAAAACCTGAATCTGCCAACAAAATAATGATTCTCTCTAAGATGTAACCTATTTTCTTTTAAATAGAACTTATGAGTTTCTCCATAAAGTATACTTCTCTTACGTCAGACGCCTTCATAAATTATATTGATTTTTACTTAACATCGGATCAAAGAGCTTAGAAGTTTCGTAGTTCAAGGTCTTCCTAAAGGCAAAGCTTCTTGTAAAATGACCCCTTTTGTAAAGATAGAATGATTTTTTATTTCTTTTCGTCCTATCTTTAACGGTATTTTGCAGTAGACAGCATAAGCGATTGGAACACCTCCACTGTCTTTGTTGCTCTATGAAAGTCAAAAGAAAAAAAAAAAAATCTGATGTGTTGCACTCACATGACTTTCTCTGCTCTTGTGCTAACCATTCTTAAAACTCTTATTCCTATATCTTTGTGTTGTAGGTGCAAGGAGCTTTAAGGTTTTCAAATTCCATTCTCTTTGCATAACTCACATATAAAAAATTAATAACGGTGTTCCATTAGACGACAGTTTGTTTTCCAAAATTCACACAAATAACGAGGAATATAATTCTATAAAATGTATTTGGATATAAATTGGGTATTTCAGCAGGATCTACATTTTGTATATTAAGAATTTGTCTATCTCTTACGGTTTACGTGTTATTCAAAGGTCATCCAGAGTAAACAGGGCTACATAGTCTATAGCCAGAAAATTCAAAATATAAATTTCATTTGTCATAAAAACATCTTACACGTGTAATTTTAATCAAAATTATCTGACGCATTTTCAAGAAAATAAAAATTCTCGAAAAATTTTCCATGTAAAGGGCAGTTTAGGGTGTACGAATTTTCTACAAAATCTTCGTGTCGCATCCTTGAAATACATTGAACTTACATAAATACCAACTTTGGTTTTTAACCGATTTTTCGTTTTGAGTTATGCTGTCCACAGACTGGCAGACACAGACTGACAGACAGACAGACAGACAGACGGAGAGACACACACACGGGCCTTTTTCTAAAATGCTTTTTTTTTATTCAGGGGGCCTCAAAACATATGTTTCCGGTGAAATCTCGACATCGAATTTTTGGGTGGAATACAATACTTTCTACTTACTGCCTATACGTAGTAGAGAAAGTAAAAGGTTTCCCTATATTTATTTATTTATTTGTTTGTTTTATTTGTTTGTTCTTCAGGCGTCTCCAGGCTGGTAACCAATCGAAGTCGTGCTGTGCTGTCATATTGCTTTCCCCTTTAGTGAAGATTGACACGCGCCAAGAAATATGAAGAGTGGGGGTAATGAGCTTGCAACGCTATGCATGTAAACGTATCTCATTGACAACAGATCAGAACTCTTCCCATTTGAAAAGTACAGTAGGAAAGCATTGTTGTGATGGAGCAAAAATGCCACTAGTTCATGCATCAATTCAATATTAAAGAAATATTGAGTAGGGGCTTATACACTTCAGAATATTTTATAAGCCCCATATAGACCTTCTTCACCCTCCTTCATTCACTCCTAACGTTCACTATTGTCATCACTCTACTTCATTCTTTCTTTCTCTATACGCAGTCTTCTTGTTATTCGTTCTGTTCTGGAGTAAATGTAGAAACTTAGTGATGTCCTTGTCATAAGGCACCCATTACAAATTACATAAAACTAGAGCAAGGTTTCTCTTATTGCAGTATTTTCATTTGTTGCATTTGTAAATGGATCATCCTGTACTAATAAAAAGTAGGTTAATGGTTTATCAAATGCATGGGAAGTAGCTAAACAACGAAGCTCATAATTCAATGATAATGGTGTTCCAGGACATCCAACTTTTCCCATTTCTCACCGAACACGTGTGAATTTTACAGCTTCTCCACCACTGTGCCGGATGCTTTTACGGCTTTTCTGCATCTAAATGAGTCATTACCAAGTTAATGAATATACATTTCCCAGTATTACATAAAAGTTTCTATTAGTCTGCAACAGCATGGAGAAATTTTGGTTCTATGGGTCGTTAAACGAAAGCTTTAACATAAATTGTCTTGGGACATTCTGTACGATGATGCTTGAATTTTGCAACTGAACGCATAATGTTCTTTACGTTTTTTTCCTGTTAGATTTAGAACTCTGGTTCAGAATCCTTAGTGGTATTCTTATATAATTTGACTAAAATATATTTATTCCAGTGAATACGTTTCTTTACCACATTAGCTATTTTTGAGGTTCTCAGTCCGTAAAATTATTATTTGTGTGCAATTAATTTGTCTTACAAAACACAAGGGAAAGAAAAGTTGTATGGCCTAAAAGAGCAGGTTATTTTAATAAACAGTATAACATTTAAATGGGAAAGTTTGTGAAAATAATGGCAAACATTTTTAGAAATAAAAATAATAAAGCACTTTTTGTGCACTTTAAATATTGGAATCGTTCGTATTATAATTTTAGTGAAATTTTTAATTTCTCTAACTCATCTGTAGAAAGTAGAGGGAAGTACTGTATTCCAGTTAAAAAGTCGATACGCAGTCTTCGCTGGAAATACGAAATTACTAACATAAATTCTTCTTGAAATAAAACAAAACATATATTAGAATGTGTATGTGAGACTGCATCCGTGTGCCTCAATAGTATAACTAAACTAACAAAGGTTAAATAAGGAACTATGTATTTAAGTTCTGTCGCCTCTCAAGGATGTCACACAAAGATTTTCAATAAAATCCTGTATACCTTGAATTTCTGTGAAGTCGTCTTCATTGGAATTACTTTTGTACAACTAGTAAATGGTAAGAGAAAATACAAAATTTTATCTTCTCAAAAATGTGGATCTCTCTATAGCATGTAATTTATGTGGAACAAAGGTTATTGTGCAAATAACCATTATTCGGATGTTCCTTGTTTTAGATTGTAACATTCTGATAGCCTTTTCAACTGGCCTTTTAAATAATATTAATACTGCTGGTATAATAATAATTTCACGTGATCAACGGTCGAATGTTTAAAACCTAGGGGACGCACGAGTATGGTAACAGCAGTATGCTATGAGAGACCGTTGCAGCAGTACAATGAAAATCGGTGAGAAGGATTGTGGGAAGGCAATCGTGGTCGGCTCCTCTCGACGCTGAAAATAAGAAATGCATTGAATAAACATCTGAAAACTAAGTTTGGGCTATTTCTTTAATACCCACAAAGTACCCTGAGAACTTCAAATCCATGCTCTACCAAGTTAAGCCGAGATAATGGCGCCAAGAACACCTTAAAGCATCCAATGGATCCTCTTCCCATCAGTGGCATATTTAACATCATATACACTTAAAATTGGGTACATCAACGTGAGATCATCGGCTACAAATTGGCGTCCACAACGGGAGTTTCATCAGTTACATAGCTTTAAATAATACCTAACTATCGTTTACTAATGAATATGAATAGTAGTGTACTAAAAAGCAAAATGACTGACTCAATAGATTTTTTTCCCTCTATTCATTTTAGGTTCCTTTAACATAGTGGTCGTTTCACGGTGGATCTGTTAGGGAATACCTCGTGGCTCAGTGTGTCGCGAACAGTTAGCCTTTTAGATCTTATCTCTCTACAATACCATTTTGTTTCGTCACGTGTCCACAGAGATCTTAGTGCCTGGCAACTGTATCTCTGACTCTGTAACGGCCAGATGGAGCTTAGACACTAATGCGCGTAAGACAGCAATAGGTTGCCGTCCAGTCTGCTTGATCTTATTATCTGTGAATTGGTGGTTGCGAATTCGCTATTGTCGTCTATTGCTTTAGACTTAAGCTGGAATTTTGATTCGTGGTGTTAAATAACAATCTAGGGGATAAACAAAGATGGGAGGATCCATTGAATTTGAGCCCGGGACCTCCCAATGTCGATCAGACGTTAACATCTGAGGAAGGTCTAATGACCAAAAGTAATTGTAATTCAAATTATACCTCAATAACTGTCCATAACAAGAAAATATTATTGTAAACCATTATTCAACTTGCATATAAAGTAAAATATTGACATTGACGTTTTGATTGTTTAAAATAAAATATTGCATAAAATAAGTTCTACTTTTAAAACTTGAAACGAAAGAACCATCCCGCTTGATTCAAGTGTGTTGAATGAATGACTGAGTGGTGAGAACAAGGTTCTGAATGAGCGATGTCCGTCGACATTTTTTTTATTTAAGCTCCGCCGTCTTTATTAATACTGACACTTTTCCGGCTAGCTACGTACTACAACTACTACCTAAAATGGGTGGCTAATACTCGAAACTCCTAATTTATATGCATTACCTGGAATTTAACTATAAAACTGCCCACAAAAACCTTTAACTCGAACTTCCATAAGAATTTTCTCCGTTCTCGACCACTAGACATTTCCGTCTTTTAGAACTTTCAAATCTTATACAATTAACCTTTAAATAAACATCATTATATAAATATTTAGGTTGCTGCAATTACTTAAATTGTGACTATACATATTATGTATTTCCCTTCGTATTGTTACTATTCAGAGTTGCTATTTCTTACGAGTGACTTGCACACTATTCAATTTACGTATTTACTATTAAATACTAATATACGGCCTCAGATCACGTAGCTTCTCTGTAACTCTGTAAACTTGGTAGCTATTTCTGTTCTTCAATGGACCAATAAATATGTTACAAGAAAATCAACTGCCAATGGAAATTAATTATTCTTGCCACAGGAGCTATTTTTACTTTCTCTAATACACATAGTAAAGTAGAGGAAGTTTTGTATTCCACCCAAAAATTCGATGTCAAGATTTCACCGGAAATATATGTTTTGAGGCGCCCTAAATCCAAAAAAAGCGTTTTTAGAAAAAGGTCCGTATGTATGTGTGTGTGTGTGTGTGTGTGTGCGTGTGTGTGTGTGTTATGTGTATGTGTCTGTATGTCTGTCTGTGAACAGCATAACTCAAAAACGAAAAGTCGGTTAAAAACCAAAGTTGGTACTTAAGTTTGTCTTTGAAGGATGCGACACGAAGATTTTTAAAAAAAATGCTCCACCCTAAACTGCCCTTCACATGGAAAATTTTTCGAAAATATTGATTTTCTTGAAAATGGTTTTAATGATTTGGGTTCAAATGTCACATGTTTAAGATATTTCTTTGAAAAATGAAATGTATGTTTTGAATTTTCTGGCTGTAGCCCATGTAATCCTGTGTACTCTGGATGACTTGAATAACTCGTAAACCGTAAGAGGTAGAAAAAATCTTACTGTACAAAAAATCTGATGTGTTGCACTCACATGACTTTCTCTATTCTTGTACTAACCATTCTTACAAACACTTATTTTCTATATGTTCTTCGTGTTAGTTGAGATAAAAATTGTACAAATTACACTAGTCTACAAAAAAAAATTTTTTTTTGTCTTCCGCTGAGAAAACTTTGTGTTCTATATAGTAATTGATACGCTGATTCCAGATCTGAAGTCAGATTTATCCTAGCACGTCAGGCTTTTGAGTTATGAGAATGTAACTTTTAAGTCTTATATGACATTTCATATAAATACCTGTCCCATAAAGCAAGTGAAATAAATTTATATTTATTATGTTAATTTTAAATACTTTAATACATTAATGCAGACTTATAACGTGAAGTGAGAACCAAAAATCCCATTTAAAAGTGCTTGAGACCTTTACCCCTACTTTTATATTGGCTTGTGGATGATCGATGTAGAAACCAACAGTAATCACCCATCATGCTCGGTCCATATTGACCCTGGTACCTGGATTCCATGGTTGATATTTCCTGTTGGTACCTCTCACCATGTTCATCACTTACAGCCCCGAGATTTGGCGGGATAAAGTCGAGGTGAGAATGCAGAAAATGTAACTTTAATGACATACAACCTAGATTTTGATAAGCTCTAAGAATTTTATGTACTACCTCAGCATAATTATCAGCTCGATAATTTCCTAGAGACCTATTTGCCACGAGCACAAATGTGTTCCAAGCTTCGAGATCAAAAGCGCTCAGTTTGGTTCTGAACGTAGTGTCACACAACTGTCGTATGTCTGGTCCAATGAAGATTCCTTCCTTCAATTTCTCATCACTTTTCACTCTCCCAAACTTTTCCTTTAGATACCTAAAACCTTCATCATGTTTCATAGCTTTCACAAAGCTTTTTATTAGTCCAAGTTTAATGTGAAGGGGTGGAAGGAATACCTTCTGTGGGTCCACGAGCGCCTTGTGCTTCACGTTGTCTTTTCCAACAGTTGGTTCAATTCTTAGAAGTCAGTGTTGAATCTTAAAATGATTATTGTCATCACGGCTACACCACAAACAGAAGAAGCATATGTTTTTAGTATAGCCTAACTGTAGTCCAAGTAAAAGTGATATAACTTTTAGATCTCCGCAAATGTGCCACTTAAATGCTGTGTAGTTTATTACTCGTAGGAGAATCTCTATGGATTCATATCTCCTTCAGTCCTGTAGCATGAGCTAAAGGTACTGATGGTTTACTGTTCCCAATGTGTAATAAAAAACATTTTAAACTAAATTTGGATGAGTCAATGAACAACCTCCATTCATTTGGTTGGTGTACACAGCCTAATTCTTTGATGAGGGCATTTATATCATTGCAAAAACACACAGAATTATGTTGTGTATAAAAAGAAGCCAGCTTCTTATTACGGCCACGATAATGCGTGACTATGGTACCCTTCTGCAATAAATTCCATTCCTTCAGTCTTGAGGCTAAGATTTCAGCCTTGTGTTTAGGAAGGGCAAATCCCTGATCAAGTCAGTAAGATCATCTTGATTTAGTTGATGAGGTTTAGAAGAATTTAATTCGCCTTCCTAAATATCAGCATCCGTAGTACTTTGTGCCTCTTCCTCCTGTTCATGAGACAGTTCATTTTCAGGGGAGAAATGTTTGGGGAGAAGTGGTACAGGATACTCTGAATCATGAAATACTGGTTTCAAAGCCGAGTCACAGTCTGGGTATACAATTTTTTATTTGTTTTTTTGTTGAGAACCCGGAAATTTTTGTCTTGCAAAAATAACAGTGTGAGATGTGGTCATTTTGCTCACGCCAAATCATTGGCATAGCAAAAGGCATAGATCTTCTTTTCCTAGACAACCATTGTGTAAGACCAATGTAACATACTGTGCAACAAATATGAGGTGCCCAGACTTTGTCATCATTTCCTATGGTGCATTCGAAGGAATGTCTGTAAGCAGTCTTCACTTGACCTGTCATGTCCTTACGCAGTCTATGTGGTGTAAATTTCCCACAGATGTAGCAAAAGTTGTCTGAGTGGTTGACACAGCTTCTTTTATTCATCATATTAACTTCTGAACTTCTGAAATGAAATGGACACTATCGTCAATAAAAGTAAACATTAACTTTCATGGGTGAAGCTCATATAGGTTATGTGAAGCAAATGTAAATGTATATTCAATCTTGGTATTTAAGTGCATAAAACATTAACAGAAAAGCCTTACAATTTTATTTATTTATTTATTTATTTATTTATTTATTTATTTATTTATTTATTTATTTATTTATTTATTTATTTATTTATTTATTTATTTATTTATTTATTTATTTATGTATTTACTTACATCACAATGTTACATGAACTTAAATCAACTATATTTTATTTTACTTCAGCTTTCTGTATTCCTTCACAATTAAAGCCACTTTAATGGAAATCAGCAATTTTTGGCGGGAAAATGAATACGCCTGGTGAGAAGCAGTTGAAATGTTAAAACAACTAATTAAATCTAGGGGGCCAAGGCAACAATACGATATAATTAATCTGAACATGCAGTGAGATTATCACAATTTATTTAAGAGTAAACATGTAAATCGTAATTATTTAAAAATTATGACATGGTAGAGCAAAAATGACTTCAGATCTGTAATCAGTACATTCAAATTAGGTTTCACTGGTTTTGTTTCAGTAGCAAAATCACTGTAGACTAGTGTTATCTTATTGCTTATTTCCTTGTAGGTACAAAGGGAATATGGGAATACAGTAGGCTTTGAGCAATAGTGAAGTCTTTTAAAGCTTTTAGATCCCGCTCTCTTTGCACGCTTAACATAAAAAATTAACAACGATATCCCATTTCACGAACGTTTCAAGTTTTCCAAAACTGACACAAATAACAAGGAATATCTCCGAAATGGTTCACTCTGCAAAAATAATTATTCAAACATAAATTGCGTGTTTTAGCAAGATCTACATCTCTTACGGTTTACGAGTTATTCAAAAGACATCCAGAGTTAACAGGACTACATAGGCTATAGCCAGAAAATTCAAAATATAAATTTCTTTTGTCATACAGATATCTTAAATATATGACATTTTAATCAAAATCGTTTGAGCCATTTTCAAGAAAATCAAACTTTTCGAAATATGTTCCATGTAAAGGGTAGTTCATAGCCTTCGTGTCGCATTCTTGAAAGATATTTAACTTAACTACCAATTTTGGTTTCTAACCGACCTTTCGTTTTCGAGCTATGCTGTCTACAGGAGGGAGGGAGGGGGGAAGGGAGAGAACTTAAAGTAAAAATATACTTTATGGATTTAGGGACTTTCAAGGCATGTATTTGTGGTGAAACCTAGGTATCACATATTTGGGTGGAATACAATACTTCCGTACTTACTGCATTAATATAGAAAGTAAAAATTGTGTGACTGCTTCCTATGTAATGTACACTAGCGTAATAAGGTTAATGTGCCAACAGGAGTTTTCTGGGGCGGTAGAAGAGCGTTGCCTCCCATCATTTAACCACTCTCTAACTTTATTGCAGGGATTAGTGGTGCTGAGGAACTCCTGGACGCTCTGGGCCAGGAACTGATCACTGTGACGTGTGAGAACAACCCTCTGTTAGAGCGAGCGTTCCGATGTCTGGGCGGCAATCTCACGGAAATGCTGACGACGTTGGATGGTGTCCACGACGTGCTACAGGGCGAAGAGCTCGGGGGCGCTTCCTTTGTGTGCATGCCCTGCGTAGAGCACGGTCAAGTCGATCTCCATTTCGTCACAGAGCGCCCGTCCATCTCCCTCCTCCTAGTTGGGAGCCTCAAGGCTATCTCCCGCCGCTTCTACCGCACTGTCGCCAACGTCTCCATATCCGACGGCGAGGAGGCTGGACATTATCGGTAAGTTACAACTACTGTGTGTCCTCAATGTATATATACAGAGTGAGTCAATATTATGTCACCGCTCAAATGGTATAGATACGTGGCTGTGAAATATACACCAAACATGTATTACATCGATTTTCTACAATCAGTTGTGGTGGCATTCAGCGATGAAGCGTAGTTGTCAGCTTAGGTAACACAATTGTCTGGGGCTCTGAAAAATCTTCGAGTCTTCCGGGAACATGTATGTGGCTCCCCAAAGCTGAATGTTAGGTGCGTTGTGATCCCATTGGCATAATGAGCCCTACGTTTCCATACCTCAATAACATACCTAGCCATGTTGCATTGATGAAGTACCACTGCAAATCCGGCTTGCAGAATGTTTCCAGTAAGACTATGCACTACCATGTACAACCATCACCAGTACACGTCCGTACATTTCTTCATGTAAATTATTTATCACACTTGATGTATAGTGAAGCCCTAAAATTTCAATGGTAACAATTTTCATTCACTCTGTATACAGTATAATTGATCCATAATAGAGGGTGCATACTAAGAGTGCTGTAACTCCCGTGACCAGTCATAAATGAAGAAATGTTGAGGCGCAGTGGTAGGTTTCACTTGTTCATTATACTGCTCGCAAAAGTTAAAGGCATGTGGACGCTGGCTAATGCTGAAGCGGAGCGCTGTTGGCAAGCGTAGTACGTGTACCGGCAAAGGTTCTGTACATAAGGCCTGTGAGATGCGTGCACCACATGCGGCAGCGCTGGTAGGAGGGGCAAGCTTAGGATTCGCTGGAGTCTGCAGTACGGCCCGCCTCCATATGCCTTTAACTTTTGCGAGGATTACAATAACTTCGAACGTACTCATGTATATTTAGCGTCTCAATAGTGATCAAGTAGTATTTCTGGCTCTATCATGAACAAACGTGGTTATTCTTCAGGTCTTGGAATTCTTAGGCTATGGTCGTTTCCTTCCGAAATGATAAGTTGCGGTGGCGGAATTCTGTCCTTGCAATGTTGAACACTTGGAATGTCCCAAAATTATTAGGTATCTTAGTTTTGTGGACCAACTGGTGAAAATTGCGCAAAAATGGTGCAATTACAACACTATTTAAACAACCCTTAGCAGAGGATGTGGCAGTACAATTGAGGCTCCTTCTGATTTTCTAACTTTTCCCAAATTGTAGAAATATGTTTGCTAATTTTGCTGCATATAGAATATTCATCCGTTTCAAAATAATGAATTTTACATAAAAATGTACAATCTTTATGAAAGATATATAAGCACAGTTTTAGAACAAGTAATTTGTACGGATTTTCCAGTGCAATTCTAACATTTTAGGCATTTTCACAATATATCTAGGTATGTTTTTTCAAAGTTCAGAAATTTTCTAAAATTATAATAGCAATTTTGTTAGTATATGTTCTAGAAAACTAGTAAGGAATGTAAACATGAAAATTGCACAATAAAGAGCGTTTTTATAAAATAATTTAAATGTTTGTTTCAGCATTAAAAGTACAAGATCTCCTTAATATATTTGCACCAAACTTTGCAACTGTGCCTCTTTATACATACATGAGATATGGTAAAAAATTCAAAGTTCAATGAAGTACTTTGAGTTTTGTAAAACTCGCAGCTTATGCTTATAAACATGAAAAATACGGTTGGGGTGTTGCAAAACAAGTACTGCCTCGCTTCATCAAAAGCACAAGATTGTAAATGTTCATTTTAAGAAGATAAATATGAATAAGTGGCAAACAGTTGGCTAACAGAAGACGAAACCTGAATTCAAGTAAATGTGACAGGCAATAAATAGTATCATTCACTCTATTATAATTAAGAAAAACATACTAAATATTGGTGTTTTAAACTGGCTTGGATATACAGACATTAAAATGGACTGTCTGCACCACTATGTAGTGCTTCAATAGATTTAGTGATCTATGTTAGTTTTATTATTAGTTGCATACAGCCAGAGAACACATTAATGTAATGGCGTACTTAAAATAGTAATACATAGAATATTTAAGCCAAGCTGCTGATTACCCTTGTAGGTATTTAAAAACATAAACGTTCAAGAGTTTGCAACTAATTAAAGATGTATTAATATTATAAAAATTATTCTTTGTAAAATAACCTGAGCCCCTAAGTCCCGGCACTACAGCCCATGAAGAGCCAAGCCTTACCGCCCAGCCGCTGTGTCCCCCACCTCTACCCACTACAGGCGTCATTGGTGGGGTGCAGTACTGGAGGGTGGTACGTGGTCAGCGTCCCAATCCCTCCCGGTCAGTTATGCGGTCTTCACGACCTGGAACCACTACTTTTCTATCAAGTAGTTCCTCAATTGATCCCCCCGGGACCTAACGAGGCTGAGTGCACCCCGTGCCAGACCTCCCAGAGGGGATAAAATCCCCATGCTGGTACCGGGGTTCGAACCCGGGTCCTTCGCAGCCAGAGGCAAGCGCGCTAGTAAAATAACCAGATATAATTCTATTAAAACCTTTTCTGATTCATAACCATAGGATGAAAATATATATATTTACTACTTAATAGGAAACATTTCTTTTCATCCTTCTTCTTTTTTTTTTTTTTTTTTGGGGGGGGGGGGATCTACACATGGGTACATCGAACAAATTTCAACTTCCAGTATTACACTAGTGAATATAACTGCTTTGAAAACGTTATTTAGCATAAATTAAAGCCTAAAAATGCATATGCATTGTAGTAACAATTGTCATTATTTGTTTACATATAAACAAGGCCTCCATGTGCCCTCGTCGGTGAGTTCGTTACGGATCTAGCTTTTGCATGGAGGTACATGTAATGTACAAAACCCATCAATGTTTATGTATCCTCCCACGTGCCTTTATAGCACATTTAAATATATCGGTAGCTCAGAGAAATACATGTGAAACTCGAATAATTCGAACGTTTATTATTCGAAATCTTCGCTAATTTTTCTTGGTCCCTTGAACTTTGTATTAAAGCAATGTAAAAAGAGCACATTTAATTCGAATTTCATTTTCCTTAATTCGAAGTTTTTGTACAGAAACGTCAGCTGAAAAGTAATCTTAAAGCAGAAATTTAATATGACAACTTCGTCCATATGTTTCTGCAAAAGACGTTATTGCTCTGACGTGGTTTGTTTTGTCAGAATGCTATGTAGAATGCAATTTGGGGTGGAACAACTTTCCTAGCTGCCAGCCTTCAGCTTCCACAGGTGCTCCCACATCTCCTTGTTTAAAACACGTGCGTCCTTAGCGGTCACTTGAGCGTCCTACTGTTCAGTGTGTTGCAAATCAATGCCACTATATCTCTTTGTAAACGGCGTGTCCAGCACAAGACTTTAACCTTCGTGGAAAAAATACTGAATACCATCAAACACTTCGTAAAAGTTTCTGAAGAATAAGGAGAAAATTTTAAGCCGTGCCCCGAGTGAAAATGTGTGACCACTGTAGGGCTGGAGTATATTATTTCAAATTTACTACTTTACTGCATTATCCTTAATGTAAAAATGGATAGAATTTTGTTCAGCTTCTTTGCTTTATGGCCTTAATTAGGAATGGATACATGCTAAACCGTCAAGTTTTGACGTTCCCTTCAGCTTCGAATTATCCAAGTTCCACTGTACATTAAATACAGTTGTAGATGCAAAGTACCGAACAAAAAACTAAATTATATACTTAAGCAATATTACATAAATGCGTAATGAATGAAGAAGACGCTGGGTCAGTGCTCTACGCTATTTCTATACGCTATTTCTTGATATTAATTAACAAAATAATACCCTTTGCCTACAAGAGAAAAACAAATGCATATTTGTTGTATGGAGGTGTAAATTAATCTTTTTTCCTCAAAGGCTAGAGTTTATGAAAGTTAATATCGGTTTCTTCCCCATAAAGCTAGTAAATTTGAGCTAACTGTACGTCAGAAGTTGCGATGAACACGAGTACATATTTACTTCAAACAGGATTATGTACATACTAAAGTGAAAAGCACTTTTTACAACCTAATAATTGGTTCATAGCATCTGCATAATAGTTCTTCCCAGGTCTATTGCTTCCCCAAAGGAGACCATACGCATAAGCACAATCATGTCAGTTTTATTAGGAAGTATATGGCCTCTTGGTTGCTATGAACAATCTTCAAACAATTAGCTTCAGTGCAGTTTCACTTCAGAAAATGTGCTGTTACTGCTTCTGTGATACGTGCCTATAAGAATGTCAGGTATCCTGGTGAAGTACACACTATCATTTAAATAGCTCCTAAGGGAGAAGAATCTAAAGGACTTATTTCAGGGATGCGAGGAGGCCTAGAACCACCGCATATGATCCAACGAGCATATGTGTTTTGCTTGGGTTTGTCTGCTGACGGTCTCACCTTATTTGTGTATAGCCACAGTCACTTGTAATGTTGTTCGGAACACACACAGTTCACAGAATGCATGGCTAATGGATTTCCACTGGCTGCGAAAGCATTTCTAACCTCTTCTCGTAATGCTTTTACACAGTGCTGCATACTATTAATATTCTGAACCACTGTCTTAGACATTTGATTAGGTGGATCTACTTGGAAGGTGCCTTTAAATAACAGATCTGCTTTCCACCATATAGCTACCTGAGCTTTCTCTGCATTATACGCTGTAAATAAATTACAGCTGTGTCACCCAGTGAGGATTTTCAACATTCATTTAATTATTAATGAAAATTGACTTCTCTCTCTCTCTGTCTCTCTCTTTCTTTCTCTCTCTCTCTCTCTCCCTCCCTCCCTCCCTCTCTTTCCTCTTCCTAATTTAAAATAGTACACGATTGATCTAATATTCATATACGATTTCTAAACCTAAACTTTGTAGCCTCGGCGTTTTGTGCGCATTGACCTCAGTAGTTTGTATTCATTTACGAGGGTTATCCCGCAAGTAACGACCACTTAGCTGTAATACATTTAAAACATATTTTAGTTCAAAAATAGCATGCCACTTACAAAATTGAAGCTGAAAATCAAGTTGTTCGAACAAATTTCACCAAACAAAGATCGAAAAATGTTTGGGAAAGAAATCTGTAACTCATCAAGGGTTACCGGGCTGTCTTGTACGATTTATTATCCACTTGATTCTTCAAAACTTCTGTGAGGAGAGACAGATGTCCGTCTCGAGCTTCGCCATGTACATTCGTCCATGAATAAACATTTAATACCCTTTCCTGACATTTATTTCGTTCATTACTATATCAGAAGACCATATATTTTCATACTTTGTTCTTTAGTTTAGAATCGTAAAATTCAAATACATGACTATTTTCATGATTACTGAAGTAAAATACACTAATTTCATAGTGCCTATAATAAATTTGCTTACTTTCATAATATGCGTCTTTTGGTAACTTTAATGCGAAAATGGCCTTTGGTTCCTGTTACGAGGGCTTTTACCAAGCTTTTGCCCACCGAAATTTCGTTATTTTGGTTATTAGCAGTCATTTATTAATGTGATGCTAACCTTAGTATTGCTTAAAAGTGTCTACAAATAAAACCAGAGTTTCAGCATTTAAAGGAAAGAACCATGTTAGAAGTAATATTCTAATAAATAAGAAAACTATACAACACGTGGCGACATTTATCTGCTTGGGATCACAATTGACTGCTGTATTAGAAGGGAAAGATGTTGGCAAGAAATTAAACTCAGTCTCATGTGTGGCAGAATAAAGAAAATCCTTAGAAGAAAAATTCAAATTAAATTTTACAAAACAATGGCAGTCCCTGTATTCAAGGGAAACATGGGCATTGAACCGAAAATATAAGAAAAATTGAACCAGCAGAAATGAAATGGCGGGATACTCTCCAGTACATTATATAAAATAAGTAAAGGAATAAGAGAATAGTTGAAGATATTTAACTTAATGGAAAGGATTAAACAGAATAAAGAAAACTGGAGACGACATGTACACAAAACGAATTTAGTAATATGCGCTCTTTGGAAGCACCTCTCAGTTTCTTATCGTCTTACGGAGTCTAGCAAGGGGAGTAACCAATGACAGTTGCAATATCAGGCAAGAGGCAAAGGTGGCAGCACTTATTAAGTTAAACAATTCTTTATTATAAAAAACGCTAACTTTATTTTTAGAATCACAAAACCGTGTAAACCTTTACAGCAAACGTAATGCAATGTTATGTTTAAAAGTATGAAAACATTTGTTCCTTACACAAATTTTCCTTATATTTATACCGGAATTAAGCATCGTATCAAAATAACTTTAACGTGTTGGTCTATTACGTTATATTATGTATAATACAGTTTCTGCTTTGGAATGAAAGGTTTTCTTCTAATCCGCCTTTCTTAGGTGGCATTACAATTTAATTACATTTATGTGAATTTACACACTTTCTGAAATTTGTTGAACTGTGTTACCAGCTTGCCATAGAACAATAATCTGATAACGCGTAGCATCTGAAGTATACGACATGCTGTGAATCAAGCAACAGTTGAAGCTTAATGAGTAACGATGTTTCGAGCGACTAGAAAAAATCAATACTTTCTTTCTTGCTGACGTGTCATTGGTCATAGCTAAAGGCAGGAGACGTGTGCGTTTTTCCATAATGATACTGCACATGGACTTGACTGTTACCCCTCGCATATGTAAACAACTGCAGGTACGTACAGCCTGGCCATGAAAACCGCCTCACTACAGCACAACCTACAAACATCATATGAACACTAAAACTCTATCACTCCACGTCTGCAGCTCACTGCGAGAAGAAACAAAACAGTCGCGTTATACTACACCTTGACCTTGCGTCTGCATTCACTTGCAAGGCAATGCATCACTAGTTCGCAGTGTACTACATTACATTGTTTCCGATTCTTGCTTCTATAGTGGCAGTTGTTTGCACATTTTATGGCTGTGCTGTACTTCTGACGTCATTCATACTCTGCGTCCAGCTAACCTGTATCGCATGCGAGGGCACATCCCTCCGACCTTCAGTCATAACTAACATGTATCATGAATAGTAGTGTCCTTGGAGAGGTGTAAAGTGTGGAGTAACGATTTTAACTAAGCGATCAAAAAAATCAATACTTCTATTTCAGGTGATGTGTCATTTGTTATAATTAGATCCAGCCAGTAGCATGAAAGTGCTGTCATTGCTGAGGGGTATAGAAAGGAAAAGAAGTGAAAGCTAGGAAGGCCTCATTAAACAATAATGATACCCTTGGATTTTACTAAATTTGTTTTCTGTTCAGAGGATGAACAAGGACTGATTCCATGGAATAGTGATCACATTTTTCCAGGAAACAACAGAACACTTGTGTCATAGGATGATTGGAAACATCACAGTTCGTCTTGAAGAGGTGCTACGACAATAAGGTGGACATATAGAACATGTACGGAGTGCTCACTGAGCATATACATTCTGAAAATCAATTTAAAATGGACAAATTTGAAATATTTTGTTTATTAAAAGTTAAACCATTTTCAATGTATAACATTTCGTGCTCCAACCTAAGGAGTTCCAGGTCGCCACAGAGAGCCCGCCACCAGCCAGGTTCGGCTGATCCTCCTAGAAGGGTGGCCGACCAACTACAGCGCCTCCCCTCAGCCGATTTCCGTATTTCCAGAGTGCAAGCTGCACCGTAGCGCAGTCCACCGGCTACCCCGCTGACTCTTACAACCTGGAAAGACCAGATAGAGAGAGCATGAAATGAAAGGAAGTGCAACGGGAGATGTAAAGTAAATATACTTCCCAGCGTTCGTCTAAGTGGCCTGGGAAACCTCGAAAAAAACCCAAGTGCAGGAAGATCAGTCGCTGGAATCGAACCATCGACCTTCCGAATGCGGGCCACAGACGTTACGGTCTCAGCTATCCTGCTCGGTTAGCTGGTATAATAGTGGTTCCCTTCAAAATTCACTTATACATGAGTAATGGTATGATGCGTTTGACTGCCAAAAACACATTAATAAGCTTGAAATTCCAGTTGACATTCAAATAAATACAACAATGACACCAAGAAAGAATGCGATCAGAATAAAAACCCACGAAATAAGTTATAAAGAAATGCACTAGACCATGGAAGAGGTGTCCGTATCATTGACATGTGCACCTCTAGAGCCGAAAACATAAGCAACCTTCGTCACAATCAGCACAACCTGCTGTCGTGCCTATTTGCCTGGGTATTTTTAAGGTATTTAGCACCATTATGCCGAGCTCTATGAAAGACTACATAGTTCCTTCAACAGAATATTAATTACTGCAGGTTTTAACTTCCAAGCATTAAAAAATACAATACCTTTCACTTCACGATCGACTGGACTTTGTATCACACAATTCATTTTGAATAATCACACAAAGCACAATACCAGCTTGTTTATTCCAAGCTTGCTCAACGTTTAGAAAAGATTTCGAGAAAACCAGTCGACCATGGCAAGAAGCTCGTTAGCTTTTGCCTGACGGGAATGCGAAAATTGTCACTTTCTGCAATACCTTCGTAGAATCGGTCTACTACGAACAAAGGAAAATCTGGTTGGTCAACATAAAGATATTGTTAGAGACAAACTAGGGTAAAGTTGGCTTTATTCTATAACCATAATTCACAATTCCTTATATTGACAATAAAGAGTGGGGGTTGAAAATAAATAAACAGAAATAAAAATTATGATCTTCAAGAAAGGATATAAATTAAACAAGATTCAAAAATGGTATAGGGAAGAATAGAGTTGGTAGTAGTAAGGAAAATTGACCACCTAGCAGTTAGGCTCAACTGTGTAGGAAATTGTTTTGAATAGAAGAAAAGTGCATTGGTAAGAGGGAAGCAATCAATACAAATAATTAGAGCATGTGTGAAAAAAATTCCACAAATGAAAATTACTTGGCTAGAAATGATACACAGCGAAATGGTAGAGGCGAGGATGCCGTATGCAGCAGAATTATGCGGACTGGAAAAAGGTTGGGAAAATGTAGACATAATACACAGAAAGTGTTGTAAAATAATACTGGGGTTACCAAGGAGTTCACCAACAGACAGAACTAGGGATAGTAGGAGCAAATGGTAAATGATAGAAAGAACAGTTAAATACTATTTTAGAATAAATTCATTGGAGGAAAATGATATATTAAAACAATGCATGGTTGTGCAGGAGAAAATGGGGAAAAAAGAAACTTGGTCCAACAAGATACAGATAATGCTTCTAGAGAGAAATTAGAACAAGAGTAGAGGATATCGAAATGCCAGAAATTCTGAGTAGCTTTAACGACAAAAGGTGATTAGTAGATTATTGATTCTTAAAAATGAAATGGGAGGTGAGAAATACATTGAAGTATGCAACAAAGCGCCCAGCATGGGGTAAGACGGGGGTAATGAACCTAAGTGGTATATAGGAATAAAAAGGGGGGCGGGAGATGTACAAAATGCAGTAGATTGTATGGAAATTAGCACTATATTTTGGAATGTAATGGTACGGAAAAAGGAAGAGAGAATCAAGTACCCCAAAAAAATGGAAAGATTTTCCATTAGAGTTGAAAGGGGGGAAATTTTTTTCGTTCAAAATCAGACGAATACATAGAGAAAGAAGGAAAATATTTAGAAAAAATAGGTTAAAATTGTTTTTTTTAAGCGCGTAATACTCACAATTTATAATTATTATTCTGAACACTGCTATTATTTTCATTTTTATTTATGTTTTATGGTATTGCTTGATGTTTCTTTATTGGTGAACTACAATTAGGTAGTTGTTTAAACATACCTATAGGTAGGTGTAATTTAAATTAGAATCATTTATATACATTTGAACACAGAAAACAAAGAAATTACATTATCAGAGTTTAACATGGAAGTTAAACACAATTTCTTGGGTAATGCACGCCTGGGGATGCTGTTGAATGGAGCCCCTGACTCGGTGTAGCATGGCGGGTTGAACAGATCTACAAGCCACTGTAATACGCTGACAAAGGGTTTTTGGATTGTCTAGTTCCTCTGTATAAACGCGTTCTTTTAAATAGCCCCAGAGAAAAAAGTCAAGGGGTGTCAGATCAGGTGATCTGGCAGGCCAGGAGACTGGTCCATGTCTTCCTATCGAATGACCAGGATGTGCAGCATTCAAATGATTGCAGACGATCCTCGACCGATACGGAGGAGCGCCATCGTGTTGAAACAACATCATTCACTCCTGCAGTGGCACATTCTCTAATAATAAGGAAGTTCATTACGGAGGAATTCCAGGTAGAGTGCTCCTGTTAGATGCCCCTCGAAGAATAATGATCCAACAAGGTGGTCTCCCAAGATTCCACACCAGACATTTACACCCCACTGCTCTTGGAATGCTATCTCCCTTACCCAATGAGGATTATCAACACTACAATAGTGTATATTGTGGCGATTTACAGTTCCATTGCTGTGGAATCTTGATTCATCAGAAAACAGTATCCTGGATGCGAATCCCACACCATTTGCTACTCGCTCCAGCAACCATTACAAAAGGTCACTCAAGCTTCGAGACCTCTCTCGTGAAGTGCTTAATGTAGGTGCAAACGATAAGGATGAAACTTATTAGTGTTCAATATTCGCACTACAGAAGACTGGCTGATGTTCACCTCCTGAACAACTGCCCGTGTACTAATATGCAGATTGTTCTGGATGGCGTTCAAAACTGCTTCATCATTAATATCCGAAGTTGCTGGTGCGTCTCTCACAGAAGGCATTCTCGTAAGTGACGCTGTTGCACGCAGACGCCTTTCAACATACGGAAGGTGTTTACTGTTGGTTGTTGTCTTTTCGGATATCTCTCCCGATATAGACTGAGCCGCGGTGTATTTGTTCTTGCTTCTCTGTAGATCAAAAGCATATATACGTACTCGTCTGTCGAATACATAATGAAAGACTGGTACAAAATAGCGTACGACAGCATACACGTGGAGATTAAAGGGAGTCGGCATTCATAATAACACACTACATCATGCCAGTCTAATGAGACAGAAGTCATTATACCTGTTTTATTACAAAATACAGACAACCAAAAACGATTTAAATTATAATGTCCTGAACACTCAGGCACTTTATTATTAGATTATTGTGAATTCGGTTTCCAAGTTTTGATTAACAGAAAAAATATGTACAATTCTGAGACCTGAACCTGCGTCACGGGCTGTTAGCGCACAGGACACATCATAATCCTATTCAGCTATTTCCAGACTTGAGCAAAAACACTTTCCGCATTCAATAGTAGAAGTTGTATGCCTGGCGCTATGCCATTGCCACCTCGCGAGTTTTCATGCTTGATTTAGCCTTTTAAGACAGCTTTAATTGTTTGCTGGGCGTTTTGATATTACTTAAATGGAAAAAGCTGTTATGCATGTTAATTGAGATTCATGAGACGTAATTTACGCAAAGATGTAAATAAATCGTTGTTTAATAATATGTCCGTTTTGACTATACGGGTACATGATGGATTGGACATGTCTCTAATTTTTTCCCAATTTTTGCCAGCCAACCCGGCTCTAAGTACAAGAATCCGCCGTTTTCTTTTTAGCTGACGTTGTTAGTGTGCTCATATGATAGGTCCATTTTTTCGAGGCGTTTACTGAATTACGTTGCTAAGTAAACTCTAATAAAAAGTTTGTAAAATCGGCTGGAAACCGGAATTCGCTCTCAGTAAACGAGGCGTATGTTTTTGAGGTGTACTTTAGCGAGGAGACGTTCTGTCCCTTAAAGCACTGTTCCTCTGAATTTTGCGCATTCCTCTATCTAAGAACGTCAAGCAATATATTTTAGTAAGCGCAAAACTGGACTAAGGCGCACATTCAGTTTGATGGGTGGCCTACCTTCCAAAAGAATAAGACGCGACTAACTCATCTGGTACATAAAACAAAATGTAATGGAAATAACCAAATAACCAACCCCAAGAGGTAGGAATAAATTCTATACTATGGAAAACATGGTTATAATTAATTCTATTTGTTTTACTGTATTATTGTATTAAACTAAGAGCGTTTGAGTAATTGGAATGGATAGAATAAATATATTACGTTGTATATTGACAATTTCCTTTGCATTTCAGTGTACCTATGTGGAAGTAGAGGGTAATATTTTGTTCTCTAGCCCATTAATATGAAATATGATTAACTCTCTGCTGCAGTCACTACTCCAATGCAAATGCCGTTGTGAGGTTTCAGTGATCGGCTACTGAAAATCATTTGCTTCGCTTATTTTTCTCACTAGAAGTGTGAATAGCTTGTGAACGATGAGTAGGGAAGGGAATTTTATGCTCTAATAAACCATTTAATAGTATACATTTAGTACTGAAAGCGTCCGCAATATGGATAAAAATATGTCCATATAAAACTAATATATCATAGTGACATAAAACTAGAAACAAGGATTTTATGTGTTGCACTCACATGCATTTCTCTACTCCTGTACAATTTATTCTTACAAACGGCTATTCCTCTATGTAAACTAACCAACCCAGAAGGGCGAAGGCCTACCACCCAAAAGCTGCATTCCTCACCACTTCACAGCACAGACGCCATGAGAGGGTGCAGTACGGGAGGGTGGGATGTGGTCAGAACCCTGAACCCTCCCGGTTGGTGATGTGGCCATTGCAAATTGGGGGCGCTACTTCTCAATCAAGTGGCTCCTTAATTGGCCCCTCAGCGACCTTACGAAACTGAATGCACCCCGGAGCAGGTCTCCCCACACCGGTACGGGGAATCGAACCCGCTCGATAAGTAGCAGCGCTGCCACCATGAAAATATCTTATAATTTTCTTGTAGGTGCAAGAGAGTATGGGAATATAGTGGGCTTTAAGCGATAATCAAATCTTTTAAGGGCTGATGGCTATGCAATGACTTTGAAATGACGTTCTCTTTGCATGACAGAGGTAAAAAAAAACGAATAACATATTCTTATTTGAGACAAGTATAAGTATTGCAAAATTCAAGCAAATATCAAGAAACATCTCTGAAATAGTTCACTCCACAAAAAAATGTATTTGAGATAAATTGTAGATCTTTTGTGGAGTAAGAGTTCGTCTACCTCTTCCAATTTATAAGTAATGCAGAATTCACCCGAGTACTTCTGAGGACATTCCCAGAAAACTCAAGATCTACATTTGATTCATACGTGGTCGTATAACCGTGAAACCAGGGTGAGAACAACGGCTGATCCTCGCCTTCTGCCATTACTGTAGTATGAATGTGAGGTCCTAGTATCTATTGTCGACCTCTTTCAGTGGAGAATGGAACTAAGCCAGATCTGGGCGACTCGTGGGATACCTTGAGTGGCCTTCATTTTTCCACTGCTAAACATACAATTATCAGTGCAAGGCTGTAAGCAGGGTGCGCTTGGTGAGCTCCAGTTCTCCAGCCCTGAACTAAGCACAAATGTCTAACCAAGAAAAAAGAAAGGAAACAGAATGTAATAAAGGAATCAAGTAGGTGGAAGGGTTGCCTAATTGATATAAATATATTTGCATGTATCGAACGCTCAACTTATAAAAAAGAAAAGAGAGAGAGAGAGAGAAAAAAAAAAAGGAGAATATTGTGGAAAATCGACAATAGCTTAAGCTATAAATATGAAGTAGATATCGAAGATATATCCCTAGAGCGTCTCCTCTATGCTGAGGGTATCCTCATTAGCCCGACCGCTGCGCCCTCCAACCGCAGTCAAGGTCACGGAGGAGAGCAGGTTGGGGGTGGTGAGGGTCAGCACGCCAGCTCCCCGACCGTAAGACTACTACTTGACCTCTTAAGGATGCCACATTTCTATCAGGATAGCTCCTCAAATGGCCGCTCAGGGACCTAATGAGGTTGAGTGCACCCCGTACCAGACCTCCCAGCGGGGGAAAATTACCATGGTGGTACCGGGGATCGAACCCGGTCATCCGCGCCAGAGGTAGGCGCGCTACCAACTGCGCTATGAAGGCGGTCTAACGAAGATATAAAAAAGAAGGGGAACTAAAGGTACACACTATGACAGATTTGAACTTAGGTTTGCTGGTGATCACAGCGCGTGTATTTACAACAATCATAGACAATGGAAACAGCCCCCACTTTAACCCATCCCACGCTGCAGACCGGACCAACCGTCATAAGCCCACACATGCTAAGCGTATAAATCCTGTGAAACCAAACGGCTTCGTATCAGTCGCCGAGAGAAGCAGAGTACTACGGTCACACCACTGAGGATGTTCGACGCAGCTTCGAACGAAACGTCTGGAAGGACCTTTTCCATTAGACCACGGCCAACAAGCCTGGATAAGCACTTTGCATTTTAATGCAGTTATCGTCGCCATCTAATTTCTTGACGAATGGATATAAATGGCTTATTATTACAATAACCGTCGCGGTAATTGAATAATGCTGTAATGCATTTCTACCTTAAATTGAATGAATTTAGTCACAATTTAATGTTAACGCGATGTTGCCAAATATCTCTTAGAAATAAAACTTTGTATGCCATTTGAACATTAAAGTGTGTCTAAACTCGTTCGGATTAAGGTAGAAAGGCATTACAGTATTGTTCAGACAATGTTTGCGCGAGAGTTAGTAAAATAAACCATGTATATCCATTCGTCAAAAAGCTAGATGGCTCTAAATATTTAACACAATTTTTTTAGGCGAAACGGTTCTTTGTTGACAATAATTGTATTGGACATATTTGTTACATTCATCATGTAGAATCCCTGGTTAGCGTATGGCCAAAGCAGTACCTACCAGCTGTATATAGCACGTAATATTTAATACAGTCAGACAGAATTTAATGCTTATTCTCTTTTAGTACTTTTTCTTAATTATTGTGATTCCTTTACGTGCATAATTTCTTTATATGTTAATTCATTACTTAGCACTTCCCTCTTATTCCATTTAATTGTTTTCTAGCGATTTTATATTCAATCGGGCAATTATTATTCCCTCATTAGACGGTAGGAAAATATTTTGTTTAAAGAAAAATGCTCCCACCCTAGCCAGGAGTTGTACCCGGGACTTTTGTTTTGAAAAGTTAGAACGCTGTAATAGTTGGTTGTTAATAAATTTGTAAAAAAAGAAGGCACTCAGAAAATAGATAATCCTCTTGAAAAATAAAACATGAGTATTGTGCGACTCAGCACTGCATTACTGTATCACTGGGATGCTGTGAACAAAGAGAGAGAAAAGTCGGTACAATGCTTGTTTTTCAGACACTGACTGCTAACAATAGCTACAGGTTAACCTCCCTGTAGCCGCAGGACCAAAACAAAAGCCGATCCCCAGGAGCAATTACTGTCCAGTTAATGCTAAAGAGATGTGCCTGTAGGTACAGTCTGAGACAAAACATTTCAGTCATTGGTGTTTTTAAAGCGACTTAGCTATTAAACAAATACTGCGGAAATTATATTCTTTAAAGGTTTTAAAAGAGAGTAAAATAGAAATGTTGTTGAACTATTGTAGTATAACATCCAACAGCATTTGGTCAGTTTACCTAGTAAAAACCTTTTTTACTTCCTTTACCCACCCAATAGGTAGAGGAAGTATTTATTCCACCCAAAAGTTCAGTATCAAAGTTTCACAAAAATACATATTTTAGGTTCCTTGAACTCAAATAAAGCTTTTTTGGAAAAAAATATATTGAGTGTGTGTATTTGTGTGTGTGTGTGCGTGTGTGTGTGTGTGTGTGTGTGTTTTTGAACAACATAACTCTAAAACAATATATTCGATAACTATTAAACTAGGTATTAAGGTTGAGGATCTACCAATAAGTAATTTTTTTTTAAATCTGCTTAAACTATTTTTATTAAAATAACATATGTAACATATTTACATGACAAAATGCATTTCTCGAATTCTCCGGTAATAATCTATATTCGAAAATAATTTTGTACAACTACAGAGATCGAAAAAAAAGTGTTGATCCCTGTAAACCACACACTTTATCCAAATACCCCTTCTGCGGCACCAAAAGGTTTAAGATATTCCTTATTATTGATTCGAATTTTTTATTAATTTTTCATGTATTAAGGTGTTGTCACTAGGCAGTTGTTTCTCGAGATGTCATACGAAAGTACGCAATTTCAAGGCCAGGATATAAGGATCCACTGTTAAAAGTCTGGCTGTCCATTCAATTACTGTGTGTAATAAACTTATTTCTGCCAAATAAATAAGCGGTAGTGGGTAAAGAAAATCAAATGCATGCAACACAGAATTTTTTTTACTACTTATATATCCTTAAACTCTGTCTTAGTCAGTAACTAGAGTTTTTCAGTTTGAAGAATTTTTTACTCTGTATGACAAACCTTAAACCAAAAACCAACTGATGTGTTGCACTCACATGACTTTCTCTACTCTTGTACTAACCATTCTTACAAACACTTTATTTCTATATCTTCTTCGTGTTAGTTAAGATAAACATTTGTACAAATTATCTTATTGCTTATTTCCTTGTGGGTGCAAGAGGAATATTAGAATACAGTCGGCTTTGTGCAATAGTCAAATCTTTTAAAGCTTTGAGATTCCGTTCTCTTTGCAGACATACAAAAAAAATGAACACCGATGTTCCACTTCACGAAAGTTTTCCGAAACTCACACACATAACAAGGAATATCTCCGAAATAGTTCACCCTACAAGAAACTTTATTGATACATAAATTGTGTATTTTAGCAAGATCTACATGTTTTGTATAGTATGATTTGGTCTATCTCAAACGGTTTACCAGTTATGCAAAAGTCGTCCAGAGTAAATACGACTACAGGAGCTATAGCCAGAAAATTCAAAATATACATTTCATTTGTCATAAAAATATCTCAAACATGGCATTTTAATCAAAATCGTTAGTCATTTTCAAGAAGATCAACATTTTCGAAAAAGTTTCCATGTAACGGGTAGTTTAGGATGGGGCTATTTCCTTCAAAATCTTCGTGTCGCATCCTTGAAAGACATCAAACTTTAATACCAACTTTGGTTTTTAAACGACTTTTCATTTTTGAGCTATGCTGTCCACAGAATGACAGACACACAGACTGACAGACACACAGACACACACACACGGACCTTTTTCCAAAAATGCTTTTTTTTTCATTCAGGGGGCCTCAAAACAAATTTCCGGTGAGATCTCGACATCGAATTTTTCGGTGGAATACAATACGTCGACGGGCCCTTGAACACCACCCATCCATCTGTCCATCAATACAATGCTCCTACTTTACTATACGTAGTACAGGAAGTAAAAAACATACAAATACAACAAACACAATGCTATATATTTGAACAAAGGATTTGAACAAAGCCAACAATTTTCACTTTATTTTTAAATGACATGTTAATATTAATGTGCCTCATTCGATTATGCTAGGAATGTATTTCTTGAAGAATTAGATTTTATTTTCTCGTGAATTCCCAACAATTACTAAAAGCGATAACATAACACGACTAGTAAACGGCTATCAGAAGCACATAGGAAAGGTAGTTAAATCTCTCACCGGCTAGGAAACATAATACATTCCCGTGATATGAAAATGAAAAGAGAAAAGTAAGCAAGCAAGCAAACAAACAAACAAACAAACAAACAAAAGCACTCAGCTTGAAAGCCAGCTGCCAACGAGTTCCAGAGACAAAACCCAACCTAGCAGACAAGTCAGTAACTTAAACATCTATCCTTCCGCGATCAAATAGCAGGAGGAGAGAAACTTGTAACAACAAAAACTCATAATTGTAAGTAACAGCAACTGTTACAAATTAGCAGAAGTTATGGGAAGATGTAGGTCAAGCAGGCGTTATTTTCATACTTGCAAGGCATTACATCAAGTGATATTTGACAACTATGAAAGGTTTCAAACTAAAATTTTGTAGACATGTTAAACGCGATAAGAGTTCCATTATCTTAATTGAATTATGTTAAGTTTGATAAATATATTTATATGCCATACAATATGCCATTACAAGTAAATGCACCATTCTGTTTTAGTTCTGAATATATACAAAGGAGCTTCATGAAGTTTATAATGATATTTAGAAAGCGGACATCAGTACTCTCTCGCAGACCTTGCTTACTTTAATAAATATAAGGTAAGTCAAAATATTTCTGTCGCGTAATTCAAGGTGTGATTTTTTTCAAAAAATTACCGACATTACAATATCTTTTATTTGCATCTAAACATTTTCTATTAATGGAATACAATTATGGACTTAAGTTCATCAAACATTTCAAATTTCAAGGTTTGTTCGTTCTTGAGGAAGACGTCTTCCTATGGAAAAAAATGAGTTTATGTAGGAAAGAATATCCACAGAATAATCTCGAGGCGAAACAGCTCTTTCCGGGCTTAGACCTACCGCCCGACCACTGCGGCCTCCCACCTGTGCCCACCACAGGCATCGTATATAGGGTGCAGTACTGGAGGTGGGACGTGGTCAGTACCCCGATCCCCTTCGGACGGTTACGTGGTCTTTACCACCAAGGATCGCAACTTTTCAATCGAGTAGCTCCTCAATTGGCACTATGCTGATTGCAGTCCGGAGCAGGTCTTCCACGCCGGTACCGGGAATCGAGACCGGGTCCCCTGCTTGTTAAGCAGCAGCGTTACCGCCACATTAGTACATTCATGAAATATGGAATAATTCAAATAGAATAATGAAATTTATGGAAACTATTCAATAAACAGTATTTAAAAGGTCTGCAAAATTAGAATTTGATATCTTCTATGTCTCTGTCGAATATGATTGTAGTTACCTAATGACTTGCAAATATAACCAAATAACGCATTTGATGTGCATGTTCTGTTAAAAGCCAAAACCCATTACTTGTGTGAAATTTAACTAACTAATTAAGGATAATTCTGTGACACTACACCTCTGGTGAACCTTCACCTAACAAATTGGCTGCCAACCTTACGGAAACATGCGTAGCGTAGAGATGTCATACACCGAAACTTCAAAATGTAATCATTATTTTAAAACTGTTTATTTCCAGTTTTGAAAAAATGAAATATGCCAGCTCAAAATACTTGTCTTCAGCGTTTTCACCCTGAACTAATTGTTATGTATACCTACCTTAACTTAGTTTAATGCGCTTTCGGGTGTTCTAGATTGAAGAAACAATTCCCATAGAAATTAGGGCAAATTTAGAAATGAGACGTTAAGTAAGATCTTAGGTATGTGCAGCAACAGACTAGGGCGATACACCTATTAATAGGAACGAACAAGAAAGCCTCCAAAACAATGGGCAGCTGGCAAAGTGATAATGGAAGATTTAGGAAACAACGGGGTGGAGTCGCAGCAGTGAACAAGTCTAACCCAGGAATGGAATGTAATAATAATGATGACGACAACAGCAACAACAACAATAATAATAATAATAATAATAATAATAATAATAATAATAATAATAATAATAATAATAATAATAATAATAATAATAATAATAATAATAATAATAATAACCATAACCATAACCATAACCACAACAACGACGACGACGACAACAACAACAATATCTAATATCTTGTGTTGCAATCACGTTACTTTCTCTACCCACTTCTCTACCAGCCATTCCTATAAAAACTTATTCGCCTTTCTACTTCCTGTTAAAGGATTGTCATAAATGCTTTTGTTACACATTTGGTTGCAAGCACCACTTTGCCTGATTACAAGATAAACAAAAGAAAAAACGTAGAGCAAATTCGACTTAGCTCTTAAAAATTATGAAATATTTTGATATTAAACACATAAAAATTATCTTTAAAATGATAAATGCCGCAAATTTTTATTTTACATAAACACTGTTTTAACGAGCTGTACATTTCTTGTCAACTTCTATCGATTTAAACTGTATATAAAATTATATACAATTTCTCCATTAATCATGAAAACGTCTTATGTATATCATATTTTAATCGGTCATTAGAGCTATTCTTGAGCAAGTCAAAGATTTCAAACCTATTTTCATGTAAAGTGTAGTTTGGAGTGCGTGGATTGTTTTTGAAAATATTCATGTCACATCCTTGGAACACGCTGAACCTTAAAATTGAGTGACAACATCTAGACAACTTTTAGTTTTTGAGTGAATATTTTTTGGAAAAATTTTTCGGGCTGTAGGAGAACGTAAAAACTTGTATCTCTGGTGAAATTTTGATACGAACTCCTTAGTAGAATCCTCTTTATTAGCAAGCAGAAAGGAACCTAACACTATCATAATGTATGAAAAATTCTAGGAGTTGTCGGTATTTATTTGTCATACTGTGTATCTCAGGGAGTGATCTGAACAAAGGGTGGGAACGGATAAGAGTGCTACATGACATGCTGCTCGTGTGATTTAAACAAATGAATGTGAAGTCAAGCTAATAGGGCGTGTATCACGACTGAATGAGTACTAATAGTAAGGATTACTAGCGAGGATGTTTCATTGAATTTATTCTCTTTAAAAATCCGCCTTCCCTTGTGGAAGAACAACACCTAATTAATTTCAATGTGTTGCGCTGGATTTTGCTGTGAATACTGCTCCCAGGAAGATCGATTACATAAGTCCTTAATGATGCTCTATTCCCCGCCACAAAAACTATGATTAAAGGCGTATTTTACCACGGGAAATGTGATGGAAATCTGTGATAAATTTTTACTCTCTCTACTGCGCATACTAAGTAAACGATGTATTGTATTCCACCCAAAAATTCGATGTCCAGATTTCACTGGAAACATATGCTTTGAGGCCCCCTGAATAAAAAAAAAGCATGTTTAGAAACAGGTCCACGCGCGCGCGTGAGTGTGTGCGTGTGTGTGTGTGTGTGTGTGAGTGTGTGTCTGTCTGTCTGTCTCTGTCTGTGTCTGTCTCTGTCTGTCTGTCTGTCTGACGGTCTGTCGGTCGGTCAGTTGGTCGGTCGGCCTGCCTGCCTGCTTGCCTACCTACCTGCCTACCTGTCTGCCTGCCTACCTGCCTGCCTGCCTGCCTGCCTACATGCCTAACTGCCTGCCTACGTGCCTACCTGCCTACCTACCTGCCTGCCTACCTGCCTACCTACCTGACTGCCTGCCTGTCTGCCTACCTACCTGCCTGCCTGCCTACCTGCATGCCTGCCTACCTGCCTACCTACCTGCCTGCCTGCCTGCCTACCTGCCTGCCTGGCTACCTGCCTACCTGCCTGCCTGCCTACCTGCCTACCTACCTGCCTGCCTGCCTGCCTACCTGTCTACCTACCTGTCTACCTGCCTGCCTGCCTACCTACCTGCCTACCTGCCTACCTACCTGTCTGCCTACCTGCCTGCCTATCTACCTACCTGCCTACCTACCTACCTGCCTACCTGCCTGCCTGCCTACTTGCCTACCTACCTGCCTGCCTACCTACCTACCTGCCTGCCTGCCTACCTACCTGCCTGCTCGCCTACCTGCCTACATGCCTGCCTACCTGCCTGCCTGCCTACCTGCCTACCTACCTGCCTACCTGCCTATCTACCTGTCTGCCTACCTACCTGCCTACCTGCCCACCTGCCTACCTACCTACCTGCCTACCTGCCGGCCTGCCTACCTGCCTGCCTACCTACCTGCCTACCTGCCTGCCTGCCTACCTGCCTACCTACCTGCCTACCTGCCTGCCTGCCTACCTGCCTGCCTGCCTACCTAACTACCTGCCTGCCCGCCTACCTGCCTACCTACCTGCCTACCTGCCTGCCTACCTGCTTGCCTGCCTACCTGCCTACCTGCCTGCCTACGTGCCTGCCTGCCTACCTACCTGCCTACCTGCCTGCCTACCTGCCTACCTGCCTACCTACCTGCCTACCTGCCTGCCTGCCTGCCTACCTGCCCGCCTACCTACCTACCTACCTGCCTGCCCGCCTACCTGCCTACCTACCTGCCTACCTGCCTGCCTACCTGCTTGCCTGCCTACCTGCCTACCTGTCTGCCTACGTGCCTGCCTGCCTACCTGCCTGCCTACCTGCCTGCGTGCCTGCCTGCCTGCCTGCCTACCTGCGTGCCTACCTACCTGTCTGCCTATGGACAGCACAACTCAAAAACGAAAAGTCGCTTAAAAACCAAAAGTGGTATTTCAGCTTAATGACATTTGTATAATAGTAAAGCATACGAGATAGACAAATTCTTAGTACAAAGAAGATGTCAATTTCGTTAAAGAGCGCAATTTATGTCAAATACAATTTTGGATTGTGTTAACCATTTTGGAGATATTTCTTTTTATTCGTTTGAATACTTTTTCTTCAAGTGGTGAGACGCTATTCCTTTTGTTTTCCCTCGTATTCATGTAAAGCACGTTGAATTTAAGTCATCATATAAGGATCACCGTTTGCAACTTGGATGTTTCACGGACGATCCCGGAGAGGCAGGGTATCAGCATCTGTAGAGGATGGAACTAATTCCAAACCAGTCTTGGAAACTACTCTACAGTTTTCCAAAGTAAGGTACTTGCAATACTGCCCTGCCTCGAGCTGTGTGCGCAAGGAAGGGGAATCAGAGACCATTCCGCTGGCACACAAGTCCCACCCATTCATCTCTTTAATTGTGTGGGAATGATTACAAACCTTGAAGGACCCTAGGACTGAAATTCGCTTTTTATATATTTTATAGGTATAAAATCAATACCATCACCCTTAAAAGTGTTTATTTTATATGCTATCACACCAAGTTCCAGCACAATCTGTCTTATAGTTTTAAGGGAATTGATTAATCTATGCATTCCCAATGCGAAAATACCTGAATAGCTAAAATATTCCATGGGCATCAAAAACTAAAATATCACAACAGTTTTATTATGCTATAAGCTCTATTGTCCAACACACATCACAAATATCTGATAGGATGAAAAAATACTTACTTTTATAGTAAGTAATTTCTTTGTTTCGGTGAACATTGAAAATATTTTTTAACCTTTATGTGCATTTAATATTTTTAAAGTTAAATACATTTTGAAACCAAAGACTGAAGTTGAAGTCACATAAATGAAGCACATACTGGAAAAATGTTCGGAGCATAGCACGAAATCCACTGCGCATGGAGCAGATAGCATATTAAAAATGTAAGTTAGAGAGAAACCAAGTTTTCTATACAGATGCATCGCATCATCATCATCATCATCATCATCACCATCATCACCATCGTCATCGTCATCGTCATTATCACCATCACTAGACGCTCTTGTCGTAACGGAAAATAACACACCAATGTTTATTTCCGTCGTGTCGTCGTGATTCTCTGTCGTACTTCATTTTCTTTGTCTCACCAGTTCCAGGCCGAGCTGAAGCTATTGGACCCATCACCTGGCATTGGTGCTGCCACCCACACCAGGAGATGGAAAGCTTAAAACAATGGCCTCTCTTGTCATTTTTCAGAGCTCAATGTGGTCGAGCCTAACTGATGTTTGTGTTCGTCTTAAACACTGGAAGAATGTTTCTTGTAGGGTAGGCAGGAACAGGACACAGCTGTTTGTTCAGTTAGTATAAATACCAGAAACTGTTCTTAAAGTATACATAAGGTAAAGGTATAACCGTGCTTAGTATTAATACAGCTCTTACGGAGTGAGTACAGACATCTTGCAGAACGTCAACTGTTGACTTTAAAGTAAATAATGCTTGGTTGGTATATGCCATTGTGTTACGTGTGTCTATTTATTTCAAACTGATTTAACGTTTAAATAAGTGTTCCATATTTTTGTTATTTTTACTACATAGCTACCCAATACAATGGGGTATTTTTGCGCTGAGAAGTGTTGTTTCAATAAATATTTCACTTACTGACTTACTTGATATTGGAAATTCCCATTGTAAGGTTCCCAGTATTTCACTTTTGTGATAATTCGGCCAGATTGAATTCTTGGGAACTGTCATTAAATTGTTTCCCCATACGAAACAAGTCCATAGGATTACTGCAGGCAGCGAGGAGATGAACAGCTTTGCCAAGTTACGGGATCCAGACTAGACGCTCCTGTCAGTCAAGGGGTGATGAACAACTCAGGAAAGTAATTGCTATAGTAACAGAACTTAAAATTCTTCAGGAAACATCTCCAGATTTAGAAACTCTCCGATGGCAATCCCTCTTGTCCCCAGATACTGCAGGGTATCTTTAGAGTGGAAGCTGCATGAAAGCATACGAGTTTAATCTTCGAAGTAGCTTGACTCTTAGGATAAAACTACATACCTTCCGTAAGCACATACGCGTGCCCTAAATTAGCAATTTAAAAATTTCACCTTTGCGATAGGCTACATCATAATAGCAACAGCAGATCTAAAATAATAATAATAATAATAATAATAATAATAATAATAATAATAATAATAATAATAATAATAATAATAATAATAATAATAATAATAATAATAATAGTCATAGTCATAGTCATAGTCATAGTCATAGTCATAATAATTATACTGCGCGCACGTGTGTGTGTGTGAACAGCATAATTCAAAAACCAAAAGTCAGTCGGTTAAAAACCAAAATTGGTACTTTAGAGCTCTTCAGTGTGCGACTCGAAGATTTTGAAGAAAATTCCTCCACCTCTATTTTCTCAAAACTGCTTCTAACGATTTTGATTAAAGTAACATATTGTCACCGCGCCCGCCACATCTAATTGCCGACAACAGCAGTGTCACCCATCGCATTATTGTCGGCACTACCGCAAAGGAGCCGAAGGAAAGAGAGAGAGAATGGCCGCATTGTTGGGGCGCTTGCCGAAAGAGAGAAAAGGATAGAGGCTACTGGAATCTTCTACTTTGTATCTCGCCGCAATAAGTGAACGTTCCTGAAGCTTCCAGAATAGTGCCTGGGAGATATAAATAGCGGTAAAGTGTGAGAAGAGTGAGTCAGACGTATGTGAAGCGTTGAGCAGTCGTGCCGACGGAGACGGACAGACGATGTGAAGAGTTGTGCCGACGGAGAAGGGACAGTTCTTTGTGTTACGAGTTCGGAGCCGTGCTGTTGGAGAATCGGAAAAGACTTTCTTGTTGTTGCAACGAGTGTACAAAGTTACTGTTTACGGAAATAAAAGTGTTTCTTTATCTCGACTACATCTGTCTTCTTGACTTCACAACCAACCAACAAAAGTCACACTGGTGTCAGAAGTGGGATTCGTCGAATTGCTTCTAGTTTCATTACGTCGTTAGAAGTTGCAACGTTAGAACCAAGATGGAGGGACATTCGGAAACCAGGATGATGGCAATGATGAAAGAATTATTCGCCGAAATGAAGACAGAAATGTCCAAGATGAAGACGGCAAACAACAACCTCGTCGCCGAAATGAAGGCGGCAAATGACAACCTCGCTGCCAAAATGAAGACGAGAAACGACAACCTCGTTGGCAAAATGAAGACGAGAAACGACAACCTCGCTGCCGAGCTGAAAGAGATGAAGACGGAGCTATCGGCGAAAATTGACGGCGAACTGATTGGCGTGACGGAAGACGTGGAAGAACTCGGCGAAAAGGTGGAAGACCTCTGCCAGCACGTGGACGTCGTGGAGGACGACGGGGAACGTCTTGGCGCCCTGGTAGTAAGAGTTGACGAGAGCGTCAAAGTACTGGATGCCAGGGGCAGACGGAATAGCGCGGAGCCGGGGAGGGAGCACCTAGTGGCCGAGGCGACAGTTGCGCCCGTTTCAGATAACGAAAGTGTACGTCTCGGGGAAGACAAAGGGGCAGTTCAGGGACGTTGTCGAGGATCCCCTGGAGGAGTGTGTCGGGTACGTAACCAACCAGGATATGACGTGGAGGACGATCAGCAGGGAAGCGCACAAGCAAACGAGCAACACGCGAGAACCGACTTGGCGTGTGACATGGGGGGACCGTCGGAGCCATCCAATCACCTGACACATAGTGCCGTGAACGGAAGAATGGTGGACATCATCTTGGACGGCAGGATACAGGAGAGGCCGTGCCGAACACGAGTGAACACGAGTGCAGCGGTGGACGCGACTCGCGCGGATGTGGTGGGGTTTGTTGCCGGACCCATCGGAAGCAAGGTGGCTGCGAAGGTGCGCCAGAGAGGTCGGTGGACATGGTACCCAGTGAGCCGTTTCCAAGTGCGCAGGATGGCCCGTCAACACACCAGGAAGAAGGGCAACTGGACGAGAGACCGTCAAGACCGGCGGTACTGTTGCAGAATTTCGAAGCAGGATGGCATACATCGTCCTACCCGGACCAAGGGACACTATCCAACAGCGATACCTAGGATCATGCCTCCTGGAGAAGAGGTTCGATGGGTTAGTCCACCGGGGCGCAAGGGAGATGCCGCAGTGATAGTGCTGGTCGGGACGACCAGCTCTGAGGAGGGAGCAGTGTCACCGCGCCCGCCGCATCTAATTGCCGACAACAGCAGTGTCACCCATCGCATTATTGTCGGCACTACCGCAAAGGAGCCGAAGGAAAGAGAAAGAGAATGGCCGCATTGTTGGGGCGCCTGCCGAAAGAGAGAAAAGGATAGAGGCTACTGGAATCTTCTGCTTTGTATCTCGCCGCAATAAGTGAACGTTCCTGAAGCTTCCAGAATAGTGCCTGGGAGATATAAATAGCGGTAAAGTGTGAGAAGAGTGAGTCAGACGTATGTGAAGCGTTGAGCAGTCGTGCCGACGGAGACGGACAGACGATGTGAAGAGTTGTGCCGACGGAGAAGGGACAGTTCTTTGTGTTACGAGTTCGGAGCCGTGCTGTTGGAGAATCGGAAAAGACTTTCTTGTTGTTGCAACGAGTGTACAAAGTTACTGTTTACGGAAATAAAAGTGTTTCTTTATCTCGACTACATCTGTCTTCTTGACTTCACAACCAACCAACAAAAGTCACAATATGTTTAAGATATTTTATGGTGGAGGAAACCCGCCCCAGCGCCGCTTCATCCACTAAAAATCTCACGTGTGGTTGCCTGGGATTGAACCCGGGCCGCTTTGGTGAGAAGCGAATGGTCTAACCACTCGGCTAAGGCGCGGCCTATCCCGGTTTAATTCAGTATAGTAGTATATACCTAAACCTTCTACAGAGGTTGCAATATTAATTTTTAATCAGCTAATAAACTTGTTTCTGTGTTATGTAAATTAAGAGAAAATATTTTCGTGAGAAAGATCCAGAATATTTTTGGAAAGTTAGATGTGCAACTACGAAGCTAAAACGCAAATGAAGCGGGAAAAAAAAAAGAAAAAAAAGAAAGAAAGACACGGATTGCCAATTGTTTTAAAGTAGCCCCTTACCATTACAACTGTTGGATCAATGTACTTAAGTGTGAAAATAGAATTTTCTGGGTATAGCCTGTGAAGCTGTGAAATACACTTCAATGGGGAGGAATAGTTTACTCGCAAAAATTAATAGATAGACAAACGCTACTTAAACATACGTAGATCTCTTTAAAATACAGGTACAACTTACTTGTCCAGAATTTTCTGGGCATAGCTTTTTGCAGGAGTGGTAAACGCTAAGAGATAGAAAAAAGATAGACAACACACAATTTATTTGAAATAACGTTATATTGTGGAATCACCCGTTTGTGAGATACCCTTTTTTATGGCTCTACTCAATTATGTCGTGTGGTATTGAGTTTTAAGACCCACGTATGCCCATCCAATTTTAAACATCTGACTGTCCTCTTGTACCTACAACAAATGTAGGTGTATGTCAACTATCATGACATAGATTGGAAAATAAGCTTTCGTAAGAATAAGAGTTTGAATCAGAAACTGAAAAATTCAATGTCATAGCCGGGATTTGAACCATGTATCTTCGGCTTATCGAGCGGCTGCTCTAACCATTAAGCTACCATTGTCAACTTGCCAGCTATGGCATTGAATTTTTCAGTTTCTGATTCAACCTCTTAAACATTGCCCACACACCGCTTGAGTGTTTAAAAACACCAGCATAAGCTTGTTGACATAAATAAATAATCATTTCATAAGAATAGTTTATGGATTGTGTAAAAAATAAAGGATAATGGGTAGAGAAAGTCATGTGAGCGTAAAAAATTGGAGGAATTATTTTCCTCACAAAACAGATGGAAAGCTAAATTTGGCCTGTATATTCGTAATTTTTTCTTCTTCTGTCTGTCAGTTTTATCTCAGAACCTTATAGATTACACTTGTTCTTTCTCGCGGCACAGCTGACCTTTCCGAAACACAGCCTACCGCCCGGCCGCTGCCCCATCTCTGCCTACTGCATGCGCCATGAGTGGGGTGCAGTACTGCAGGGTGGGACGTGATCAGCGAGCCTACCCCTCCCGCCAGGTTATGTGGTCTTCACGACCTGGGGCCGCTACTTATCAATAGAGTAGTTTCTCTGTTGGCCCTCAGGGACTTCATGACCAGGGCTCCCAACGGGAGAAAATCCCCACTCCGGTACCGAGAGTCGAACCCAGGTATGCCACTTGGTAAGCAGCAGCGCTACCACCAAACTAACGAAATGACTGGTTTATATATACCGACCTATTTAGGTACGCAGACATGGAATAGGCCTGAAAAGATATAAGAAGTATCATGACTTGTGAATTATTTGTGTATAAAAAGTTCAAAAGTGAAAATCCAGAAAAGAATCTAATACTTGGTCTCAGAAAGCAAAAACGCCTCATCTCAACATAATTGTCGTTTATCTTCGTTGAGTGACACTAAGGCAAAGTGTAGTGACGTGTCTGTTTTTGTCTGTAATTGGAAACTTCAGTGGAGAAACTTGTGGTGGAAACTTTAGTGTTTTCGTCCCCGGCTGAAAGACTAAACTTCTGTACAGCGTAGTTTTGCAAGAAAGTGTCAGGCAAGCTGCCAGCTTGGCCCTAAGGGATGCAATAGTTGACAAACGTTTATTTTACACAGTGCTGTTATTCTTGTGCACAACGAAAGTAAGAACATTTGTAATTAAAAGCCAAGAGTAGTTTTAGCAGTTTCAACAGGAAGAAGTAACGATTAAGATTTCCAAATTTCCATGACTATAATATATTTATGGAAATCCCTCCACACAAATAGGAAAACTATGTGATATATTTTATATTTTCACAAACAGTTCTAATAATTTTCGTTAAAAAGTACATATATTTAGAATATTTGCATGTTAAATAAAATACTCTTATTTATGTTAGAGAATAATAATTGATTCTCGGGTGACCAGCCGCGTCAAATTTATAAAATTCAAGCTTTCGGCCGTTTTATTCCCCATGGTCTTCATCAGGAACAAATGTCAGGATAAAAATATGCTGGTGTATATGCATAAACAAGGTGACCATCAGCTTACTACCTCCGTGTTTTCAAAAGGATTAAACTTTGCCCATGTGCCCAGGTTCATTCTCACCTAGGACCTCATCAGCGGTGTTGAACAGATACTGCAGAAGTCCGCAGTAAAGTAAGTCTTGCCTTAGTGCAAGCGAAGAAGCCTAAACCCAATTTACTCTTACCGTTCTACCTGCCAACAAGGGTAATTGGACGGTCATCACGGGAGCCGTTAACTATGATAAAAAGCCAAAGACGTTTTGAAAGGTCCTACTTTTAAGGAAATGGATCGGGATCCCTCGGCTAAGATCCCTAAGAAGACCACCAGACTTACCAAGAGTTCCAGCTTATTATCCGAGGTTCGGAAAGCTAGCATTGCACATGCTGCAATCCCCCCAAGCTCCCAAGCTCTACAAGCTCACAAACCCAACGCACCACTCCGTCCTATAGTGAGCACTATTGGTTCAACAACTTACCACCTCGCGAAGCATCTCACTAAGTTACTCCATCCGTTTGTCGGCCATTGCCATACTCACATCAGCAATTCGAAACAGTTCAGCATGGCAATTTCAGCGCTGAAGCTGGACCCAAGCGGCATGCTGGTTAGCTTTGACGACGAATCACTCTTCACAAGAGTAGCCTTGGAGGACTCCTTAGGTCATATAGCTGAGATATTCCCAGAGTACATCACACAATTATTCAAACACACACTTAACCTCAACATATTTCAGCTACAACAACCATTTCTACGAACAGTCTGAAGGTGTAGCTATGGGCTCGCCGCCCTCACTGCAATTGCAAATTTTTTTCATGGAGAACTTTGAGCATACGGCACTGGACACTTCTACGTCCAAACTAAATTATTTTTTCGATATGTCGATGACACCTTTGTCATTTGGCCCCATGGTGAAGAAAACTAGCTGACTTCAACCACTTCAACAGTCTACACACTAACATTAAGTTCACCAGGAGGTAGAAAATAATGGTTCACTCCACTTTTTGGATGTATTGGTAGCTTAGCTCACAAGATGTAGAGGAAACCCACTCATACCAACCGGTACTTGGATACGACGAGCTTCCATCACCCCATACAAAAGAGAACAGTCACCTCCACCTTATTTCACCGAACTATTGAAATAACAGATGAAGAAGCATTTAAAACAAGAAATAGAATTTTTGCAAAGCACCCTAAAACAGAATGGCTACGCAGACCACGATATCAAGGGGACCCACAGAAGAGTTGTACACAATAGACTCAAGCCACCACCTCCTAACAACACAAAGAGTGACAATATTGAAACATTCTTTACAGCCCCCAAGAAAATTCGACAATATTTAAGACCAGTTAAAGACCCCGCGGCACTCAAGGTTCTGGAAGGTTACAGTATATAATGTGAATGTGGAAAGGTATCCGTCGGCCAAACCGGACGGACCATTGAGGAGAGACGCGAGGAACACAAACGAAGTATCAGACTCCTGCAAGCCCGCTTCGGTAGCGTGATGGTTAGCGTGTCTGCCTCACGTTCAAGAGGTCGCGAGTTCGAATCTCGCTTAGGGTAAGGTTTTCTTCCGAGGTTTTCCCTCATCCTGAGAAGACGAATGTCGGGTAACTAAAAGCTCCATGGACCTAGGGCTCATTTGAGCATAATTTCACCCATTTCATTCACTCACCGTCCGATATGACATTAAGTTGGGGGACGTTAATTTAAAAAAAGACTCCTGCAACCTGAAAAATCAGCTCTGGCACAACAGTGTTGATAGTGTACACAGAATAAAGTTTGATGAAACTAAAGTTCTTGAGCGCTCCGACAAATACTTTGATCAACTTATCAAGGAATCCATAGAAATCAAATTACATCCATCGAATTTTAACAGATACTCTGGACACAAACTAAGCATAGCTTGGGCACCAGCCATCAAACATACCATCATAGACAATTATTCATGGAGAATAAAATGGTCGAAAGCTTGAATTTTATAAATTTGATGCGGCTGATCACCCGAGCATCAATTATTAGTAACATTCGCTGTGAAAGTTTTAAATCTGGGAACTACCTCAGATCGCTCGACTTCTCTTATAAGCAGCATGAAGGTCGTTCACTCCACTGGTACCCACTTCATAGAAATTTCCCGGTTGCATTGTGCAACTGTTTAAGGCACGAAGGGGTATCTACTTATGCCAAAGCCGGATGAGTTCTGCCACCTGGTGTATAACCTTCTTGAGCATAATTATTTTAGGTAGTTTTTAAATTGTAATCTGTATTATTTATATAATCATATAGTTACCTAAGGTATATAATGTCATATTACTTGTCAAAGTTTATACTGCTGCCAAAGCGCGCAAATGCCTTTTGGTATACTTGTAATTTGTTGGCCAGTTTCTACCATATTTGGATTTCAGGCTTAAAGTTCTAAATTGATGTCTGGTCTTTGGGTATATCCGTAGCAGGTGATTCATTATTTAGTTTCCAACATATACAGGCATTCGTCCAGAATTTTGAAACTCCTGGCTTTTCCTTGCCCAGTTACTATGGCAGAGAGATTTGCTGTTAAAGCGATGTTCATCTTCAGTCTGCCTTGGAAAAATGGCAAAAACTTGTTAGTAAAGGCCGGAGAGGTGTGCATTTTTCCATAGGTATACTGCACATGCACTTTACGTTATGGCTCGCGCATGTAAACAACTACAGGTAGGTACAGCCTGACCATTAAAGAACACTATAAACTCCACGTCTACAGCTCACTGCGAGAGGAAACAAAACAGTTGCGTTATACTGCACCTTGACCTTGCGTCTTCGAACACTTGCAAAACAATGTTTCATTATTTCGCAGTTACGTTGTTTTCTACTGTTGCTTCTACAGTGGCAGTTGCTTGCACATTTGATGGCCGTGCTGTACTTCGGACGGTATTCATACTCTGCATCCAGCTAACCTGTATCGCATTTGAGCGCACATCTCTCCGGCCTTTACTTGTTAGTAATTGCTCCCTTAATTGAATTTGACCAATCCTGTTGTCATATTTTGATGCATTTCTTCTGCTATTAATATACTTTTTAGGATCGTAAATTATTTTTTGCATACTTGCTTCTTTGACAAGTTGGTCGGCCAGTTCGTTTCCATATATGCCAGCTCTTAGCCACTGGGAATGAATAATTGACTGTTGACTCGTAAATTGTTTGGCTTCCCCTCTGATATCTGCTGTTATACATCCGTGTCACTGACTCTCAGTGGATCAAGGACTGCTATCATAAGTAATACCACGATTGATTGTCAATTTATCCAGCGAATTTGACTGTCACGAGTTACATTCGCTTAGACTCACGAATGAAAGGACGATATAGCCAATGAAATGTTATTTAAATGGCGTATTGTCATCACTGACCTCTTAAAAGAAACATGTAGCATGAATACATATATTGTTACGGCCTACAAGATTCTCATATTAATGCTTCAATTTTTTTAAGATGTTGGTAATTTTAGAAGTGGGAGGTATCTGCTGTTAATTTATAATTTCGTTCAACACAAAATTTGTCAAACTGATTCTAAACACATTTCCTGTTTTATTGTGTTCTAAGGTATCCCTCTTCGAATTGTTTCATCTATTTGAGCATAAAATGGTCTACCAAAGCTATAGTCAGCCATTTTTGACATTTGAATAGCGGCTCTATTACGAAAACTTACGTCAGCTGTTTCTCTAACCTGATCATAGCACATGAAAACAGAGGAGGTGATATCTAAAATTCAGAGGAGGTGATAATGAAATGTGAGTTTTCACTTGAGTTCAGTAGGTATTGTGTTTCCTATTTTACCTATTTTCTTCAATACTTGAAACATCACTATCTATTCAGCTTGATTACTGGAACATTTATCATTCAGCTTATAGTTTACTTGGTGCACAATTGATTCATTTCTTATTATTACTTCTCGTGTGTCAAATTTGCCGTTAATTTTACTACCGTTATGATACGATGTCTCCTAATGTGCGACACTTTTGATGTCGTCTCCAATATATATCTGTCTTTGATGAGTTTCCTGTACAGTGGTGAACTACGGAATATTTTTCTCAGAGTATACGACGGTGGATGTGAGAATAGACAACACCGTTAGATTGGCTGATAAATATAATGAGGCTAATTAATTCACTCCCTACTCATGGTGCCCACTGTGCACAGAGGTGGGAGGTGCGGCGGGTTGCTCAAGCTGAATAATCAAACTGATTCAGAATTATAGCACTAGAAAGTGTAATTATTGAAGTATTATGTCTACCAACTTGTGAAGTATCAGTAAGGTTGTGGTTTATAATAACTGTTTGGGTAATAACAATGAGAAGCTTAGATTGCCCTGAGTCGCTGAAAGCTACGTGTGGTTCCCTTGCCGCTAGTGCCAAGTATATAGTAATCCGATGGGCGGTCTTTAGGCGCACGGCCTGCCGATAATCGATCGCAGCAAAACACTTGTTTAATATAAAATATAGTAAGACTGTAAGACACGAAATTGTTTTAGAAATACGCATTATTTTATCAAAATAAGTCACCTACTTCCATACTTCATGACTACCCCAGCAAAGCTCCTACATTATACTAAATCTTAAGCTTCTAATTCTCATCTGTAACAGAGCGGTTTATTCTGTGCATTGCTAAGTTTTGAAAATTCCTTCCCCTGCCTACTTTTCAGAACGTTGTACCGCGTGACCCATCTCCTTTGGCATTGCAGTAAAAAGGGCTGTAAGAACGTAACGGGGTAATTCCAGTCATAGGGACGACAGTGGAGTGTGCCAACTTCGTTCTGCTTATCGGCGAAGACGAGAGGCTTGAACTACCGTGTATAGTCCATTATAATGGACCATAACATAAACAATCGAAAAGGTCTTACAATGTTTTGCACCTTACTTACAGTCTTTATTTTCCAGTGAGTGAACTCACTCCCGTATATGCTGCTATTGTCTAAAATTACAGATTGCAGATTGTAAAGTGGTATAACAAAATCGAACTAAATACAAGTACGTAGTGTTTCATTGGCATTTGTTCGTTTCCTATCATTGTTATTGTCGTATTTTATTATTTATAGTTATTGTTATATTTTTGTATTTATTTATTATGATATTTATTTCTTATTATATTATTAGTAGTATCATTGGTATTCTAATTATTATTTTTATTCGTTTCGTTATTATTGCTAGTTATTGTTACTTTTTGGGGTTCATACTATTATCATAACCATCATCATTAAATTAAGTTAAACCTCTAGCGCACTAGCCCTGAAAGGCCAAAGGTTGCCGCCCAGCCACTACGTCCCCCAACTCTGCCCACTACAGGCGTCATTGGTGGGGTGCAGTACTGTAGGGTGGGACGTGGTCAGCGTCCCTGAGTCCTCCTGGCCAGCTATACGGCCTTCTCGACCTGGAGCAAATACTTCTCCACCAAATAGCTCCTTAATTGGTCCCCCCGGGACCTAACGAGGCTCAGTGCACCTCGTGCCAGACCTCCCAGAGGGGATAAAATCCTCATGCTGGTACCGGGGATCAACCCCGGGTCCTCTGCGCCAGAGGCAAGCACGCTACCAACTGCGCTACGGAGGCGATCAACCATCATCATTAGCATCATAATTATTAGTTTTACTATTATCACTACCATTTTTATGTTAATATTAGTATTTTTGTTAGTGTCATGCTTTAATATTATGACATTACTTTCATCATTATTATCATTATCACCATTAAACATTACTGTTATGCTGACTTTATCATAGAATAGGTGTTCAAAATGATGCCTCTGTTGATTAATACGACGTTCCAACCGTCTCCTTGTATCCATATGGACGTTTCTAAGAACTGCGGGTGTGACAGATGCACATGTTTAAACGATCCTTTGACGTTAGACTTCTACATTAAGAGGATCCATTTCAAAGGTGAGTTTAAAGGAGTTAGATCACGAGTGCTTGGTGGCCAAGATATTAGGTCACCTAGGGCGATCCAGCGACCCAGCATCCAACTGGAACGACCTTTGCAGGTTCAATAATAGTAAGTTGGTGCACCATCTTGTTGAAACCAGTGTTTTAACGCCAGTCTACCGGAACCTCATCAAGAAAATCCTGAAACTCGCTTTGGAGGAATTCCAGATACCGTACCAGATACAAATAATAATAATAATAATAATAATAATAATAATAATAATAATAATAATAATAATAATAATAATAATAATAATAATAATAATAATAATAATAATAATAATAATAATAATAATAATAATAATAATAATAATAATAATAATAATAATAATAATAATAATAATAATAATAATAATAATAATAATAATAATAACAACACCAACCAATAATAATAAAACAAGAACATTAATAATATGATATAAGTAATATATTAAAATAATTACAAACAGAAATTAAACCATCACTACAAATAATAAAATACAACAACATTGATAAGAAATGAACAAATACCAATGAAAAATTAACGTGCCCTCATGTTTCCATGAATTTTGTTAGGCCACTTTATCATCTGTAATCCGTAATGTTGGACAATAGCGGCATATACAGGAATGAGTTCATTCCCTGGAAAATAAAGACTATGTACGTAGAGTGGAAAACATTCTAAGACCCTTTCGATTGTTTATACTGTTACCGTTTATTGTCAGGGACTACATACGGTAGTTCAAGCCTCTCATCCCTCGTCCTCGCCGATAAGCAAAACTAAGTGAAACACGCCACTGCCGTCGCTATGACTGGAACTGTCCCGTTGCGTTCGGCAACTGTTTTAACGCACAAAGGGATATCTACATACCGCAATGCCGAATGAGATGGGCCGCCTGGTATATCTGCATTTCCATGCAACTCTCTGATTTCTGAATGTACTGAGTTCCATTTATCTAAATCTTTAGCTAATGGATTTCTTGTTAATTGATTTTGATGGAACCTTTTCTTGTATTCTTTTTGAAGGGGCATCCACTGCGTTATGTTTATCAGCACATCGTAATCTTCAGCTGTCAGTAAGACACCATGCACCATACACACACACACACACACGCACACGCACACGCACCCGCACACGCACACGCACAGACACACGCACACGCACACAGACACACATAGACACACACACAATTATTCACAACTTCTTTGCAGTCTTTTGTGTGATATTGATTGATTGCAAATATCTTGACATACATGTTATTTGTGTGAACAGGTATCAGATAACGCCAACCTCCCACATCGGTAAGGATAGGGAAGACGAAGACGAGGCGGACGTGGTTACGGCAGCTATGTCGCAGATGCGGCTGTCTAGATCGGCAGCAGACTTGTGTATGGGAGTCGGGAGCTTCTGTAAGGCATTCCCATGGCACTTTGTCCTGGACAGGAAACTGGAGATGGTGCAACTAGGCGCAGGTTTCATGCGTCTCTTTGCTCACGACCTCGCCAAGCTTGGCAAAAACGTTGCTACTTACTTCGAGTTCAGACGACCCCGAGGATTAACACTGTCCTTTACGGAGATCATTAAGCGCGCCAACACACCTTTTGTCCTGGCGATACGTTGGCCGGACAGTAGAGCCGAGCAGCACCCTGCCGAGGTAAGTACCTTACACCAGTACCTCTTAATCTAAGTTAACAATTGAACAACACCTTATCAAGGAAGCTATATGATCAAAGAGTATAGATAACATGAGTACACTTGCATTTAAATGTACAAGTTAGTTGTGGAGCTGAGTAAGAGCTTTTTATTCTTAGTAAGTAATAGGCTTTTATTCCTATGAAAACGAATGTGTTCTCATTTATTTAGTGCACTAGGTGAACCATTTAAGTTGAGACTGTACGATATCTCCAAAATAAAGCGTTGTAGAAAGAAATGTCTTTAATAAAAGTACCCTGATAAAATAAGGGCTAAAGTAAATGCCATTAGTTGTGTTTTATTTGGAGCACATTGTGATGGACGTTTTAGGGCTAATAGAATTTTTTAAACAAAAATATTATGTGTTGCACTCACATAACTTTCTCGACCCTTGTACTAACCATTCTTACAAACTCTGAGCGACTTTTAAAGCTTTGAGATTCGGTCCTCGATGTACGGCTAACATAAGAAAAATGAACAACGATGTTGCATTTGACGAAAGTTTAACTTTTCCGAAACTAACACAAATAACAAGGAATAGCTCCGAAATGGCTCACTCTAAAAAACAATTTATTTGGACATAGATTGTGTGCTTTACCGAGATATACATTTTTTGTATAGTAAGATTTGGTATGTCTCTTACAGTTTACGTGTTATTCAAATGTCATCCAGAGTAAACAGGGCTACATAGGATATAGCCAGGAAATTCAAACTAATAATTTAATTTGTCATAAAAATATCTTAAACATATGTCATTTTAGTCAAAATCGTTAGATCCAGAAATTCAAAATTTTCGAAACATTCTCCATGTAGAGGGTAGTTTTCAGGTGGAGGAATTGTCTTCATAATCTTCGTGTTGTATCCTTGAAAGACATTAAACTAAAATACCAACTTAATTCAGGGGGTCTCAAAACATATATTTACGGTGAAATCTCGACATCGAATGTTTGTATGGAGTACAATACTTCTCTATTACTATATGTAGTAAAGAACGTAATAGGAATCCACCATTTTATATTTTTTCTCACTCCTCATAGAAAGCTTAACAACATTTGTACAATGTACTCTGCAATAATTGTTTTCACACGAATGTAAACGAACATTCTAGATGGATGTGTACGAAGAGCTCAATGAGTGGTTAGACATCAAGTTATGTTTCTGGATTGGGGACCAACATTTTCTTATTTTGTTTCCTTATTCATCATAAAATAAACAGCTTTTTATAAACCATTTTATACCCAGTACATGGTTCTTTTACTGGTGTAGACATTTAAACATCGATGAAAGGTGTCCACATTATATCACCACCTGCCTTAGAGTGATAAATGTTCAAAATGATGTGCCTCTATCTCAATGCATTCTACAACTCTGTGAGTGAACGATTGCTGTCTCCTCACCTACTGTAATTATCCTATACTGCGTTGAATGGGTCCAGTCATTCATTGCGCTTTTGGTACACAGCCATTCAGAATTCATTGTTATTTACGCAGGTGTAAGAACAATTGCGACGTGCTTTGTAAAAGTGTTGTTCAGTTTTTATGGTGAGTGGAAAAACAACATAAAAATTAAAATTGCCCTAAAATGACCATCGCAACGACCCCTCCAAATGCCCAATACACGACTAATGGTTTTTACTTTCCCCTGTAATATCTAGCAACTTTTATTGAAGACATTTCTTTCTACAACGATTAATTTTGGAGATTTATACTCGTAGGTTTCATCAAGTTTTTACACGCATTCTAAGTTAATATTAATTACTAATATGAAAAAAGATGAACAACAGCATCCGAGAGCGCGGTGGACAAACCACACGGGTTCCGAGTGCACACTGATGCAGTTTTGTTTACACGTCTTGGCCCTCTGGGTCAGCAGCAGGCAACTAGCTACTTAAACGGACAATTGCCATGTGATTTTCCTCTTTGTTTGAGATGAGAATCGTGATTTCAAACAACAAATCTTGGTGCAGAGAAACAAACCTTTCACGCAAGGATAGTATAGATATACCGGGTGGAAGGAAAGTCATTACATTAATTTAAGCCAGTGGTAGATGTCGGTATTTGGAACACATTTTGTATCTTTCGTTTTTGTCTCTAACCATTTTCTACGGAGATATTTTAGTTTTGTCGAAAACAAGCTGGTAACAGTGCAGATTGTGTGGGTGGTCACTTTCCCTAGTTCAGTACATAAACAAACTTCCTAACAGTGCGACTTGAGAAGATAAACACATACCGTGCCTTGTCCTTCTGTGTTCCCTGTGCGTGTGTAGGCCAATCTCTTTACACGAAAAGAGAAAGTGCCCGATCTGTTTACATGCACAAACCAGGTCAATTCCCTGACCAACCTCAACGCAACGTTGTCGACATACTTCACGTCTCAAAGGGTTCCACACAGTATTTCTTCACGTCTTTTAGGTGATTAATTATTTCGAAACCCTGTGTGATGTCGTATAATAAAATTACTACCGAAGTTATGTCACAACTAAGTTACTCTACGCATCTTACAAACTGTTAGATAAAAATACCATTTATTTTTTTCGAAATCGGCTGATCAAAAAACAAAATGCCATTCGACTGGTTTTGTTTGTAATGCTTCAATGAAGCACATATTAGAAGGAATGTAATAACTTCCCTTCCACCCTGTATAGAGGAATTATCGAATGCAAAAGATCGATTGGCTTAAATTAAGGAAACTTACGATAAACATGCGTGGTTGCGTCTCATTTCCAAGACACTATATACAATCATATTTAAAAGGAACTACAAAGATATCGAACTACGATTATACACAGCCATTAAATAGTGTCCAGCCTATGGTTCCTGGGAGTTCCTTTACCACATTTGAAATATATTAAATGTTGTAGATATATTGATATTCGATAATTATAAGTATACGTAGACGCCCAATTCTACTCCGGGACAATTTTATTGAACATATACAAAGGAGCTTCATGAAATATACATATGATATTCAGCATCAACATACCCTCATAAACTTTATTTGCATAAACAATTATAGGCTAAGATGAAAAAATATCTCTTGTAATTCAACTTTTTTTTTTCAAAAATTGTGGGCCGTAATAACCTAGTTGTCGACGGGCCCTTAAAAACTATTACTCATTCACTTTTCAAAAATTGTTAATTAAAATATAAAATGTTTAATTTACATGTCTGAACTTTCTTCCAGTTGAACATAAATATGTGCTGAAAAATATCAACGTTCTAAATCTCCTCGTTCATGAAAAAGCAGTTCCTAATCGTAGCATTACCAAGCCTTATTTCATAAGTTGGGTTAACAAGCAGAGGAGGGGGGGGGGGTACTTTGTGAGCAATTTTTAAGAAAAATGTTATTTTGAAATTGGATACTAATCTTGTCATGTTTATAAAGGTAATATTTAACACTGTTTAGCCATTACTTTTTCACTTTTTATATGAATTGCATTAGACATTATGCCAATCCTTATTACAGAGCTTAAACCAGCAACGGAGGTGACCACCACTGGTAACAAGATATTTCAACATCTTTTTAAAAAAATTTACTTTGAAATTGGGTATTATATTTTGTTATACTTATGAAAATAATATTTAATATTGTTTAACTATTCCTTTTTTGCTTTTTATAAGAATCACGTTATACCGACGGGGCAGTAATTCATGAACACCTTGAGTTTTCATTATTTCTCAAAAAGACTAACAATGAAACTTTTGAAACAAATACCCAATTCAGTAGAAGAAACGGTGACTGTCAATAACTATTAACTGCATACCTATAATCAAAATATTGAAACAGAAAATTTTAAAAATTACAGGAGTTGAACATATGGTAATGCGACGGCTAAGTATTAAAATTAACTTACAGAAAATAGAATATCAATATGTATTATATATTTTATGAATCACTTAAAATGACAGGTAGAGAAGATATTGCTTTCCCCATAAATTCCACATTCAAATTTCACCATAAATACATGTTTTGAGGCCTCCTGACACAAAAAGTGTTTCATTGGTGTTTTCTGTGTGTTTGTGCCTGAATAGCATAAGTCGGAAAGGAAACTCGGATGAATACCGTTCATTACATTCTAAAGATGCTACATGAAGAATTTCAAGAAAATCTCTTCATCCGAAACTACTTTTAAAGGAAAATTTTCCAATATATTGACATTCTCAAATATAGCTCTAACGATTTTGATTAACATATTCAATAAACTTACATTACAAATTAAGTATATATCTTGAATTATTTGGAGATCGCCTCTGAAATCGTCTACATACAGAAGCAATATTTTATAATTTTGTAGAACTAGTAAACCTTAAGAGATAGAGAAAATGTACTACACGGAAGTATAGATATCGTTAAAAGATACTATTTAGTTAAAATTGCTTATTTTCTAGTAACAGTTATTTCCGAGATAGCTGCCATTAACGGGTTGAATTTTTCAATATTTGTCACTTTCATTATTCGACTGCTTCTCGCGATGCCATGGAATTTCAAGACCAGTGTATAGCCACTCTCTTTTAAATATCTGACAATCCATTCGGTTCCCTCTATGCTTGCTTGCATCTAAAATGAAATGTATAATGAAGCTGTTTCTACAACAACTTATTTCGATCGATATGAAAGAGAAAACCAAGGTTTTCTAAGAGTACTCGTAAAAGCTGTATAACAATAAACGATAGTGGGTAGAAGAGTTTGTGAATGTAACGCTCCAGGCTGTGTTGCGGAAAAGTAAGTTATACAAAGAACGCCTAACATAAACTCGTAGCACCTCGCGTCTACGTCTCATTGTTTATCGTTATACGATGCCTTCGCCATTCCATTGGTTGCTTTAGACCACGGTGTAAGGATCTGCCACTCCTTTTGCTAAATAACCTTAAACCAAAACCAAAGCAAAGAATACGAAGTGGCGTAGAAATGAAATACATGTTTAGGCTTTCGATCGTATTGGCTAAAAGAAAAAAAAAAAGTAATGAGTGCATCCAGCTTGTCATACAGACCTCTTCTCATGATTGGTAGGCATAACTTATTGGCTAGAGGAGGGCATACCTTGAAGGGGTTAAAATCTAAGGGGAAAACTTGATGAGCGCCATGTATAATGTGTGTGAGAAAATTAAAGCTTGAATGGTATTTATTAAATACATAAGAAGGCTGTGCTTTACTGGAGAAAATTAAACAGAACAGTATTCTCACAGTTTGTTTCTGCATAGAAGCAAAAATAAATAAATAAATACATAAATAAGTAAATAAAGAAACACATAGGTTAATTCATTAATTGAATAAGCAAATAAACAAACAGATAAAGAAATAAATAATAAGTGAATGAATGGGTGATAAATACCATGACATGCCTCTATTTCAAATTATAATTGGTTAAAAAAGGTTAATTCGCCTTTACTAAGTCATTGCTGATCATAGGAATATAACAGGAATACAGAGAATGACATAATACAATTACTTAATTGCCATAATATATCATATTTATCTCTAGTTTCTAAACAATACACTCGTCAACAAAGAATTTCCACCAGAAAGTCTTATTGGTGTAAGATGTGAAGTTCATTGCGCTGATTTCATAACCGATTTCATCTCCTTCCTATCACGTATAGTTTCCTGTTTATCCGTAATTTTCAATTTACGGTTTACTCTGCTTAAAGGCGGTAGAATCTATTTGCAAGGGAAAGATGTAGCGATCTTATATCTCTTGTGAGTCCTGTTACACTGCAGTTAAGCAATGATTCACCAAGCAATGTAAGCAAGTTCCTTTGTAATTCATCCTAGACAGCAAGCATCCTGTCTACAGTTTCAGTAAGTGTCGTGTTTGTTGCCAGGAAACGTGGTGCACAAATACGTATTTTAGCCTGCAACTTGTAGATATATATGTTAGAAATGAGAACGAAATCAGAGTTTGTTTATGTTTTCACAGATTGCCTTCCATTACTATACCCCGAAAATGTGTCAATCACCCAAAAAATTATTGCTACGTATGTGGTTCGTTCACACCTAAATCGCAGCGGCGTACATAACAGAAGAAATTGTACTAGCTGTACTTTGGCGTTCCACTGGGTGATCAGGATAAAAATTGTGCCCCACATATCATATCCAAGCCATGTGTGACAGGTTTAGGGGAATGGATGCTGAAAAGGAAACGTTCGATGCCATTAGGTGTACCAATGATGAAGCGGGAACCGAATAACGACATCGACGACTGCTAGGTTTGCTGTATGAATGTTAAAGGATTGTATATTTAAATCTTTTATCAGCAATGCGACTGGTCCCACATAACATGCTCCAAGAAACGGAACTTGAAACTGATAATGATCCTGTGGACCTAGATCCTGACTTTGTTCCTGACGTTTCTACTTCTGAAACACAGAAATTTAATCAGTCTGAATTAAATTATCTTGTTAGAGACCTTTCACGTTCAAACGACAAATCAGAACTACTAGTATCTAGACTGAAGGAGAAAAATATGCCCGAGAAGGATGTCAGGATTTCTCATTACAGGACAAGAAGCAAAGTTTTGGAAAAATTATTTTCTTTAGGCGGACCAGTGGTATTCTGTAACGATGTGAATGACTTCTTTGAAGAATTGAAACAAAAACACAGTGCATAGAATTGGAGATTGCTTATTGATTCGTCTCAGAAAAGCTTGAAGGTGGTTCTTCTACATAATGGAAACATGAAGTCTTCTGTACCCATTGCCCGTTCTGTCTATCTAAAGGAAGGTTATGAAAATACGAGTGTGGTATTAGAAGCGATTAATTACAACTTCCACCAGTGAAATATTTGTGGAGATTTGAAAATTCTAGGCAAGCTTATGCGAATGCAATGGAGGGGGGTTACAAAATCCTGCTGCTTCCTGTGCCTATTGGACAGTCACAAAATAGAAGAACGTTACGTCAAACATAACTGGAAGCAAAGAAGCCATTTCAACCCAGGAGAAGAAAATGTCAAGTACGTCCAACTGGTTGATCTGGAAAATATACTACTTCCCTCTCTCCACATAAAGCTTGGACCAGTGAAAAGTTTTGTAGAAGCCCTTCGAAAGGCCAAATCAATTGCATTTGAATACCTGAAAGAGAAGTTTAGTTTCATATCAGCCGCAAAACTGAAGGAAATTGTGTTTGTGGGACCACAGATAAGGGAACTGTTGCATGATGAAGAATTTCCAAAAAGATTAAATGAGACTGAATGAAGAGATTGGAATTGCTTCAAGTGGGTTTGCATGAATTTTCTTGGGAAAACAAAGTCACCTGACTACAAACAAGGAGTGCTGGAACTGCTGCACGCTTATAAAGAAGTGGGTGTTCGCATGTCAGTGAAACTTAATTTCCTAGATTCCCATATAGATTTTTTCCAGCCATCCTTGGTGATGTAAGTGATGAAATGGGCGAAAGATTTCACCAGGACATCAAAGTGATGAATCGCTACCGGAGTTTCTGGAATGAGGCAATGATTGCACATTATTGCTGGATGCTGTATCGTGACGATACAGAAAAATCACACAAACGGCAATCGACTAGTAAGCATGTTTAGCTTCCAATTGAGAACAACTGACTTTATTTTTCCGTATTTATGAACAATTGAAATATGAGCAAAGTTTGGAGCGTTTATATTTGTTTTCTATCAAATTAATGTTGAAAACATTACTTTTTTTATCGTTTTGCCAATGGAATGTAATATGTACATTTTCACATATTTTTCAAAAAATGTAATACGTTTTGTGGACATTACTCGATAATTTGAAATAATGCGGAAATATTAACAACAGATTTGAATTTAGGGCGCCAACTTCAATAGGAAACATTATGGTTTTAAGTTTTGTATTAAGTATGCTGCTCATAAAATAATAAATTTCAGATTATGTATTTACTTTAAAATGTGCGATTTGTTGGTTGCATAAGTCAGCTATAATTGAAAAACTATACGTGATAGAAGAAAACTGAAAACAGTTCCAAATTCAGCTAAGAAATTTGGTCTAGAAAAATCTTGTGTCACCTCTGGCGGTTAAAACAATTTCATTTTTGTTGACCAGAGTTAACAGTATTCTTACAAATGTATTATAATTATTAGAGTTACACAAATACACACACACACACACACACACACACACACACACACACACACACACACACACACACACATACACACAGAGCGAGAGAGAGAGAGAAAGAGGTCCCAAAATTAGAACGACAAACTTTGGTAGCCGATAGCTAACGTTATTTTAAAAACTTTTTGCTGAGGAAAGTATTTTGCTGTGGTGCTTCGTTTAAATGCTAGACGAGTTAATGTCAAATTACTGCCTCCCACCTAGTTTAAGTATTTACGCCAAAATCAACAATGCAAATTAGTATTGCATTTATCTTAGTAAGACACACAATCTTAATCAAAGAAATAAAAAAAAAAAACACAAACATCTCATTGTTTACAGTTAATCACAGCTTTACTATTCAAAATTAGACCAATAAATGCTTAAACCAGAGAAATGGCTGTTATCTTTGCGAGAGTACGGCAGAATAGGGCACGTCGATGCACTCTTTGTGTTAATCGCAATGGGCGTGCTTTCCAAAATTTGCTTTGAATGGTAAAGCTGTGATTAACTCCAAGTAATGAGATGTTTGTGCTTTATTTATGCGTTCTGTGTTTGTTTCTTGGGTTAAGACTGTGTGCCTTACTAAGATAAATGTAATACTAATTTGCATTGCTGATTTTGCTGTAAATACTTAAACTGGGTGGGAGGCAGGAATCTATGACATTAACTCGCCTGGCACTTAAACGAAGCACTGCAGCAAACAACTGTCCTTAACAAAAAGTGTTTAAAATAATGCTGTCTATCAATCCCCAAAGTTTGTCGCTCTAATTTTGGGACACCTATATATATCATATGAATCATTGGATCGTTTTCAAGAAAGCACAGCCATTAACCTCGCCTCTTTTTCCCTTTATTGCGTGTGATCAAGCCACAACGCTCTGCGATAAGTAACGTGAAGAACACGCCTCAAAAGGCCCTAGGAAGTGATACAAGTTCTAGAGACTGTTCAGTCAACGCATGTGCAGCTGGTTCACAAAGGAAATTAGCGCTATCCACAACTAACAACTCTCATAAATCTATCTCCACTATTCGGGAACCCTACCGTTGAAGACCAATAGTAACCCTGATTTTAAGGGAGTGACAGAGAGACATATGTTTACTCCACGTGGAGCCTCAGTTGCCAAAATTCTGAATTCTAGTTCTTTTCTTTTCATTAGCCACAAAGGTTCATGTTGAGATGTTGCAACGCTGCCTGAAAAGACTCAAGGGGAAGGCGCCGTGTTGTAAAACAATTATTGCGGTTCCTCAAAGGAGGCGGCCAAACTGCACACGCCTTGAGTAACCGGACTCTACCTAAGATTTTCTTCGGAGCTGTGTACAACTGTATTCGGGTGCTGCTGACCTCAGCAATCACTCTAAGTTACTTCTACAACTGCATTAAGATGTACAGAAACAAAGTTTCTGTTTTAAAATGAAAGTGTTACATTTAATTTAGCGCATTAAGATCAGAAATTTGGATAACAATCCTGGTTTGAAGTTTGTTATTCTATAGATTATTTCGGAAACACTGAAATTCAAGAGCTCCACTCTCACCCGGTCCTTCCTTCTTTCTTCTGCCATGTTGTTTCATTCCAAGAAACCTAAGTTGAAGAAAAAGTAATATTTTTGCCCAGTTTTAGAAGCATGCCATTATGTCTTACAAAAACTTATGGGTGCAGCAGGGGAAAAATTACTTAAAATAGTTTTTATTTACTGGCTTTTAAGCTGCAGCCTTACCTGCTGCATCCAAGTGATGTGATAAACAAAATTTACACCATGCCTGGCACTCTATGCAGGCGAAGTGAAGTAACTAATCCTGCCTTGAAAGGATAATGCCTCATCCTGCCTGAAGCGAACGTTGCTCTAAGTCTTTGCATAAATCTTGCATGACTTTCGACCTATTGAGCTTACGGAACGCCTCGCTTTTCCACCTCTGGTTTTGGACAGGCATCGCTTTACATAATCAAGTACGGTGGTTCCCCAAGTAAAATAAACTTGAATAATTATCATCATCGTTATTAGAGCTAGCAGAGTGGAATCTCAGTTAAAGCAGAAATGAAGAGTGAATTAGTTGGATGTACAACTCTCAAGCATTTAACTTGTAATATAAATTGTGAGGTATTGCTCTAAATATATATCAAAGATGCTAATAACTGCAGTGTGCTTTATTAGATCATGAATTCGTAAATTTTTATGATCCTCTTGTGATTTATTTGTTATGCTATTTTTTATTGCAAATACACACAAAAGGAATCTAGGACAATGAGAAGTAGGGCTTGATGTCACTCTATTCTTTGATAGTTTAATTGATTCAACTCCAAAATATATTTCACAAGTAAACAAATAATAGTAATAATAGTACTACTACTACTACTACTACTACTACTACTACTACTACTACTAATAATAATAATAATAATAATAATAATAATAATAGTAATAATAGTAATAATAGTAATAATAGTAATAATAATAATAATAATAATAATAATAATAATAATAATAATAATAATAATAATAATAATAATAATAATAATAATAATAATAATAGTAATAGTAATAGAAATGAGAAGAAGAGGAAGAAGAAGAAAAAGATGGCGGTGGCGATGGCGATGGCGATGGCGATGGCGATGGCGAAGAAACAAGAAAAAGAAGAATGATAATAATAATTATGATGACAATGTAACAAATGACTTAGCTTCTAATCGGTTAGCGCAGCATTTCCGTTACGCTGAAGTCACTATTGCACGAAGTCAAGAGCATCATAACTTCTCTGTCGAATCGAATCACAACTCACACTGAACGGCGCTCGGCGTGGATGTCTGTAACTCTCCACTGGCCATTTCATAAACTTTAAACTTTAACTCTTTGATTCGGCGCTCAGCAGCGCCTTATAGGGAACCCGCTGACAATGAGAAAGTTTCTGAAAATGGAATATTCTAGAATGCCAAGAAACGAAGGGTCTGGAACCCAACACGGCACACAATAGAGATTGTTTCCGTTTAGCCTTTGTCCTGTCATGGGGCGAGTCATTAACGCAGGTAGGCACTGGTGTCCGTACCCTGGTATATAAATTAGCCGCGGGCGCAGTGACAAAACTAAAAGGTATTGATAAAAATGCAACTCTAATAGCAACTAGTGCTTCTAGTGAAAGGACACTGACATGACAACATAATAAGTGTAATGCAGAAAAATATTCATTAAAGTATTATTATGGACCAAAATGAGTGTTGAATTTAATCAGTACATCGAAATAATAGCATCTAATTAAAAATTATCCCAGCAACGCGATACGGTTCCCTTTTGCAAATTATGATACAATTCAGTAGTGATTGCATCGGACGAATCTGATGGCATAATTCACTTTGTACTTTGAAGTCCATTTCAGAATAAACGATCTGACGTAATAGTGTGGATTTTGGGCAACTTTAACGACAACGCTAACTCATTTGTCACCCACTCCTTCTTCTGAAAGCTGGAGTCTTTCATGATACAGCATTGTGCCAGCCCACCTCCAGTTATTTACACCAACCACGCGGAATTTATTAACAGGTTCTAGTTGCTATGCTTTTTTATCTTTTTACGCCTAAAATAACATCGCCCTTGGGTTTAATGCTTGTTTCTTGAAATTTATTTCAAACCAGTCATAGAGAGACGTGATAAAGGATTTAGGAAGTCGAGGTTAGACAGGTATAAAAGCCTTACGGAATACAAATCAGTATTACTATCTAGAGGTTGGACTCTTTTCTGCACCTTAGCGAACGCGTGACGATGTTCTCAATTTAACAGTTTCTTCAAAAATAAAAATGACCCTTAATCCCATTGGAATCAGTAGGCCAGCGCCTTATCAGCTGAGCTACCCTGACCGAGATATTTTGCATATGTAAATCAGAGAAAGTATATTAAATCTCATAAAATTGAGATTGTTGCCTTATCAAATTAAAAACGCAACAGGTACATTGTTTTACGAAATCTTAAGATTGTGACTTCATTTATATTTACACCTGCTGTTTTAAGTAGAAGGATATTATTATTTATATGTTTCCATTGATTCCACCCAATATTATTAAAATATCAAAGTAATAGTGGGTTTATTTTTCGAGCGACTGCGTGTGTCATTCAGGAATAATGTTTTAGAAAAAGTACTCAGTTTCTCTGAATATCTTAATAAACAATCTAATGCGTTACATTCGCCTCAATTTATCTAGCCACTGTCAATTTTTCTCATACTTATAGTTTATATAGATTATGCTTACGAATGGGGCCACGCCGTAGCCAAATTCTAAAAGAAATTGCTTCCTTTAAATATCTACACGTAGATAATAAGTTGGGGAAGCATTGTATTCGATCCAAAATTTGACGTTAATATTTTACCACAAATATCTATATGTTTTGTGGTCCCCCTGAATCCAAAAATCAGTTTTAGAAAAGGGTCTTGTGTGTGCGTGCGTGTGTGCGTGTGTGCGTGCGTGCGTGCGTGCGTGTGTGTGTGTGTGTGTGTGTGTGTGTGTGTGTGTGTGTGTGTGTGTGTGTGTGTGTGTGTGAGTTTGTCTGTCTATCTGTCTGTCTCTCTGTATGTCCACCCTCCAGTACTGCACCCCACTCATGACGCCGGGCGGTAAGCCTCGTCCCTTCATGAAGTGTTGTGCTGGGATTCTTTGTGTTTACGATATTTTTATGGCAACTGAAATGCATATTTTGAATTTTCTGGCTACACCCTATGTAGTCCTGTTTACTCTTGATGACTTTTGTATAACTAGTTAACAGTAAGAAATATACCAAAAAAAAAAAAAAAAATTAAAACACACAAGTTATATCCAAATGCATTTTTATGGAGTGAACCATTTCAGAGATACTCCTTGCTATTTGTGTGAGGTTTACTCAAATGGAAGGTCATTATTCAGATTTTAATCTCTTGGCCGTGCAAAGAGAACGGAATATCAAACCTTTAAAAGATTTTCTATCGCTTAAAGCCTTCTGTATCCCTATATTCCCCTTGCACCTACAAGAAAATTAACAATAAGATAACTTCTGCAAATGTTTATCTCGACAACATTAAGAAGATAGAGGAGTAAGAGTTTGTAAGAATAGTACACGAGCAAAGAAGGTCATGTGAGTGCAACGCCTCTGATTTTTTTGTAAGTACGTTTTTGATATTTTCTTGTTTAATAAATGTGTTGTGAATAAAATTAACTTCACAGGCTATTCCCAGAAAATTCAGAACACAGTTTTATTTCTCATGGCCATATGTGGTACTTCAATCAAAATATTAATGGCCACTTTTGAATAAATAAAATATATCAAAGAAATCCATGTACCTAAAAGGAGTTTGGGGAGCGGGATTTCCTTGAAAGTATTCGTGAGGTTCCTTTGGAAATGTTCAGCTTAAATATAAAGTTTGATATTTATCGGACTTATCTTTTTGCTTTCTCTACTGGTAAGTAGTAGAGGAAGTATTGTTATTCCACACAAAAATTCGATGAGCTTTCACAGGAAATATATGTTTTGAGGCTCCCTGAATCCAAAACAAAAAAATGCATTTTTAGAAAAAAGTAATTTGTGTGCGTATGTGTGTGTGTCTGTGTGTGTGTGTGTGTGTGTGTGTGTGTGTGTGTGTGTGTGTGTGTGTCTGTAAGGCTGTGTGTCTGTGTGTTTGTCAGTCTGTGGACAGTATAATTCAAGGGCTAAGTTAAAAACCAAAGTTGGTATTTAAGTTTAATGTATTTTAAGGATGCGACACGAAGATTTTGAAGAAAATAATTCCACCCTAAACAACCCTTTACGTGGAAATTTTTGCGAAAATGTTTATTTTCTTGAAAATGGCTCTAATGATTTTGATTAAAATGCCATATGTTTAAGATATTTGTATGACAAATGAAATGTATATTTTGAATAATCTGGCTATAGCCTCTGTAGTCCTGTTTACTCTGGATGACTTTTGAATAACTCATAAACCATAAGAGATAGACGAAGTCTTAGCAAACAAAAAATGTATATCCCGCTAAAACACACAGTTTGTGTCCAAATACATTTTTCGTAGAGTGAACCATTTAGGGGATATTCCTTGTTATTTGTGTCAGTTTCGGAAAATTTAGTTTTCGTGAAATGCAAAGTCGTTGTTCATTTTTTATAGGTTAAGCGTGCAAAGAGAACGTAATCTCAAAGCTTTAAAATATTTTACTATCGCTCAAAGCCTAGTGTATTCTAATATTCTCCTTACACCTACAAGGAAGTAAGGAATAAGATAATTTGTACAAATGTTTATCTCAACTAACACGAAGAAGATATAAGAATAAGAGTTTGTAAGAACGGTTAGTATAAGATTAGAGAAAGTCATGTGAGTGCAACACATTAGCCGTTTTCAGTTATGCTATTCATATATAAACAAAGGCACCTTTTTCTAAATTTTTTGTTGTGTTCAGGAACATAAAAAATTTATTTCCTGTGAAATCTCAGCATAACGTTTTTGCGAAGAATGCAATACTTATTCTACCTACTCTAGGTACAAAGTAGAGTAAAGTAAAAGAGTTTTGGAGTAGCCTGCAGTATCGTTGTAACTTTGATGGACGTTGAATACTGAATCGATTCCGGATCTGAATATCCCCTTTAACACATTCCGGAACCACATGAATTATCGCTGAGCGTCTGCTTTAACTGGGCCTCATCCCCCGCTGTTTTATCGGCTGGACTACTACGAACCCTGTGTTGCAATAACTGGAGCACGGTGGTGGAAAGAACGATTATACACCCACCCCCTGATTTATAAGCAACCCATCAGACAGCTTGTCAGCACGATGGAAACAACACGTTTCTTTATTTAGATAAGCTACTACAAACTACATCACTGGACAGTTTGCTTCACATAACTGGTCACTGCTTGAGTCATTAACGCTGAAGCCCTTTCCTTTTTAAGTAGTGTTCTATGAGGTATGATCAAATTTTAATACAGCTATCTGTGTTTAATTACACAGTGCACACCGCACTTCGCAACTATTTTAAATTTAGTCAAAGACGCCTTAAGGGACCCCGAGATTGAAATTGAAATTTTCTACATTTTTACAGATATAAAATCAATACTTTGTATACTTAAGGGTGTTTATGCTATAAATTACCACACAAAGTTCCAGCACAGTCTGTTTTATAGTTTTGAGGGAATTAATTATTCAATTTATTCACAACGTGAAATTGCCTCAATATTCAAAATATTCCATGCCCATCAAAAATTAAAATACCACAACAGTTTTATTATTTTAGAAATTCTACCTTTATAAAGTGCTAAAACATTTAGACAGCGAAGAAAGAGATGTAGCAAAAATAAATGTAACTGGAGAAGGAAAATGGATACAACATTATAGAGATTTGTGGTTTAAAGCTTCTACGGAAGAAGAAGAAGAAGAAGAAGAAGAAGAAGAAGAAGAAGAAGCGGAAGAAAACGAACTTATCTCAGGAAATATATTACCTTAGATGCACTGGAAACTGCATTAAAAGAAATGAAGAATATAAAGAAGATGGAATAAATTTAGAACTATGAAAATATGGTGGACCGATACTGAATCAGAGACTTTTGCACTTAATTAATAGTTATTGGAGTGCATGACAGATTCCATGATCATGGTCATATGCCCAAGTTATATCTGTATTTTAAAAAGGTGCTAGAAACAAATGTGAAAATTATAGGGGAATAAGTATTTTAAATACAGGTTATAAAATATATACTAGGATATTAAGTAAAAGATTAAAGCCATATCATATGTTTTATTATAAGTAGAACAAAATGGTTTTAGAAAAGGACGATCCTGTACAGATACTACTTTTACAGTTAAACATATAATAGGAAAAACAAGGGAATTTAACCTTGAAACACATATAGCTTTTATCGATTGGGGAAAAGCTTTGACCGTGTAAATAGGGGAAAACTATGAGAAATTATGTCTCGTAGAGGATATCCAAATCATTTAATTAAAGTACCAATAGGTATGTACAAAAATGCAACAAGCAGCGTCCATATTGGAAATGGAAGGTACAGCAAACGGATATATGTAAATCAAGGTGTAAGGCAGGGTTGCAGTTTATCTCCTATATTTTTTAACATTTATATAGATGGCCTTATTAGAGAGTGGATGTTTAAAATTTACGGAGGCATTCATATTGCACCAAATTTTACGCATGAGAATGCTATTTGCAGATGAGCAGATAATTTTAAGTATTGAAGATGAGCTGCAAAGAGCAGTGTATATTTTACACAAGTTATGTTTGTAATTAATAATATTATATAAGGGCAAGTCACGGGTTTTAAATATTTAGGAACGTATGTCAGCTATAAATCTGACAATGATTTTAAAAATAAATTACCTATGTTCCAGCAAATATGTGGTGCAATAAACAGAAGCCTTAAGACAAAAACCAGGAAAGAAACACGAATAAAGTTTTATAAAGTAATGGCCGTGCCTACTTTTCGTTATGGATCCGAAATATGGACCTTGACCAAAGCTGACATAAACAAGATACAGACTGCCGAAATGAGATTTTTAAGAACAGTAAAAGGATGCACACTTTAAGACAAAATTCCAAATGAAAAAATAAGGGAAAAACTAGAAATAAATCCTTTGGAAGACAAAATTACACTTACAGGAATGAATGGAGAAAGCATGTTAATAAATGCCCAGAGAAAGGATCCCAAGGAAAGTGTTAAACTATAGGCCTATTGGAAAAAGACATCCGGGAAGACCAAGAAAACGGTGGTCAGACATGTTTTGAAGCCGGAAGAGGGAGCATTGCCTAATCCCTGGAGTGAAGAAGAGGAAGAGGAGGAAGAGGAGGAAGAGGAGGAAGAGGAGGAAGAGGAGGAAGAGGAGGAGGAAGAGGAGGAGGACGAGGAGGAGGACGAGGACGAGGAGGAGGACGAGGAAGAGGACGAGGAAGAGGACGAGGAAGAGGACGAGGAAGAGGACGAGGAAGAGGACGAGGAAGAGGACGAGGAAGAGGACGAGGAAGAGGACGAGGAAGAGGAGGAGGACGAGGAAGAGGACGAGGAGGAGGACGAGGAAGAGGACGAGGAAGAGGACGAGGAAGAGGAGGAAGAGGAGGAGGAAGAGGAGGAGGACGAGGAGGAGGACGAGGAAGAGGACGAGGAAGAGGACGAGGAAGAGGAGGAAGAGGACGAGGAAGAGGACGAGGAAGAGGACGAGGAAGAGGACGAGGAAGAGGACGAGGAAGAGGACGAGGAAGAGGAAGAGGACGAGGAAGAGGACGAGGAAGAGGACGAGGAAGAGGACGAGGAAGAGGACGAGGAAGAGGACGAGGAAGAGGACGAGGAAGAGGACGAGGAAGAGGACGAGGAAGAGGACGAGGACGAGGAAGAGGACGAGGAAGAGGACGAGGAAGAGGACGAGGAAGAGGACGAGGAAGAGGACGAGGAAGAGGACGAGGAAGAGGACGAGGAAGAGGACGAGGAAGAGGACGAGGAAGAGGACGAGGAAGAGGACGAGGAAGAGGACGAGGAAGAGGACGAGGAAGAGGACGAGGAAGAGGACGAGGAAGAGGAAGAGGACGAGGAAGAGGACGAGGAAGAGGAAGAGGACGAGGAAGAGGACGAGGAAGAGGACGAGGAAGAGGACGAGGAAGAGGACGAGGAAGAGGACGAGGAAGAGGAAGAGGACGAGGAAGAGGACGAGGAAGAGGACGAGGAAGAGGACGAGGAAGAGGACGAGGAAGAGGACGAGGAAGAGGAAGAGGACGAGGAAGAGGACGAGGAAGAGGACGAGGAAGAGGACGAGGAAGAGGACGAGGAGGAGGACGAGGAGGAGGACGAGGAGGAGGACGAGGAGGAGGACGAGGAAGAGGACGAGGAAGAGGACGAGGAAGAGGACGAGGAAGAGGACGAGGAAGAGGAAGAGGAAGAGGACGAGGAAGAGGACGAGGAAGAGGACGAGGAAGAGGACGAGGAAGAGGACGAGGACGAGGAAGAGGACGAGGAAGAGGACGAGGAAGAGGACGAGGAAGAGGACGAGGAAGAGGACGAGGAAGAGGACGAGGAAGAGGACGAGGAAGAGGACGAGGAAGAGGACGAGGACGAGGACGAGGACGAGGACGAGGAAGAGGACGAGGACGAGGACGAGGACGAGGACGAGGACGAGGAAGAGGACGAGGAAGAGGACGAGGAAGAGGACGAGGAAGAGGACGAGGAAGAGGACGAGGAAGAGGACGAGGAAGAGGACGAGGAAGAGGACGAGGAAGAGGACGAGGAAGAGGACGAGGAAGAGGAAGAGGACGAGGAAGAGGACGAGGACGAGGACGAGGACGAGGACGAGGACGAGGACGAGGAAGAGGACGAGGAAGAGGACGAGGAAGAGGACGAGGAAGAGGACGAGGAAGAGGACGAGGAAGAGGACGAGGAAGAGGACGAGGAAGAGGACGAGGAAGAGGACGAGGAAGAGGACGAGGAAGAGGACGAGGAAGAGGACGAGGAAGAGGACGAGGAAGAGGACGAGGAAGAGGAAGAGGACGAGGAAGAGGAAGAGGACGAGGAAGAGGACGAGGAAGAGGACGAGGAAGAGGACGAGGAAGAGGACGAGGACGAGGAAGAGGACGAGGAAGAGGACGAGGAAGAGGACGAGGAAGAGGACGAGGAAGAGGACGAGGAAGAGGACGAGGAAGAGGACGAGGACGAGGAAGAGGACGAGGAAGAGGACGAGGAAGAGGACGAGGAAGAGGACGAGGAGGAGGACGAGGAGGAGGACGAGGAGGAGGACGAGGAAGAGGACGAGGAAGAGGACGAGGAAGAGGACGAGGAAGAGGAGGAAGAGGACGAGGAAGAGGACGAGGAAGAGGACGAGGAAGAGGACGAGGAAGAGGACGAGGAAGAGGACGAGGAAGAGGACGAGGAAGAGGACGAGGAAGAGGACGAGGAAGAGGACGAGGAAGAGGAAGGGGAAGATAAACTCTAATTGGCCAACAAACATCATCAATCCCTGGCGGGAAGTAAAGTAATTAATTACTTTGCTTTGATGGACATTGAAAATATTTTAAACAATTTTGAGTATTTACCTTAAAACCTCGTTTACTCGGATCACATTTGTATTTTTTTGTCAAATTTAATGATCATATTAGTAAGTACGCCAAATATTCGCTTTTTAGTTTGATTCAATGTAGGGTACCTGCATAAATTGTACAATAAATTATGTCAATATGCACGTACTATACTGTATGAACAATGCTACCTGTTGAGTTTAAGAAAGTTTTAGTAGTGTCACACGGTGTTGACGCGGTATGTCTCACCAGCTATAAATAGCGCCAGAAGAAAGCGTTGACCTAGAACCGAACCCGTCACTACACCTCTCTCAATCTCCTCATTTTTCCTACAGTGCCATTAAGTTTATCGTGTGTGTTTCAACCTAATTGCTTTTGTTTTATCAAAGTGTTTGGGAGTATAATTCAGTGTACAGGTTTAAACCGACATCAAAACGAAACATGGTCGTAGTTTCAATGGATAAAAAGTTGGATGTTATTAATCGAATTGATAAAAGAGAAATATTGAAGAAAGTAACTGCTGAATTGGTAGTTGCTGCGTACCAGCTGACAAGCATTGTGGCGTACTTGAAGCGTCAGCCCGACACCACTCCAGCTGAACTATTAATGATAAAGCGTTTGCGTGACCATACCTCATCCAAACGCCACACGTTTAAAACAGAAGAGTGTGCATCAATTCTTTGCTAAGAAATTATGCGATTTTATGTTATTCTGATTTTTATATTTTTGATGCCTTGTAAACAATACATACTATGTACTGCGCATGATTTTGTTATAAGACATTTGTTTATCGTCATAAACGGCAAGTCTGCTTTAAGAATTTTGGTTTGATTATCACCTATATAACCCAGATTTTCAATTTTCCGGATTGCCTTTGGTCCCAGCTACTACAAATAAACAAGGTTTTGCTGTAATTCTATTAGAGCTAAATACATTTAAATATTTTGAAGCCAAAGACTGAATTTGAAGTCACATAAATGGAGCACAAGCTCCAAGAATTCTAGGAGCACAGCACAAAAATGAATGCGCATGGAGCAGGTAGTGTAATAAAAATGTAAAGTCAAGAAAAATCAATTTTTAACACAGATTCAGCATGATCATGAGTCGAATTACCTGTTGGTCACCTTTTTGGCCCATAATTTGTCCAAATACTTCCGAAAATTTAAGCAGAAAAGAAGCGTTTAAAAGTAGCGAACATTGCTAGATTTTTAGAAGTGATGGAATCTAAAAAAAAGTCACTGCCAACCGATGACTGAAGGTTTCGGAGACATGTATATGCATAAACCTAAAAATCTCCAATTTTATAATTTTTTGGTCATTTTTCATTCCCAGAGTCCTTTAAGAGCTGAAATTAGGTCAAATGTTTCCAAACGTTACAAATTCAGTGTTTTGTGTCAAAATAATACTAGCACCTTTGGCTTCAATTACATATAACTTTTGCTCTCAGAGCGTTTTAAGCCTTCAACACGTGTTAATTTAAATTCCCAGGAGCATGCACCCTAGTCATCTGTGTTTACTTCCAACGTCTTTTACTGGACTTTGATTTTGTCACACCTTTGCGGATTGAGTAAGCTGTATATGATGCAGTTTGTAGCCAAACTTGTTCTTATTTTCATCAGAAAGTCCAATAGAACGAACTTTAAAATGGTACATGGTGCTTAGTATGCCATAACTTTATCCAAAATGTGACACAATGAAATCGAGCACCGATATTTAAAAATCTGAGCCTTTTTTTCCCTGAAATAACAGAAGAACGAAGAAAAATATGTGCCGATTTTGTGTATTGGCATCTAAATAATGTGGTTATGTTTTTATTTTTTGAAATTTCATGCTGTAATAGATATTTTCTCAAAACTATTAAACATATCTGTCTGAAACTTAAAATTCACTTATAATCGCGATGGCGCAGAGTCTGACAATATTTTGAAAATATGCACATAAAGACTGCAATGTTTAGAAGCTTCTCTTAAGGGTACGTTTGAGGGTGGCCGATGTGCTTATTTTGACCATTAGATAGAAGAAATCCATTTTTTTGAGTTTGGTCCAAAAACCGTACCACATTTAAACTATATATTTTCAAAGTTTTAATCCCCTAGTGCAGATATAACATATACGTCGACATTATTTTGAAAGCGCGGCGCCGTTAAAATGTACACTACGCACTTCAGAATATGGATAAAAAAACTGTCCAATTGGAAGGCTTTTATTGGTCACTGTTTATTTTTAAGAACATTGTTCTTCGCATAAGCAGGTGTTTTTGCAAATTTTTCACATTTTGCGCTGTAAAATTTTCCAGTGGCTGCACCGGCAAAGATACCAAGTGTTAGCTATCTCACACCACTGCTTGTAAACGCCACCCGGTAAACAAGGGCGATAATGAGCGGCTAGGAACAAAGGAATTCCAGACAGTTCGAGAAGTTGCAATTACAATTACGAAAAGCTTTGCGAAAGGCCGCAAGGGTATATAAGCAAGTCGGACGAACATACCGTGGAGTATTCAAAGGGTTGAAGTAAGGCAGTGTCGGGCCAGTTGAGTGTTTGGCGAATGGTATCGTCAAACAAATCAGTGAAATTTGTTTCAAGGTTACGATACAACGCAATTACTGTAAGCTGGCAAGGTCACGACAGATTGTAAATTGTGTTAACGATAAAATATAGGACAGTTGGTAACAAAGATATTACCGATCTGTAATTCAATAGCTCTTGCAGGAGATTTTAGGTAGTAAAATTGGTGTAAATTAAATTTTGAAATAAAGTTTGGTACAGGCAGTTTTTAGGTGCTATTAATGCCTATGTCAACAAACTAAATATGTAGGTGTAATACCTTAAAACTTCATTTTAACAGCCTGGTGTCTTCTTAATTGTTACTTTCTCTACTACGTACAGTAAGTAGAGGAAATATTCCATTCCATCCACAAATTTGATGTCAAGATTTCACCGGAAATATATGTTTTGGGGCCACTCTGAATCCAAAAACGCATTTTTAGAAAAAAGTCCGTGTATGTCTGTATGTGTGTATGTATATGTGTGTTTCTCTGTCTGTGTCTGTGTGTCTGTGTATCTGTGAACAGCATAACTCAAAAACCAAAAGTCGGTTAAAAACCAAAGTTCCTATTTAAGTTTAATATCTCTTAAGGATGCGACTCAAAGGTTTCAAGAAAATTCCTCCACCCTATACTACCCTTTACATGAAAAACTTTTCAAAACTTTTATTCTCGAAAGTGCCCCTAACATTTCGATTAAAATGTCACAGGTTTAAGATATTTTTATTGCTAATCAAATGTATATTTTGAATTTTCTGGCTATAGACCATGTAGTCCTGCTTACTCTGGATGACTTTTGCACAACTGATAAACCGCAAAAGATAGACCAAATCTTACTATGCAAAAAAATGTAGATCTTCCTAAAACAAACAATTTATGTCCGGAAATATATGTTTTGAGGACCCTGAATCAAAAAAGTATGTTTAAAATAAGATTTGCCCTCTGTGTGTGTGTGTGTGTGTGTGTGTGTGTGTGTGTGTGTGTGTGTGTGTGTGTGTGTGTGTGTGTGTGTGTGTGTGTGTGTGTGTGTCAGTCTGTGGACAACATAACTCAAAAAGGAAAAGTCGGTTAAAAACCAAAGTTGGTATTTAAGTTTAATGTCTTTCAAGGATACACACGAAGGTTTTGAAGAAAATTCCTCCACCCTAAACTACCCCTCACAGTGAAAGTTTTTCGACCATTTTGATTTACTTGAAAATGGCTCTACCAATTTTGATTAAAATGCCATACGTTTGAGATATTTTTATTTCAAATGAAATTTAGATTTTGGGTTTTCTGGCTATAGCCTATGTAGTCCTCTTTACTCAGGATGACTTTTGCATAACTGATAAACTATAAGAGATAGACCAAATCTTACTATATAAAAATGTATATCTTGTTAAAACACACAATGTATGTCTGTATATATAATGTTTATCTCAAGTAACACGAAGAAGATATAGGAACAAGAATTTGTAAGAATGGTTAACACAAGAGTAGAGAAAGTCATGTGAGTGCCACACACTTTCCTTTTCCGCTGCAAACGAGTATGATACATAAACAGCGAGTTTTGTTCTGATTTAAAATTATTTTATAATCCATCAAAAAGAGTATGAAGAGCGTGTATAATTGTCATTCAGATGCATAAACTCCTTAAAAACGGAATGTCTTTAGTATATTTAATTTCCAGTCATCGCTATAACTTTAACAATGCGTATTAGCTATCTATGCCATTCGGTTCTATTTATTAAAGCCCTAACCTTAAGTTCCTTTTTGCCGAGGACTAAGTACATAAATTAAATAAGAAACAAAATCCACATTTAACAAGTGTCAATATGAATAAAATGTATCAAGTATCAATATATATTTTATGAAAATGAAATTATTTCCCATAGTGTATTCCGGTAACTGTAAACGTGTGTTTTGACGCATCGTCATGTTGCTGTGATGGCAATACTGTATGGGTGTGCTTTTCAAGTCGTATGGAGCGCCACAATTTAACTACATGTTTAGGAATTGTATACCCCGGGCAGCAATCAATAGGCCGTGAATTGAAATGTCCTCCAGTTTATACCTGTCTTTATAATAGGTCACAGTTGGCAAATAAACAGATCGTTTCTCCCTGTCGAGTTCATCCGGCAGTCCACCATGGGTTTCAAAGCGTATCGTAACATCCGGTGTGAAACCTTGTATAATGGATTATCTCTATATGTCTATTGTTCCCATCAGTGACAGAGACCTCATCATAAACAGAAAACCCATGACTTTGTAGGAAGTTGGCGATCTTGTTGCCGATGAAATCTCTTGTATTGAGTGATGACTTCGAAACCTTCACCAAAAGGGCACCGTGTTAGATGACGCCGTGGCGACATATGCGACTCGCGTCCGGGAGGTCCCGGACTTAATCCCCGGTAACCGCGCACTCTCAGAGGTCTCACCTTGTCACTAAGCTAATGCGGGAGTGGTTACCTTCATTCCACCGTTTCCTTTCCTTCCCTTCCTCATTCCATTTCTCCTGTCATCTTCCATGTCTGGTTGTCAGTGCGGTGGTTCGGGCAGCTGCGGGCAGATGGTGCAGTTACTTACACACCGACAAAAGGTGGTTTCTTGGTATCTACCCGGCAGGGATTGGACACAGCGTTACGCATTCTCTCCATTCTCTCTATAATCCTCCATAATCTCTAATTCACTAATTTATTGTGTGTACTCACTGGAGGTTTTCCTTTGTGTCAGAGTGTGATTAGATCTCAATACTTCTCGGCGTTATCTATTTACGTATTTATATTTATTTATTTGCATCGGCACAGGACCTATTTCTACTCCAAGGTCCTGCACACAGTAAGATGTTTCTTGTTTCATATTTCTCCTGGTATTGACGTAGTCGTTGTTTGCTATAGTTAGTCTGTGGTAAATGTTCACGTGCAGTAGTTTTGCTTCCTAAATGGTGCGAAGTATACCCAAGTCCTTTGTATTGTTTGCCCAGTAAATTATAATATAGAGTTTATCTTTTGGCAGTTCCAAAATGTCTTTGGCTCCGCTCTTCAACATTTTACCAGCGGTGATTAGAAATGTTTCAGGTAATTTAAAAAGAGAAGAAATTGAAAGTGTGTGGTAGAGAGATTATGTTTCACAATAACATTAGTGGTTTGATGGTAAGCTCAGTATGCCAGTATTATGCAGCAAAAGAGATTTCATTGCTCAACCCAGTGATTAGAGGGAAGTTTAAACCTTTTCAAAACAGGCTGAAGAATTCTAGGATTGCTTATAGAAAAATTGTAAGTACAGAAAAACAATTGTGAGCGCTACAGTTGCCCAAGGCTCCATTGGAAACAACAAGAACGCTTTCGCCGTAACTAAAATTATACATATAGTGTAACGCCGGACGCGGCGCAACACAAAGAACTGTCGGGGCTAAACTACTTCACATCACACACCAGGGCGGTGAGCAAGAAACACGACCAAGGTCAGGCTGCCTCGCGCGACTGTTTGTGGGTACGTAGCGCGGCACATAAAAACGATTGCTGGAAAATTCGAAAAGTAGCCGGCCTATATGTAGAACTTATCCTCGCTATATAAGAAGGCGAGACAGAAATACAGGAGTGGGGAGTTACAGACAGGAATCACTCAGTTCTTAGCTTGAGCGCGCGCGCGTGTGAGTGAGTGAGTGAGTGAGTGAGTGAGTGAGTGAGTGAGTGAGTGAGTGAGTGAGTGAGTGAGTGAGTGAGTGAGTGTGTGTGTGTGTGCGTGCGTGCGTGCGTGCGTGCGTGTGTGTGTGTGTGTGTGCCATCGCGTCGTGAAGGAAGATAGCGAAGCAGTTATGAGTGCTGAGTCATTGTATCGTCAGAGTTGCTGTTTGAGCCACAGAGAAAGAGAAGAAAGACAGTGAAAGGACTGATTCAAGGTTACGAGAAGACAACAGTTGTGAGTTGTAATATCACGGAGGACTGTATACTGTGTGAACGACAGTAAACGAGAACTTTGCATTTGTGCAAGAGTTTTTGAAGGAAATGAAGTCAGAAAAAAGTAGTTGGACTGGACTTTTGTCGTTTTGTCACATTGGTGTCAGAAGTGGGATTTGTCAAATTGTCATTTTGTCACACTATGTTATAACTAGTTTTGTACTTAGTGACCAACTGATTTAACACAAATGGCAATGAATCGTATACGTTTTTGACATTGAGTGCCTTGCAGAACATTTTCCTGTCTTTCGCAGTTTCTTAGATATAAAAAGTTGAAATCTACAACTTCGTTTTAATAACCCAGTATAACGTCACTGTAACCGAGAGAGTACTGCGTAATTGGGCAAATTTTGGGTGGATGTATTTTTGGTTATACAAAACATGGAAATAAATATCCTTTCTCTTTCACTCCTGTGCCGTTTTTGATTGGTAACTCAGGGAATCTGCATCTGTCTCAATAGTTGGAGAATAACCTTCCTAAAGATTCTGTAGATGCAATAACAATGGTATAATCAGGGAAATTCGGTTGTTTAGGTACTAAGCTTTAGCTGCCATTATGCCGTTGGTCAGCGAGGATACTCTTACACGTAGTATGTAAGTGGAATAATGTAATTATCATCATCTTTTCCACCGTTTAACTTTGGTACTGCTTATCTAAAACGGAGAGGGTATTCGACCAGAAATGCAGTCAGTCCCAGGAATATGTATTCATTCATTCATTCATTCATTCATTCATTCATTCATTCATTTACTCACTCACTCATTCATTCAGTCAGTCATTCATTTATTCATCTATTCATTGATTTATTGGTTTATTACGCACATTAGAAGGAGGCCTGCTGTGTATATGTGCAGACAACATAATTGCAAAAATATTTATGTACACCAGGATACTTTTAATTCTCACTGCATTTTACGTAGTCGGCAAGTAATAAGACACAAACAACAATTTACTCAGAAAAAATGCAGGGTGGGTTATAAAATAGTGTGTGCATAACACTCTGTTTTTTCGTTTTTTTTGTTTTTTCCTTCTTTCTGTCCGTTCTTCCTTCCTCCCTCCCTTCCTTCCTTCCTTCCTTCCTCCCTTCCTCCCTTCCTCCCTTCCTCCCTTCCCTCCCTTCCTCCCTTCCTCCCTTCCCTCCCTTCCCTCCCTACCCTCCCCTCCCTCCCTTCCTTCCCTTCCCTCCCTTCCCTCCCTTACCACCCTTACCTCCCTTACCTCCCTTACCTCCCTTCGCTCCCTTCCCTCCCTTCCCTCCCTCCCTTCCTTTCTCTCTTTCTCTCTTTCTCCCTTCCTTTCCTTTCCCTTCCCTTTCCTTTCCTTCGTTTCCTTCCTGTCTTTCGTTTCCTTCCTGTCCTTCGTTTCCTTCCTGTCCTTCGTTTCCGTCCTGTCCTTCCTTTCCTTCCTTTCCTTTCTTTCTGTCGGTCTCTGTCGGTCCCTGTCGGTCTCTGTCGGTCCCTGTCGGTCTCTGTCGGTCTCTGTCGGTCCCTGTCGGTCTCTGTCGGTCTCTGTCGGTCTCTGTCGGTCTCTGTCGGTCCCTGTCGGTCCCTGTCGGTCTCTGTCGGTCTCTGTCGGTCTCTGTCGGTCTCTGTCGGTCTCTGTCGGTCCCTGTCGGTCCCTGTCGGTCTCTGTCGGTCTCTGTCGGTCTCTGTCGGTCCCTGTCGGTCTCTGTCGGTCTCTGTCGGTCCCTGTCGGTCCCTGTCGGTCTCTGTCGGTCTCTGTCGGTCCCTGTCGGTCTCTGTCGGTCTCTGTCGGTCCCTGTCGGTCCCTGTCGGTCCCTGTCGGTCTCTGTCGGTCTCTGTCGGTCTCTGTCGGTCTCTGTCGGTCTCTCTCGGTATTTCTCTGTCTGTATCTCTCGGTCTCTCTCTGTATTTCTCAGTCTGTATCTCTCTGTATTTCTCTGTCTGTATCTCTCGGTCTCTCTCTGTATTTCTCAGTCTGTATCTCTCTGTATTTCTCTGTATGTATCTCTCGGTATTTCTCTGTCTGTATCTTTCGGTCTCTCTCGGTATTTCTCTGTCTGTATCTCTCGGTCTCTCTCGGTATTTCTCTGTCTGTATCTCTCGGTCTCTCTCTGTATTTCTCTGTCTGTATCTCTCTGTATTTCTCTGTCTGTATCTCTCTGTATTTCTCTGTCTGTATCTCTCTGTATTTCTCTGTCTGTATCTCTCTGTATTTCTCTGTCTGTATCTCTCGGTATTTCTCTGTCTGTATCTCTCGGTCTCTCTCTGTATCTCTCTGTATTTCTCTGTCTGTATCTCTCTGTATTTCTCTGTCTGTATCTCTCGGTATTTCTCTGTCTGTATCTCTCGGTCTCTCTCTGTATTTCTCTGTCTGTATCTCTCTGTATTTCTCTGTCTGTATCTCTCTGTATTTCTCTGTCTGTATCTCTCTGTATTTCTCTGTCTGTATCTCTCGGTCTCTCTCTGTATTTCTCTGTATCTCTCTGTATCTATCTGTCTCTCTGTCTCTTTCTTTCATTTGCTGGCGTGTTTGTTTCAGACATGTGTTTACGTTTTAGCAGTTTTACCTGTGTGACAGGTTTCAAAATGTGTGACTTTTTCTTTTTCTAGTTACAACTAAAAACGACTCCATGTGAATATTTGAGTGTTTTCTTTTCTTTTTACTTTTCCTTTTTTCAAACCATGCACCTCACCAGGTTGTTGCACATTTGAGTTACCCACTTTCTAGGCAAATATTTATTCTGGTTAATATAAATTTCATAGAAGAACCTCGTTGTACATGAATAATATAATATACATATAAGCAAATACCGTTAGGAGAGAAACTTATACGAGTGACCTTCAGTGGACCGGTGAAGGTAAAAATACTGTAGATCTAGTCAATCTTGATGTACGGAGAAACATTAACTAAGACAGTTTCGGGTTGAGCAAGTTGAGGGAGAAGACAGGCAGACAGCCATGTGACCTATATGTGCTAGGTTTATATACATTTTCAGTGTTTATCCAGCGGTATACTGCCCTGAATCAGCGACTTGAATTGGCTTGCAAACTTTATGCCAAATTCGAGTCTCATGATATAATGTCGGAATAAAAATCTTTGGAACTATTATGAGGAAATAGAAAATATCAAAACGTTTTCCATGTAAAGGGTAGTTTGGGAAGCAGTATTTTATCAGTCTGCTTGACGTGGTTTTGGAAAATACTGAATTTATATACGTAGAATGGTATATATCAGAAATGTCGTACCTTTTTATGAAAATGCGTTTTTAAATATTTATTTTGGGTTCCTCAAAAGGTGTATTTTTGGTAAAATTTCTATATCAGATTTATGGGTGCGGGTAGCGCAATATTTACTCTCAACCTACTATTGCAGGCCTCTAAAGTAAGCAGGCGTGAATTTCAGGCTACAAAGCTGTAATATGAATGATGTTTCTAAAAGAGTATTTCCGAAAGGACGAGGAAAATGTGGAGAATAAAAGGCTGAGAAGAAACATTTCAGAACAGCACTACAGAAACAAATGGTACGAACACCTTAATAGAATGAACGAAGATGGGGTTCCCCAAGAGCCGAAGCTATCAAGAGAGGCGATTAAACAAATGGATACAGCGGCGCTAGATTTGGAGCCGGAACGAATCATTTGGTTTTTGCTTAACGATCGATGATCCTCATGATGATGATGATGATGAAAAGGGAATGAAATTAAACTATAATGCTTCACTATTCTTGGAAGTTATTAATGTTCACATTTAGAAAGCGCTTGTAAATTTTGATACAACCACATTTTTATCAACTGTTATTTGGTGCCGTTCCGATATTTTTTCAATGATTCTTTTATCTTCAAAACTTATATTAAATTTAATATGCTTTATATCTGAAGTTTTATAATATTATGTAGTCTAAATATATTATCATCATGGGGAGTTCTATAATAATTTATTATTATTATCACTTTTCTATTGACTGCCTATCATAGACACATTATTGTGTTCCACCCAAGCATTTGAACCACCTCAACAATACCCTACACTTCACGTCAAAAAATTCAGTCATTTTTAGTTCCAAAGCTGTTCAGTTTTCATTAAAATTCTCCTCTGAAAGTAAGACTAAGGCGTAGCTATATATTGAACCCTATACAACCATATATATAAAACCATGATAGACGCTAAAAACGTATTGTGGAAAAAATGTGGATCATATTAAAGCATACAGCTTATGACAATTATATTTTTCGTAACGTTAGTAGTTTTCGAAATATTCCACGTTGTAGGATTACGTCTCGCAAATATAAGCGATTTTTCTGATGATGTTTGAAAACTTCATTACTTCCTCTAGGAATAACTTAGGAATTTCTTTTTTCGTGATTCCTATTTGAATTTATATCTTTATCACTTCAGCAAAAATAAAAAAGCGCTTTGACGAAGGTAAAATAGTAAAATTTTTAAATGAACCTTATAAATGATATGCAAGGCTCATTGGCAGAGAATGTTGTCTGGCTTTCCCATAAGGGTTTTTGCTCTCACATTTCATGCTTTGATTGCTTCACGTTTTGTCACTATTTTTTTTTAACTTTGTGTACCATGTACCTAGTAAGAAAGCGAATTGCTGGATTCCACTCAAAAATCTTTATACAAATTTCACCGGAAATATACTTTTTGACAACCGTTTATCCAAAAAGAATCCCCTTTAGAAGAGGGGATGACCGTGTGTGCTTGAATCAAAGAGAACAAGATAGACAGAGATAGTATGTGAAAGAGAGAGAGAGAACATTGCTCAAAAACAAAATGCTGAATAAATACCAAAATTGATATTGCAGTTGCGTACCTTTGAAACATACAGTACGAAGATTTTCAAGAAAAGTTCCAACAACAAATTGCTTTTAAATTGAAAATTTATCGTTATTTTACTGCCTCGCAATTGGCCATAACGAATATGACTAAAATGCAATATATTTAAGGTACTTACATGTCAATAAGATGTATAACTTCAATTTTGGGGAAATAATTTTGTATTACTTGTTTTTCTTTTGTTTTTAACGTCATTTAACCTCTTACCTCATATCGGACGATAAGTGAAATGCGTGAAATAATGCTCTAATGAGCCTGGGATCCATGGCGCTTAAAGTTACCCGACAGGGATTAACTACTCGGTATAAGGAAACAACTCTAAAAGAAAGAAACATCTGGTTAATTTGCCCTAGCCGAGATTCGAACTCAAATCCCTTGTATAATTATTTTGTGTAGCTGGTAAAACAAAGAGGCAGGCTACATCTTTCATAATTGAAAATGAAGATCTTTTTAAAATACACAATTTATTTGAAATATAATTATGTTTTGTGCCATCAGCCATTTCCTAGATATCTATCCAATTAATTGGTTTGATCTTTTCGAATACGTTCAAACTTTTATCTTTTCTGTAACCTACCAAGTAAGTAGAGGAAGTAGTGCATTTCACTGCAAATGAATGTTTTGAGGCCTCCTAAATCCAAAAAACAGTCAGCTCACGAACGTGTGTGTGTGTGTGTGTGTGTGTGTGTGTGTGTGTGTGTGTGTGTGTGTGTGAATAGCATTACTAAACTAAACCCCGGCGCGACAGCCCACAAGGGGCCAAGGCCTACCGCCCAGCCGCTGCGTCCCCCACTACAGGCGTCACTGGTGAGGTGCAGTATTGGAGGGTGGGACGTGGTCAGCGCCCCGAGCCCTCCCGGCGGTCTTCTAGACCCGGGACCGCTACTTCTCTATCAAGTAGCTCCTCAATTGGTCCCCCCGGGACCTAACGAGGCTGAGTGCACCCCGTGCCAGACCTCCCAGAGGGGATAAAATCCCCATGCTGGTACCGGGGATCGAACCCGGGTCCTCCGCGCCAGAGGCAAGCGCGCTACCAACTGCGCTACGGAGGCGGTCGAATAGCATTACTAAGAAAAGCAAACATCTGATAAATCACCCCCCCCCCCACTCCAAACTGTCGTTTGCTCGTGAAAATGTTCGTTTCTTTTAATGTGCTCAATATAGCTGCAACGATTTTGAATAAATGTCGTCTATTTAAGACAATTACCTGCTTAATAAAATATGTATGTCTTAAATTTTCTGGCAGTAGCGTGTAAAGATTTTTTCATTTTTATTGAATATTGGACAGTTATGTATGATTGGCAAATCGTAAGAGACAGGGAAAAAACTACTAAATAAAAATATAGATGTACTTTAAGCATGAACTGTATATAAAGTAAGTTATTATGGATTTAACAATTTTCAAGATTCTTTGTTATAAGTAACTAAGCCTTTTTCTCGTGGTCATGCAAGAATCACGGAATTTTCTACTGTCAACTGTCCTTTTAAACTGTACGGTCGGTCTACGATATTTCTGTGTACCTACAACAAAATGTGTACTAAACGCACTTTTGCAAACGCGTTAAATGAAGTTTTTAGAAATATTTTTAAAACCTCTGATGTATTGTACTCACGTGACATTCGCTATTCTTGCAAACACTTATTCCGGTATTTACTTCAAGTTAATCGATATCAACATATGCAGAAATTATGTTATTGTTAATCTTCCTCTAGGTATAGGAAGAATATAGTAGACTTTAAGCGATAGTCAAATCAGATTTCCGTTGTCTTTGCATGACCAAGAGATAAAAAATGAATAACGGCCTCCAATCTGAGAACTTCTACAAATTGTGTGTTTTAAAAAGATCTACATTTTTACTTTCTCTACTGGTAAGTAGGGGAAGTATTGTGTTCCACCCAAAAATTCGACGTCGAGAATCCAAAGATAGCATTTTTAGAAAAAGGTCCGTGTTTGTATGTGTGTCTGTGTGTCAGTCAGTCTGTGGACAGCATAACTCAAAAAGGAAAAGTCGGTTAAGAACCAAAGTTGGTATTTAAGTTTAATGTCATTCAAGGATGCGACACGAGGATTTTGAAGAAAATAGCCCCACCCTAAACTACCCTTTACATGGCAAATTTTTCGAAAATTTTGATTTTCTTGAAAATGGCTGTAACGATTTTGATTAAAGTGACATATTTTTGAGATATTTTTATGGCAAGTGAAATTTATATCTTGAATTTTCTGGCTATAGCCCCTGTAGTCGTATTTACTCTGGACCACTTTCGCATAACTGGTTAACCGTTAGAGATAGACAAAATTATACTGTACAAAAATCTTGCTAAAATACACAATTTATGTCTCAATATATTTTCTTGTAGGGTGCACCATTTCGGAGATATCCCTTGTTATGTGTGTGAGTTTCGGAAAACTTAGAACTTTCGTAAAATGGATCATCGCTGTTCATTTGTTTATATGTCAAGTGTGCAAAGACAACAGAATCTCAAACATTTGACTATCGCACAAAGCCTACTATATTTTAATATTCCCTTTGCAGCAACAAGGAAATAAGCAATAAGATAACTTGTACAAATGTTTGTCTTAGCTAACAAGAAAGAAGATATAGGAATAAGAGTTTGTAAGAATGGTTAGTACAAGAGTAGAGAAAGTCATGTGAGTGCAACGCATCAGATTTTTGTATAGTAAGATTTGGTCTATCTCTTACCGTTTATAAGTTATAAAAAGTCATCAAAAGTAAACAGAACTACCTGGCCTTTGCCAGAAAATTCAAAATATACAATTAATTTGCCATAAAAATATCCCAAACATATGGAATTTTAATCAAAATTATTAGAGCTATTTTTGAGTAAATAAGAATCTTCGAAAAATTTGCCACGTAAAGGGCAGTTTAGAGTTCAGGAATTTTCTTCAAAATCTTGGTATCACATCGGTGTTAGATATTAAACTTAAATATCAACTTTGGTTTCTAACCGACTTTTCGTTTTTGAGTTATGCTGTTTGCATACAAACACAGACACACACACACACACTCTCTCTCTCTCTCTCTCTCTCTCTCTCTCTGACACACACACACACACACACACACACACACACTCATACACACACGAACTTTTTCCTAACTTTTTTTTATCCAGGAAACCTCAAAACAATTTCTGGTGAAAACTCCACATACTTAGGAGAAAAAGTAAAGATGGGGAATTTCAGATGAATATAATGCTTTTTTCTCAATACACTCCTTTGTTTTGGTAGCTACTAAATGGAAAACCTGGTAAGGGGCGCTGTTCATAATTTTCCTTCTATTTAAACTTTTGCTTACACCATATTGCCATGTAAATGTAAATAGTACCGGTAACAGACACACAACTGGTGTGCTCCTTCATAGCTATTAGAGGGGAGAACTGGTGTTGTATTTCTACATATACACACGCTGTGCGCCATTCCTATTAAGTACTGGTAGGCTTAAATCATCCATAATAGCTATAAGCTGGTTCTTTAGTTTTTTCTTAATTTCTTCTTCTTCCCACTCACGGTTTGGAATATCTGGGTCCCAGTGCCATCCACCCCTTGGCTGGTCTTCAGATTCGTCTCTTTCCTAATAGCCTTTATCTAGTATACGCCAGCAATGGCATTCTGCCATCCAGTATCTTGTCTGGTGTTCTTTCCATTTTTCTCTGCTATTTTTACTTTTGCTATTGCTTACCTAAGACAAGTAAAGGAAGCAGTGTATTTCAGCCAACACTTTTAGGAAAGGGTCTTTGGGTACATGTGTTCGTATTTTTATTTCTTACTTTCTTTCTTTGATATTTATATGTTACTGTAGGTTTTCGCTTGTATAACTTATTTTCACAAACATACTTTCAAATTTCATTGAGGTCAGAGAATAATCTTAAATAAATAAAAATCCTCAGCCGAGAATAGCACTCTAAACCTCTCGATGAGAAGTCAGCTGGCTGATCACTAGATAACGACGGTGGCCTTGCTCATTTTGTTCTTGTCGAAAACAGCTCTTACCACTTTGTTGCTATTAACTCCCGAGTGGAAGAGGAATGAAGAGAACCACGGGAGGCTATAGACCACGGCACTAGGAAGTCCCTAGCAGTTCTAGGTGAGAAGGTCCGTTCTACTGCATGAGCTGCCTAGAGAGGGGGATAAACAATTGCTAGCGTCCCTCAAGTGTCCATCGGGAGTTCTCTTCCTTTTAAGCAAACATCCCCGACATCTATCCTACACAGCAATGCCCTACAAACCCAGAAACACATCTGAAACGTGAAACAGAATGTAAATTAAAGTAAAATGAGGGAAAGGAAATCGTGGTAGATGAGAAATCACCCAGCATTTGGCTTACCGATCAGAGACAGTTGCGAAAAACTCATGGTCATCCTCAGTGGTCAACGGGAATGGAACCTAAGACCTTTCTGATACGTTACCTTGAAGCCACCTGGTTCGGTAAAGGTTTAGCTAAACGGCTTAATAAGAGCAACACATGCCTCTTTGTTATGCTTACACTACAATCGAAAACGACACTAGACATCGTGATAAGTTTTGCACACACTAACAACAACGAACAATAAAACTTTAAGAACTTCTTAAATGTTCATTCTAATGAAATATAGGAAATACAAAAGCTTGTTACGACTATCATATATTAATTATGTTATGTCATACTTTTTCAAAGCTTAATAATAAGCGATATTTCTTCCTTTCAAATAAACTACTGTCGCATATTTGGGCATGGATTCGCTCATTCTTGATCTAAAACGTTCATAGAAACTGAGCTGAAAACGAAAAGAGTTATGTATTTGAATAAAATCGCACGAAGAGTTCAACCATGTGTATGCTTTATAAGGATGCTGTAATATCCAAAATATTAATATAATCACCAAAGTATCGATACTAATAGAGGCGATAAGATTGTTAGACTAAACATTATAATTCACGTAGGTAATTCCTGAAAATAATTACTTAACATCGGTTAATTAAATTGCTAGCATAATATTTAATCATTAGAGGTAAAATGTTAAATTCGAGGTAATAATATTAACTCTTAGTGCTCAGCACTGCTTTAAATTTCATAAGAATTTTAAATTTTTTAAATTTATTTTCAACAAAGGTTTAGCAGAATTACTAGTCTGCCCTGAAAACGCTTGCTATGTTTCTATGATAGTATTTGTAGAAATGTTGGTTTTTAAATATTTCTTGATATCCTAGCTTAGTTACTTTAGTAGCTAACATTTAGTCTAAATGTTATAAATGTTAAAAAAATCATGTTTTAAAATGTTATGCTTTACAAATTTTCCATGCGATGTAATGAGTACCCAATCTTGTCCCAGTTATCACCAGGAACTTGAGCAGAATAAACTTAAAAATCTGGCATACGGCTGTGCTGCAGTTTTAAATTAATATACGGCATAATTAATTCGACCACTGATGATAAACTATTACAAAAAGTATTACATTAAAATTTTAAAGCGTTTGTTTTGAACAATCAGCAGAGCGATTAAATTTCAATGTGCCAGTTGTACTGAAATAATATAATAGGATTTTCATTTTCTTCAAAATTATGATTTATGCAGCGTGTAGAACACCTGATTAATTAACATAATAGACGTAAAATATTTTTTCTTAAAAAGTTATTAAAGATATCTGCATACAATTTATAACACACTTATAACTGTGGTTGAGAAATTGAGATATCAATTTGAAAAGTTAGGTTAAAAACTTTTAAATTTAACCTATGGTTAGCCTTAAGGTTTTGCTGAAAAGCCGCACGGATATTTGGAAGATCATTCCAATATAACATAGCGTATATAAAAAGCTATTTTATTGTATGCGACTGCAGTCGTGCTATCAAAAGTGGCCTAGGATAATCTGTTTAAACACATAGATTTGGCTACAATGAATGTGTTTTAATAGAGGCTGTAGTAATTTACAAGATTTAGTGTCATAAATAAGATGCAAGGGACGAGGAATAAATCCGAGACAACTCAAGAATTACTATAATTGACCCTTCATACTTGAAGCTGCATCACCGGCCTTCAATTCTCAGCTCTAAAATCCAATGCATCCTTTTATCTAAATCTGGAAAACCGTTTCCAGAACCCAAAGTACTAATGAACAATCATCGCATGCCGATTGTCCATAACGTTCGTATCTTTGGATTGCAATTTGACAGGAAATTCACCCGTACCTCATATCTTAAAATGCCTAGTTTACTGCTTAAAGAGGCAGAATATTTTGAAAGTGTTATCTACCAAAAATTCGGGAGCTGACTTCAGTATCGTAATCCGTACATACAGGATAATTATATACGAACTAAGCATGATTATGGGTGCATTGTATATTACACCGCTAGTCCCACTGCCCTTAAGATGCTGGAATATATTCAGTCTTCTACATTCAGATTGCGTTGGAAGCCTTTCAGACAAGTCCTGCTGAGAGTTTACAAATAGAAGCTAACGAGCCGTCTCTACACAAGGAGGAAGATCCTTAGTTTGTTGTACGCCTCAAAGATTGCGGCTATACCAACCAGACTCCGTTGGTTTCCCATATCTCTTCCCTTCTAACAAATGTAATAGCAACAGTTCATGCAAAGACAGCCGAATTTTAAAGCCATCATATAGCGACCAGCTCTTAAAATATTTGACTATGGCTTAAACCTACAGTCTTCCCTTCTTCTCATTGTGCGTACCAGGAAATTTGTAATATAACCATTTTCACGAATATCGTAAAGTAGGTATAAGAATAAGCGTTTGTACAAGAGTGAAAGGAAAAGCTCATGTGAGTGCAGCACATCACATTTTTTAAATGGAACATGCCATATTCTGTCACGGAAGTTTTTGCATTCTTCATCTTCACTCAAAGGATAGAATCATTAAGAATTGCTGTCTTATATTCAGGTCATTTAGAGAAAGAAAGGGTCTAAACACGATTTGCATATTTCCACCTGCAAAATGTAGATGGAAAGAAAAATTTTAATACAAATGTTTTAAATTACTTTCCCCCTGCTGTAATCTGTCTTCTAAATCTCTGTGCTATCCTGCGACATACGTAATACCTGTGTAGAAATATGTCTGCAGTCCTTGAAAGTTTTGTTTTGCAGATCTGCATTTTCTAGTTGCACGTCGTATCCCTATGACATAAAAAATCGCTTAATGGTGTCATATCTGGAGAAAGTGGTAGGCATAAATCCTTTGGTTCTAGTCCATCTTTCCTGCCGAAAGACCATTCAGTTCACCATTTGAAAATGTTTCAGAAAATTAGTAACAGTCAAATAAATTGTAAATATTTCTTCAGTTCCTATATAAATACAAGTAAAAAAGTAGCGCGACTTTAAAGCAATGTAAATCTCTGAAATAGTTGATCCAGAAATAATTTATATAAGGCAAATTACGAACTTTCGCAAGTCTACATTTTTGTCCACAAAGATTTCGTGGACGGTTTACCAGTCATACAAAAGTCATTCAGAATGAAAATAACTTCAGGATGTTTGAGAAGCGCATTTCATTAATTTTCATGAAAATATCCAAAATGTACAATGTACAATGTAACCATTGCTGCTCTTTGCAGATGATGTAACAAAGAAATGAAGAACAAATGAAGATGATTTGCAAAAAGTGTGCATGAACTAGGAGAAACCTTAAAAGGATGTGGACTTAGGATATCAATGAGTAATACAATAATACAACAATACATTGGAACAAACAAGTAAACTTAATTACTTGTGATACACATAGCTTATAATAATAATGAAGATCTAAACAATAAAGTAAATAAATTGGAGTATATTTGTGGGACATTAGCAAGAACATTAAAAAGGAAGGTAAGGAAATAAGCATTTAAAACTTTACAAAGTAATGGTTGTGCCAGCAACAATGTATAGATGTGAAGCAAGGCTGATAAAAGAGGAGGGTTGGAATAGAATTAATGCAGCTGAAATGAGTTAACTAAGAGCAATTAATGAATGTACAATTATGGACAAAATAAAAAAAAAAAAAAAAAAAAAAAAAAAAACGAAGAAATGAACGCATTGAATGTTTTTCCTAAAAATGAAAAGGTAGAGGAATATAGAAACCGATGGAAACAACATGTACAAAGAATGGATGAAAAACGCTTCCGTAAGGTGTGAGTACCAGCCGATTGGAAGAAGAAAAAGCATCGGAAGATTCATGAGGAGACGGAGAGAAACCTAATCCGTATTGAGTTGTTGATCTTTTTTTAAAAAATTAACGTCCTCCAACATAATGTCATATCGGACGGGGAATGAATGAAACAGGTGAAATGATGCCCAAATGAGCCCGAGGTCCATGAAGCTTTAAGTTACCCGAGATTCGTCTTCTCAGGATATGGGAAAACCTCGGAAAAAGCATCCGGATAACTCAGCCTAACGAGATACGAGCTCGCGACCTCTTGAACGTGAGGCCGCCGCGCTAATCATCACGCTATAGATGCGGCTGATGACGAGGATGGCGATGATGACGACGATGACGATGACGACGATAATATAGTGTTTTAATGAAGATTGTTAGGGTTGTGCTGTGTGAAAAGTTATTTGGGTTGGGAGAATTTTCTAGAATATATTTTTGTCGCAACCTTGGAATATGTTGAACTTATGTACCAAGTTTGTTACGTATCTGACTTAACGATATGCTGTTCAGTCACACCACATCCAGAGACACTTTCTCTAAAAGTGTTTTGTCTTTTTGGATTCAGTGAGCTTCACAAGGGGTATTTCCGGTGAAGATTCGGTGTTGAGTTTTGTATGTAATGCAATAAGTGCGAGTACTTCTACTTGCTATAGGTAAGAAGCATAAAAAGTAAAAAAGAATAGAAGCAGGAGAAATAAGTAGCTCAGATATCCTGCTATATACATGTATATGATTAATTACTAGACAATACTGTAAGTGTTATATCTTTAAACCTCTGACGTATCATTAACTTCATGTTTCTGTAATAACAATGAGAATCATAAGTTGCTGTGAGTCGCTGAAATGCTAAGCGGAACCCTTGCGGCAGCTACTAAGTATGTATAACTCGAACGCAATCTTTAGGCGCTATGGACTGCCGATAATCCATAAAAGCAAATGTCTTCTGATACACAAAAAAGACACGAAAAAGGACATGAATTTCAGAAAAACACGCTCGTTTATCAATAAGGTCCTGCCTACTTCATTAGTACCCCAGGAAACTCCCTACACTATATTGGCAAATCTTAAGCTTCTTATTCAGCTCGGGCCAAATAACCTCGTAGTCGAC